>CM076908.1:4688946-5288946 GCA_039519145.1 Kokia cookei | reverse complement strand
TTCTAAAAACCTAAAACTCCAAATAAATGCATTTTTTAAAATTTATGAAAATTTTAAATTTCTTTTGAAGTTTCGCTTACTTATAATTCTAAAAATATTTTTTCTATAATTTTCAAAAATAAATTATAGTTTTTTAAGTTTTTATAATTTTTTAAGTTAATATTTTGGGAGATTGTTTATGATTGGTTTTTTTATTTATTGGATTCTTAATTATTTTTTAAAATTTTTCTTTTTTTTGAAGTATTCTTTTTACTTTTTTTATATGTGGCAGTAGTGTGTGATTGGTTGGTTTGTTTATTTTTTTTAACGGAAAATCGGATCGGGGTAATGGATTATACAGAACAAAAGTACAAGGGTCAAACTGATAAAAAAATTAGTGCAAGTATCACTTGTTATAATACAAAGGCCAAAAGAGGTATTAAGCCAAGGAAGAATATTCATGCCTCCTAGACGTTCTGGTTGAAGGGCTCTTCTGGAGGCCAACTCAGCTTCACTGTGGCAAGGCTTTGTTTATTCAACTTTCTTCTGATCTGAACTTGAACCAAGAAGATAACAGAAGATTTGATTGCAGGCTTACATACTGAATGTAAATGCCATGAAGAAATATTAGTTTCTCAGCTGAGTTTGCCAGCAACTACTCCACAAACACATTATTCTACCGTGATCAAGCAACCAAATCCCCAACTTCTAAGACATTGACTGTTTTCCCACCAACAATTACATGATTCTACCTTGTAATATCTTTGTCAAAACCAACTATTCCTTCAAGCCATATTGACATTTATACGTACTGCCTTTGCAATTTCCCCAGGATTTCAAGCCATAAACTTTACAAAAAATTAACATTGAAGATTGGTATCAGAATGTGAGAATGATAATACTTCCGGGCTTGGGTTTCCGCAGAAGCTCTGTCAAGCCAAGGATTTGGACTGACACTCAAAGCTCGCAAACAAGTTTCACTCTGGCCTTATTTAGGTGGCACTAGGACTGGAAATGTAGGAAGTAATTTCAGAGTTTCAAGATATGCTTCATCTTTTGAAAGTAAATCTACAGCTGCGGCAACAGTGGATGCATCAGGTGACAATTTTTTCTCCACCATTTTATGAAGAAGTTTCACTACTTTTTGGGTATCATTCTTCCGAGCAAAACCATGCATGAGTGTGTTAAACGTGACAACATTTGGAGCACAACCCTTTTCCTCCATTTCTATCAACAAATCATTTGCCTTTTCTAGTCGCCCTTCCTTACACATCCCATTGATCATGATAGAATAAGTTACAACTGTTGGTTCCAAGCCTTTATTTGCCAATCCATTAAATAGCTCCCAAGCTGTTTCGAGCTTCCTTGTTTTGCACAGCCCATCAATAAGGGAGTTGAACACCTTAATGCTAAATTCAAACTTGCAACTTTCTAACTTATGGAACAGTTCCAGTGCCTCTGGTACACAACCATTTTTGCAAAGTCCATCCACATAGATGTTATACGTGCAAGAATCAGGTGCAATGTTACCGAACTGCATCTTACCAAACAGTTCTCTTGCTTCGTCAACCCTTCCTGCCTGGAAAAGACCAGTCAATAAGGTGTTATACGTGATAACTGTTGGCTTAATCCCTTTTGCGATCATTTCCCGGTATAGCCTCATAGCTTCATTAACCTTCCAGTTTTTGCAATAAGCATTGATCATTATATTAAAGCTAACAACATCTGGTCCATTATCCTTACTTTGCAAGGAAGCAAACACATCCCCTGCAAAATCAAGCTTACCAGCCAAGCAATACCCATCCATCAATGTGTTATATGTTATTATGTCAGGATTTACTCCTCTTTGAATCATCAAATTCAACAACTGATTCGCTTCTTCCAACTTCTCCATCTTGCAGAGTGCATCTATTAACACATTGAAAGTGACCACATTAGGATGCACACCTTGATCCAACATCTCAAGAAACAGACTTTTAGCCTTCTCCAAGTTACCTATGCAACAAAAACCATGAAGTAGGGAGCTATAAACAATCACATCCGGACAAATTCCACAACCCTTCATTTCCGAAAAAAGTTGACTCGCCTTTTCTACCATACCCTCCTTACACAGGCCATCGATAATGCTACCATAAATAATAACGTTAGGCTTACACACCCCATTTCCATTAACCATTTCCTCATATAACCGAAGTGCAATACTTGTATTCCCCATTCGACACAGACCATTAATCAAAGCCCCATAACTAATAACACTAGGCTGACAACCAAATACAACCATTTTCCCAAACAACCTAGTTGCTTCACCAACCTTATCCTCGACAATCAGCCCTTTAATCAGAGATGTAAAAGTTAGAGTATCTGGTCTAAAACCCCATCTAAAAAGCCTACCGAAAACAGCGAAAGCATCACTAATTCGACCCGCACGACTTAAACAATTAAGCAGAATATTCAAGGTAATGAAATTAGGCGAAAACCAAATAGAATCCAATCTCTTGCAAAGCAAAACGACATGATTATACTGCTTAATCTTAACAAGGGCACCTAACAACAGATTAAATGATGATATTGGAGGAGAGGGCTTCATTTGGGTCATCTGATCAAAAAGTTGCAATGCTTGATCGAGAGTAATAGCGCCTGATTTGAGAATTTTGTGAAGTGGTTCTTGACTTGCAAAAGTTTGTTTGTTGAGGTTTGAAGATTTAGGATTCTTAGAAGAAGTGGGGTTTAGGCGGGAATTAAAAAGAGATGAGAGTTTACCTATTGGAGTAGATTTTGCATAAGAAGAACATGATAGAGCAGCTCCATTAGCAGCTGAAGCAACGCGGACCATCCTAGCGGCGCCCGTTTAGCCGGAAGTTTTAGAAAAACCAGACTACGGAACCTCAACAAATAAAGCGCAAAGTCGCAACTCAATGTTAGTGGATACGGATCTTTTGTTTTCTAGGGTCCATTGGGCCAAGGACTGAGAGCCTAGAAGCAGACAATTTGAACTTGAACTTGAAAGGGAAAAAATGATTTGGGAAAGATAAATATAAATTTCCCAAAAGTCCTTAAATAAATACATTAAAAATAAATTATTAATTTCAGTCTATAATGCATCAAAACATATAAATAGATTGGTTGTGTCATGCAGTGGCCTTACTTTTGCTCACCTTAAAATAATAGGTTTCGAACTTTGGGGTTGTTTCGTTTTTAGATTTCTCCATCAATCATCATGTTGGTGGATGATCCCTAAGACGTTGGAAGAGTCGGAAGAAGCAGGGCTCAATCTCAAACTTAAAGTCTTGCTCAAAATTCTCATTATCTTCTTCTTACGTAAATATCAATAAGAGTAAAAGTAAGTCTATCCAAACCCAGCTTAAGTTGCTTATCCAAGCACAATTTCCTATGATAAGCACCTGAGAAGGATAACATCGCTGATACACCAGTAGAACACGAATGGCTGGACATTACGAGGCCCCTACCCTAACTCCAATGCAACTCATATTTTGATGGTATAATGAACTGATATTTTAAGTTAGAAAAAATGGTTAATTAGAAGTCCCACTGGGCAAAGAATAATTGAATACATCAAATTTGGTGAAGCTATCATTACAAACCAACATCGAAATCAAAATGAAGCGAAAACAGGTGAGAGATGTCGATGCTCTAAGTTTATCTCATAATACATTCAACTGAAAGTTACATCTAACAACTGTTTCAACTTTTTAACTCACGAAAAAAAAAAAAAAACTCAAATAATAATATTAAAAAAGAGATCTGATTGCTATATGTCGTGGGTATACGTGGATCCATATACACCCACTATACATCACTCCAATTTACAAGACCACCCCTGTTTCGACTAGCCTCCCTCCTCATTTCTTTCCCCTCCTCGTCGTAGCTTTCTTCGTCGGTGATTTCACACTCTTCGGCTTAGCACTCTTCGAAGGAGCCTTCTTAGGCGCGGCTGCCTTCTTTGGAGCAGCTTTAGGAGCTGCCGCCTTCTTCCCAGGCGAAGTCCTTGTTGAAGTCCTCGAAGCCTTAACCGGCTTCTCCTTTGGCTTCGCCTTCGATTTAGCTACGGTTTTTGGCTTAGCAGATGCAGTCGCCTTCGGCTTCACAGCAGCCACCGCCTTTGTCTTCGTTACGGTAGATTTAGCCTTAGGGGCAGCCTTTGGTTTAGCAGCCGCTTTAGCCTTTGTCTTTGCAGGGGATTTAGAAGTTGTTTTAGCACGTTTCCCTTCCTTGGGCTTTGAAGCAGGTTTGGACTTAGCAGCCGGCTTCTTCTTAGCCGGAGCAGAAGCTGTTGTAGTCGGCTTCGAAGCCTTAGCCGAAGGAAGTTTATACGAATTCTTAACCTTGACCAACTTCCCAGCAGCCACAAGCTTCTTCAAATGGAAAAGCAAAAGCTTCTTAAAATTTCCAGGAAGATTCTTCTGTTTCTCTTCAATGAATTTAGTGATAGCATACTGACTCGATCCTGTCTTCTCCTTCAAAGTAACAATTGCATCTTTGACCATCTGTCACAGACAGATCACATATTAACACGAATTCAGATCTGAATTACGGAAGCCTACACCAAACATAATCGTAACCATTCAACAAAAATTTGAATTATGAAATACCTCTTCGTAAGGAGGATGAGCAGGAGGAGCTCGTGGCTTCCTAGGAGCTGCAGCCTTCCTGGCTTTGGGCTCTTTAGCTTTCTTTGCTTTGCCAGATTTGGGATTGGCCGTAGCCTCAGCGGGATTCTCTTCCGCCGGCTCAGGCGCAGGTTCCAGAGCGACAGTTGGTTCCTCAGTGGCCATTAGAACGCCGAAGTTGGGGAATTGAGTTAGGATTAGGGTGCTAGAAGAATCTAGGGAATTGAGGATTAGATCAAAGTGGTAATGCACTGATAATTTCGTCGTGTGAGGAAGGCAACAGAAATGAAAGGATTTAAATAGTCATGTGTGAGTTAGACGGTATCCGTAACATGAATTATGATTGGTGGAGACGACTAGCACACGGATCAATCTCTTCCATAAGTTTAAATTTGGGCCGTTGGATGAGGCGTTCATCTATGGTTCAAAATATGAGGGGGATGGAAGGAAGGGATTGGGAGGAAGACATGAGCAAGAACTTTATGTTCAGGGTAGTTTAGGTGTGTTTTTGGTCTCGATTGATTTAGGCATAACTTGAGTTATAACGGATGAAATTTTGTAAAAAAATTTACATCACGTAGCTTATTTTATGAGCTTTGTAATGAATATTTTTACGTGATTTTTGGGCTATTATTTTGGAATGAATTTGGTTTAGAAGCTACATTGGTCAAAATTAGGGTTCATCATGATGTTACTGCGGTTTTATTGGATTTTAGAAGAATGCTTGCTTATAATCCCAATTTTTTTCATCTCATTTGATAATAGATTAACAAAGCAGTCTAATGCTTCAAGAATCATGAAAATCGGTTAAGAATTAGATGGGAAAATATTGCCTAAAATGTTGTTGAAGTTGAACATGTCCTATTGATATATTCACATGTATTAACAACCTACAATACATGTGCATACATGTCACCAATTCATAACGAATAAATTTGGCATTGATTTTATACTCTTTGTAAGCATTACATACATTTAATCATGACCATAAAGAAAAGTTGTAAATTTATTTATCGATACAATAATTTAAATCATTTTTTTAACTTAAAAATGATTCTGCTTAATATGTAAAGTTTTTTAATACAATCCATCATCGTGTTTTTCCTTTCAAACTCTTATTTCATTAAATTTAATATCACTCCAAGATAATTGTAAAAGGGTTGTTGAATTAATCTCTTTTAAATACAAAAAATGATGGTTAATTTTTGCTAAAAAGCAATAGATTTATATTTTTGTCCTTCACCCCCACAAACAACCAACTAAAAATATCTTATTCTATTGCTGAATAGCAAATGGTTGAAGCAAAGTATAGGTTGTGCTGCAAAATGACACCACAATTTATGGGCATATCCTAATCGATGGAGGATTCAACTACATCTTAATAGTATTATTCAATATTTTAGTTATGAAATGGATTCACATCTCATAGAATTATCCTACAATACATCACATCTATCTCGAGTAGTCTACATATGACTCTTAATCCTTTTGTTAGCTCAGAACATGCGATACCAAAATACAATAATATTAACGAAATATGATAATAGTCATAATGTAATAAACAATATTGATACAAGAAACTGTAAATTTAATACAACGGCATGATACATATTTTTACGGTACATGATTTGATAAACAATTGTTCATTTCAACCCAACAAAATGTTGCAAAACTTAGGTCTAGGTTATCCCATAGCTTAGGATAAGTTTGGATGAGCAATGCGTTTATCCATGATTAGTGTAAAAACAATAATGACGATAAAATTAAATATTATAACGTGAAACAAAAAAAGTAAATGAAACACATTGCCCATCCAAATTTACACTTATTCAATTGAAAACCAGCACATTTTGTAATTGTACACTCATGAGAATAGTTGCTTAAAGCACTACATAAAAAGAGAGAAATAGAGGCATATAGAAGGAATTTTTTTCTATGCTTCTCAAACTCCTTAAATATTGAACCTTTTTGTACAAGAAGTTACCCACGAGACTTGGAAAGAATGGTTTAGATTTTAAAACAGTAAAATATCATACGTAAAATTTAATCCATCATAATTTGTCATAATTAGATGCAAAAATATATTTGTATCCATTGATACATTGAAGTATTTGAATGTTATGATTTGATCTTTTAGATTAATACAAAAATATTTTGGAGTTTTTTTTTTTGATGAAGATAAGATATCAAAAAATTATATGTATTTTAAGAATCATAAGTATTTTTTTTTCATATTGACCTTCATTTCTAATTAACCATCATCAATTATAAATTAATTATTTAAGTATATACACATATTTAACCTATACTTTATTTAATAATTAAAGTCAAAATAATCTTAATCGTATTACATCATTTTTTGTTTTGACTAATGATAGTACATAACATACAATTATTACTTATTATATACATACCCATAAAGTTTATCTATCTCTTACTAGGACGGCATATAAATTCATGTACTTATCTCCTTATAATTGTATTATTGTATACCATAAATTTATGAGCTCAAAATTTTACTCTCATAATCAAAAAAATATTCTGAACAATTTTATTTATTAATTATGTTAACATATAATGAAAACGACTTTCGTTACATATGTAATGACTTAATTCATTCTTAATCATGTGTTATATAACCAAATAACATAGATTAGTTACAAAGTTAAATAAATAAAATAGACCTTAACACCTATGGGTGTGAGTAAAGATTGTTCTCTATCATTTTCTCCTCTTTAATCCTAAAATGGCTTGGAAATCATTATATATATTTGAATTTTACACTAACACAAACACTTGTAGATATTGATACTTGAAATTTTTATACTAATCTCAGCACTCATAGGTGTCGATATTCATGCTTTTTTGGAAAAACACATATTTGAGAATTATTCCCCAAATGTGTCATAGGGAAGTGATTTAAAAAACAATATTGTAATAAAAAAAACCTATTTGTTGAATTTGTTTGAATAAATATTTTCTGACACATTACCATACCCATCAGAGTTAAAATAAAAAATAAGAATTCTTAAGGTTTTACAAAAGGTCGAGAATAGAAATGTTTATAGATCGGATCAAATTCAAGTCAAACTTTTGTATGATATTAGCACTTTTCATTCTTGCCCAAGCCCAACTTATATAGAAATAAGGACTTCAAACTTTGTCTAATCTTACCTATATCTTTAAATGACTAATTCAAATTCATTTAGACTTGCACATTTAACTTTTTATTTACAACAATGTCATTTTTAATTTAATATTTAATATTTTTTTAAATTATAATTTAAAATATAGACAACTTAACACGTTTTTTACTATTTACATTATAATGTTATTATATATTGTACTATATATTTCAAGGTATGAAAGACATAATATATAAAAATAAAGATAATACATAATTAGAAAATAGGTCAAGTCAATCTCAAGCTTTGATTGTTGAAAGTAAAGCTCGACCCATAGATGTGATTATTTGGACGGACAACATATCAGATTGAACCCAAGTTGAATTTATCCTAAATATGTTTGTAAATTTATTTATTTACTCGTGATATTCATAGTGTGACTTACTTAAATGTTGAATAAGTGCATAACCATGTGTGTATAATTCATGTACTGACATATTGGAAACTTGTGTTCTTATGGTAGTAGGTCGAAAGTTGGTATGTCGGGTACATGGTTTATGAATGGCATGACTTCACTCACAATTGTGGAACAATAGACTGATTAAAAGAGTAAATGATATCCTTTCGTTAGTATTGTATGGACTATAAAAATGAAACGTCGCCACGGGTCATTTGTTTAAGACGAATGAAGAATTATTATAAATTTGAGTAATAATCATTTTCATCGCAAAAGATACAATGGTGATCATGAGATAAAAATGGATTGAATTAGGTGAATGAATTAACTTAAAAGGGTCATAGATATCCAATAAGAGTAACATATATGACAAGATCATTCGATAAAAGCTTAATATATGTAGCTTTCGTAACGGTGTATGATGGGAGATTAATTGAAACGAATATGAGGGCCCAATTTTTAGCCCAAGAACATGTTAGGCTTAGCCTTCTACAAAGCCCATTTGACAAGCCCAAAAGATTACAAAACTTGTGGTCCAACTTTGGATGGGATTTAGGCATCATTGGAGCTGAGTAGGATTATCAAGATTTTGAAGCTTCATTTCAAGAAGATCAAGAAAACAAATCTTGGTTTCAAATGAGCAAAGTTGAAGATTTTAAGTTTCAAGAAAACCAAGATTTCAATTCTTGGAAATCTTGGTTCAAAAACGAAATTCTTGAAGAGGGACTTGATTGGACGATGACTTACAAGCTTAATGGAATTAAAGACTTAAAGAAAACGAGCTCCGACAATCCATATTGGCCTTTGTGGAGTTTCGGCACTATTTCAGCCCATTTGAATGTTATTAGACTTAGTTATGTTATTTAAGCTTTATTTGTTATTGATCTTAAAATTGGATTTGAAGAGATGTATACTTAAGAATTTTATTTGGATTCAAGTACAGATGTTAATGGACCGGAGTTGGATTTATATTTTTGAACTTGGTCAACCCAACTCGTTTAACTATTTAAAAATAAAAAAAATTAATATTAATATTATTTTATATTATAATTAAATTATAATAATAATATTTTTTTATTTTTCGAATAGTGAAACAAACTATTTGCGCAAGTCGAGCTCAAGTTTGACTTTTTTTTTTTGGAATCAAGTTTTAACTCCACTCAACCAATGAACACATTTAAATTCAAGGATATTGATAATTGATCCTGAAAATGAATTCGAAGATAATTTGGATTCAAAGGTCTTTAAAACTTGATCTTAGATAAATTATTTCGCTTCAAGACTCTTCTAAACTTAATCTTTACGGGCCCCAATATAGCATGAAAAGTTATAACAAGACTGCCACTATTATCATTCACAAATAACATTTCTGGATTATCACGATTATTAAAGAATTCCTTATACTTCCCCTCATCCTAATGTGTTTAGTAATTGATTGATAAAGCTAGGACTTCATATGTTCGTGGTCAAGTGTGTATTTAACCCCACATCAAAAACATAACCCCTTCCTCTTTCTATCCTCCATTTAATGGAGGTGGGTCTTCTAGTGTGTGTGTGTGGGGGGGGGGGGGGGGGGGGGGGTTAGCACTTGCAATAGTAGTGTGGTAGGTCTAGTGAATGTTTGAGTACCTTCGAGTTCGGGTTGTATTATGTTTGGATTAGGTGAGTTCTTGGGTGTAAAAAGTAGTGCAAGTAAGCTATTATTGGTCAATTAAAAATGGTGGTATTGTTGTAAGTGTTCAAGTAAGAAGCAGTTGGGCTAGATCTAGGAGTAAAGGCTGTTTTCTTAAAAAGAAGTTGAAGGGTGTATGATCGATTCCAGCTAAATATAATGCATGGTTTAAGGATTTTGGTCTAAAAGGCTCAAGGGTTTAAGTTATTTCAAGCTTAAGGTTGTTGGCAACAATGCTTGAGGTATAAGTATACGAGAGTTATAAGGTGTAACACCCCTATACCCGGTTCACACGTATAAACCCGATATAGAAGCATTACATACAATATCGGAGATTTTAACACGAGTATAGCAAAAAAAATTTTTCCAAACGATGTGTTTTAAGTTATTCTATTCAAAATACATCATTTCAAATCATCAACTCGTAGTAATCCAAAACAATATTTATAACCATCCACTGAAGACACATAATAGTATCATTTGTACATGTCATTTTTACCAAAAGTAATGTACCTAAATTGAAGTCTTCCAATAGTGGTGTGATGTGATGAGAGGTCCCCTAACTTGACTTCCACTTCTCGTAGCTTTTGTACCTACGCGTTTAAGCACTACAAAAGTAATGAATGATCATTTAAGTACTCATGCATATAAACTTCTTGCTTTACTTACATGTAACCTGTAACGTACCACAATGGCACAACTTACACTTTTAACCACTTTCTGTAGCTTAGCCCATAGTAGACTTTCATAGAACCGTTAGGATATACGGAACAAACAGAGAGTACTAAAGTACTAACAGAGAGCACATAAGTGCTGGGCAACAGAGGGCACACACAGTGCTAAACAGAGAGTACACAAAGTACTAATCAGAGAGCATACAAAGTGCTAATCAGAGAGCACACAGAGTGCTAATAACAGAGAGCGCGCTAGTGTTCCTTAATGGCATGCCACTAATATCACAATGGTTCTAATTTGTCTACTTGGGCACAATCTCAATTAGCATCATTTCTCATAAATTATATATCTCACATAAATACATCATCAAATACTTCACATTTATATTTTCAAAGTCATTCACTTGCGTCACAGTCACTAAATTATTTATATCTTGAGCTACAGAATTCGAAATTATAATCCGCTTGATGTATCTGAAACTAGACTCAATCATATTTTTACCATAAAATTTCCATAATTTTTAATTTAGCCAATTTGTACAGTAAATTCTTTCAATTTACCCCTTCGCTGCT
Source organism: Kokia cookei (assembly GCA_039519145.1). Classification (NCBI taxonomy): domain Eukaryota; kingdom Viridiplantae; phylum Streptophyta; class Magnoliopsida; order Malvales; family Malvaceae; genus Kokia; species Kokia cookei. The sequence goes on along the minus strand of CM076908.1, from coordinate 5,277,838 downwards.
GCCTGACAGTTTCGACCATTCTTCACTAAAAATTATCTATCTTTTAGTAAAGAGATCAAATAATGTTCCCGTTTATTTCTATTAAAAATAGACTCATTAAGGATTCATCCATATAAATTTCAGTCTCTAATAATTTTTTTATATTTTTATATGATTTTTCAAAGTCAGAACAGGGGAACTAAAATCTACTCTAACCTTATTACACTAAAACTAGTATATCTCGAAATATACAGTTCCTTTTGTTTCACTGCTTATTCCATATGAAACTAAACTCAATAAGATTTAATTACATATATAATTTGACCCTTAACTCATTATATACAATTTTTGGTGAATTTTTGAAGTTAATCCTCTGTTCTGTCCAAACTGTTTTACTAAATCACACATTAATCCCTTCATTTTATCCTTGTAAACATTCAAATTAGGTACCTATATAACAATTTTTATGCTAATAATTCACATACCATTAGAGAAATTAAACTATAATCCAAAACTCTTGTAGTACTTACAACAAAAAGACTAATTTCCTTCTCTTTTCACTCTTTGCTCTTCTCTTTTCCTTTCCCTTCAATTTGATCCTTGCCTCTCTTCTCTTTCTCTTCAAGTTCACATAAACACATATAAGCTATAAACTATAATTCAATAATTTTCATGCTAAATAACAGTAAAATACATGTATGTCATGAGAATTTAACCATTTCTTACCTTAACCCTTGAATTCAAAATTTCTCAATTTAATCCTTATGCTCTCTAATACCTCAAAATGAATTCTATAAGAAGTTTGAGGTGTCTCCTAACCCCCTTCTATACTTTTCTTTCAGAAATTTCAAAGAAAATAGGAGATTTTGGAGCTTGGAGGGCCTAAAAATGATGAAAGGACCTATTTGGAATAAAATCATAAGTTAGAAATGGAAGAAAAGGGCATGGACGGTTGAACTATGAAAAGAGCTGATATTTTTTACTTTTAATTTATTTTTAACCTTTCTCAAATTCTCTAGAAATCTCACTTAATAAAAATGGTAAATTTGCACTCCTAGTCCTTGAGCCTTCCAACTTTACACTTTGGCCCAAAACTTTGCCTCCAAAAATATCTTCCACCAAATTACTCTTTTTCCCCTCCTCAATCAATCTAATTCCCATGATGACTAAAAATTCAATTTGGATAATTCGCTATTTAGTCCCTCATATTTTCTCTCCTTTACTATTTAATCCTTAAATTTTTCTAACCTTCCTTACTTCAACTAAACATTTCTAATTATCTATTCTATTTTATCACTATTCCAAATCCGATTCAAACATACGGATATTACATAAGGAGTTTAAGATGCCAATAAATGATTCTTGGTAGTGCTCTATTATTCAAGTGTGATTAAGCCCCACTAGATTTTAGGGGTGTAAATGAACAAAACGTTCAATGAACTGTTCGTGAACCGTTCGTATAACGTTCATTTATGTTCGATTATTTAGTTAAATACACGAGTATGAACAAAATTTTTTTGTTCGTTTAATAAACAAACGAATATGAACAGAGGTGTGTTCGGTTTGTTTATGTTCACGAACAAGCTCATTTAAAAGCTCGTTTATTGGCTCGTTTTTAAGCTCATTTATTTATTAATGATATTTTCTTATAAAAATATTAAAATAATATCTATGTGTATGTTTTTATTGTTTGTTTATTATTCATTAACATTGTTCTTGAACGTGTTCAATTGTATGTTCATGCACATGTTCGATTAATGTTCGTGAACATGTTCGATTAAGTTAAATGAACATATTCGTGAACATTAAACAAACGAACATGAACACAAATAATTTTAAATAAACGAACATGAACAAAAATTTGAAATTCTTAACGAACACGAACCGAACATAAACAACTTCAAAAATAAATAAATGAACACGAACAAAAGTTTGTTCGTTCAAGCTCGATTCATTTACAACCCTGCTAACTTTGTCAAAGGGTCTTCAAACTCCTCAAGAAAAAAAAGAATCTAACCCTCATTTGATTAATGCTCCAACTCAACTTTCTAAACTAAGCATTGTAAATTGAATATTAGAAATTCTTTTAGTACTTTTCCCGCTTCAAAGAACTGTTCAGATTTTATAAATCATCCTTTGAAGTCATCACCCTCAAACTTAGGACATTCTTGAAATGCTTATACAATTTAAAAGATTAAATTATCTCCTAATTAAATAAGAATCAAAAGCAAATAAGTATTAAGGGTTTTCTTTGAAAATGTTTTCCACAATGATCGAACCATAATAATTAATAAAAAGTAGAAATTTCTCTTATGCTGGATAATTTTATCCGATTAAAGTACTGATCACACAAAAATCAGTTAATGGGCTATCGCCAATTTTTGTCGTGTTGACGACTCAATTGAGAGAACAAATATTTAAGGATTCAATTAGACCAACATTACATGAAAAATTATTCTTACAAAAAAAGTCATAAACTTTAGAGGCAAAGTTTAGGGATCGAAGCTTATGAGAAAAAGCACTTTACGTGTTAAGTTTATAAATTTACTCATTTTATGACATCAAAATTATGGTACACTCATGTTGTGAGCGAAAATTATGGATAAATTTTTTTAAAAAATTATGTTTTATAAAAATTTTATGTAGAAAATAAATAAAATATTGATTGAAATGATAAAATTGAAAATTTTGATATTTTAAGTTTAAGTCTCACTTTCTGTGGATTTATTATAGATTTAAATTGTTTTTTATAAGTTTTATATAAAATATAAAAGAGAAAACCACCTTCATAATAATATTTGTTATTTTTTAAATAAAATTATTTTTTAATAATTTTTCAATTAAATTGATGTCACGATTTAATCAAACATTTAAAAAAAAAAACCTCAACTAAACCTTTTAATTAATAAAAACAAAGGTAAAATACTAAGTTAGATATTTTAAATTAATAATAATAATTGTTATAACAATTATGTTATACATGATAGTGGATTGACGATGATGATAGTTCGCAACGTAGATAGTGCAGAGAGCCATTATAGATAGTGCAGAGAGCCATTATAGATGGTGGTTTCTCTAAGTTGAGAGAGCATTTAAGCAAGGTGTAGGTTATGTAGAGGATCTTTTTCTTTTTATTTTGAAAGAGAAGGTATTTATAAGCGAAAGAGAGTCCAGAGTTGGTCTTTTATTGTGTAATTGCTTAGAGTCAAATTTAAACCCAAATAAAAGTATGGTTTTTATGTGACTATTTTCGAGGTTGGTGAAATTAGAGAGTTAAAAACATTAATGAGAACAGATATCACGTGATAATTTATCTTTAATGGTATCGCGATGATACTCTTTTCATGAGGTATAAAGTATTCATGTATAGGAAGTGTAAAAGGTACTTAAGCTATAGGTATAACAATAACATGACATAAAAATATTGCTTTATAAATTTTAGGCTTTAATCAAAATTTAGCCCTTGAATTATACTTATTTTTCTAATTTGGTATTTAAATTTTTTTGTTTTATTTTGTCACCCGAATTCTGCGACGTTACTCGTTCTGGTACTTAAAAACTAAAAGCTAATGGCATTAAAAAAATTTGGCCAATCAAAATGCACCACATCATCAATGACATGATAGGTTGATCGATGATATGACAAGTTGGTTGATGATGTGGCATGTTGACCAAATTGACTGTTGTTGACTCACTTTGACCATTTGTTGATGGATAAAAAAAAATCATTAAAATTTTATTTTTAAAAAAATTGTAAAATTTAGTTAAAAAAGTTTAAATTTATTTAAAGAATATAAAAATATTATAAAGTTTTAAAAATTGTTAAAATATTTAAGTTCTGTGAAAAAATGTAAAAAAATTATGAAAAAAATTAAATTTTTTTAAAAATGATTAAAATTGAAAAGATTATTTAAAAATTGTGAAAATCATGAGAATTTAAAAAAATGTAAAAATTATAATAAAATTTTCAGTTGTCCTTAAAACTATCTTCTAATATTCGAATCCAATGCTTGTTTTTTTAGTCAGCATTTAGTTCATTTGCCAAAATTTTCCAAGCCTTCTATTAATTTTTATAATTTTCACAAAATCTTTTATTTTAAATTTACTTTTACAATTTTTAAATATTTTAATAATTTTTTACCGATCAACAATTGATTAAGGATTTATCAATGCTGAGCAACGACTAATCAACATGTACGTACTATATCATTGGTTAATATATTATATTACAATTTTTTAATATTAAAATAGAAAAAAAAATGTTCACCTGTCACGAAAAAACATGTATGACTTACGAGCTAAATTTGTGAATAAAGGTTAAATTTTAAGAATCATTCGAGCCGAACAAAGATTGAGCCGTGGGTATTAAAGTCGAGCACGATCTTTGTTTTCCTAGATTTCATTTTTTGAGCTTGATGTGTTGTGTTTGTCGTATGCTCCCAAGAAGTGGTAAAGAGATGATTTCGGTTTGTCGAACCAAATCAATTCGGATCCAAGCCGAGTCACTCGAAAAAAGCCCGCCTCCATTTCGGGTGCCATTATTAATTGTCACACGGTAATTTTCAAACCCTAGAAACCGCGGACATTCTCTCGCTCGCTCCCCTGCCTTGGGATTTTTTGGTGCTGTTTACTGATTCATCTCTTGCCACGGTCTCGCCGTTTTTTTTACTCTTATCTTGCTTTGCTTTGAATTTTGATTCGTCTTCCAGATCGTTTCCTTAAAATTTCTCGTAATCCAAACACTTCACTGACGATGTTGTATTTCTGGATTTTTTTGGGTTCATCTTTGTTTAGGCGGATGTGGAAGCCGATGTTGCTGCTTCAGGGGTGCCGAAGAAGAGAACGTTTAAGAAGTTCAGTTTCAGAGGTGTCGATCTCGATGCTTTATTAGATATGTCCACTGATGAACTCGTCAAGCTCTTTCCCGCTCGTGCTCGCCGAAGGTTATCTCTCGTTATTATACTATCATGTCTAGTTAATTCTTTTGATTCTTTAAGCTCGTTTTTATTGCTTTTTCTTATAGAACGTTTTTATAATTTTTAATTTGTAAATTAAGATTGTTTGTTTATTCTATTTTAGGTTCCAGAGAGGTTTGAAGAGGAAGCCAATGGCTCTGATTAAGAAATTGCGCAAGGCTGTGAGTGTTTCATTGCTTATCTTTTTGCCCTTTTGTAGAAATATCTGATTACAGTGAAGGTTTTTTTTCTAATAATTTTTCCATTGAGAGTAGAATCGAAAAGTATCTAGGACTTCTGATGAATTTTCCATAAATTTTTTTCTTTAATATAATGCTGTAGCTGGTTGAGTATGAATGTGTTGTTCATGTGCTTCAATAGATATAGGTAAAGGTAATGATGATCATCTACAGTTTTAGAATGCCTCTACTAAACTTAGGAAGTTTTGAATTTTGATATCGACTTTGTTGAAATAACTGAAGTGGGAAACTGGTATTTCTGTACTTAACTCCATATAGGGACACATTACCATAAAAAAAGCAATGTATTTGCTTTTTCCCTCTAGGATGGCTTTATTGATTTGTTTGAATGGTAGAGTTCTCTGTTGTACGAGCAATATGGGAATCTGACGATCTAATATTTTAAGTATAATATATGCGCATGTTCACTTGTTTACTGCAGTCATGTATAAAAGGTTGATGATAATTCTAATAGACTGTTCAGTCAGTTTTTTTTACTCTTTTTTCTATGTTGATTTAGACCAAAAAGGTTGGTGAACAGTTCAACACTTTTTGCTAGTCTCTGAAAAGTTTGATGGTGCTATGCATTGTGTAAATTAATCAGCTTTTGTGACAGGAGTTGCGCTGATCCGGTCTTGTAACATAATTTCTCTTCTCCTTAATGTCGACCAAACCTACATGAACTGTGTAGAATTTGACTCCTCTGCCCTTCTTTAGTTATCATCTATAGAATCTTTGTTGCTTGAGATCTATGATATGCTGCCTTTGAAGTATATATAGCACTAGCTACAGCGGGATATTTAACTGATATCTTCTATTTATTACAAATTTCCTTTTAACTATTTTATTCCTTGATGATGATGACCAAAGTAAATGTAGATAAGTCTTTATACTGATAGTGTTATTCTGCTATGTTGAAGTAGAAACGGGAAGCACCACCCGGAGAGAAACCATAGCCTGTTAGGACACATCTCCGCAACATGATTATAGTTCCTGAAATGATTGGTAGTATCATTGGTGTTTACAATGGAAAAACCTTCAATCAAGTGGAAATCAAGCCTGAAATGATCAGCCATTACTTGGCTGAATTCTCAATCTCCTATAAGCCTGTCAAGCACGGAAGGCCTGGTATTGGTGCCACCCATTCATCCAGGTTTATTCCTCTCAAGTAAAGATTTAATGTGGCATCTCTGTTGGCCTGGTTGAAATGTGATTTTTTTTTGGTTGAATTTTGATCAGTTTATTTAGTGCTTCCATTTTCTGAGGAAGAGGGCACACGTTAGAACAAGGCGTAAGAGTGAAAAGTTTTTGATCGTTAAATAGAATTATTTTATTTTATTCCTCCAAATAACTATTCGAAAGTCTCGATTGCTTTTAACCACGTCATGAGGATAAGGACGTGCTTATCCTCTTCGTATAAATTATTTTCGTCTACTTAATGAGTCTCAATTTTTAAACATTTATGGTGTCTTAGACATTATTTTCAAATGTCACTTAGAAGTAGGGTTTTCAAAATCAGAGTACGGTCGAATTATATTGGTTTTTTATTCTATCAGTTTGATCGATTTGTTGCGTTTAATAGAATAAATTATTAGAAAAATTAAAATAAAAATATTTTAAAATTAGAGAGAAAAGGTTCAATTGGCTGTTTAATCTATCTTTATTTGATTAGTTCAATTGATTTGCAAGTCAATTGGTCTATCTTTTTATTTTGGATTGATTTTGATTGACCCCATTCGGTTTAGGAAAATAATTATGTTATATTTTTTTGAGAGGTTAAAATATAAATTTTATTATATTAACTTTACCATTTCAGAAGGGTTATATTATAAATTTACCTTCTTTTGGATGAGTCTATGTAAATATCTTATTATAGTAAGAATTTATGAGATTTTTTAAAATCAATCCTTGATATAAAAAGAGTACTTTTTAATCAATTCAATCGATTTTAACGTTAAAAAAGAGAGATTGATGTTCAGTGAAAATTAATGTATCAATAGCTGATTTATTTGGATTTAGGTCACTAAATTTAATAAGTTAGAGACTACTAATTATAATTTTTGACGTGATTTAATCAAATGGTTATAATGTTTTTATTTCTATCTTTTAATCACAACTATTAATTTTTGTGGGTGTTCGGAATTAAATTATAAAATTTTATCATGATGTTAATTTTTAAATTTAAAAGAAAAAGATGACCTCAATTTATCATTTTATGGTGAAAGGTAAATTTTGAAGTCTACTTTAAAACAAAGTTTTTTTTTTGAAGTTTTTAAAATGCTAGGGGGTATAAAATTAGAGAGAGCAGAGAACAGTTCCGGGCTTCAAGTCTTTGGGCTTAGCCCTCTACAAAGTGGGCCTAAATGACACTGACTTTGATTTCACTTGTTCATAGATCTCAGCCCTAACCACGTATTAACTTTTCCTTTTCATTTATTTTTCGATTTAGTATTTGATATATTAACAACACATTTTTTATTTTACAAGCAATCTTAAAAAATTGACATATATCCCTACTTGTAAAGTCTAATAATTCCTGAAAGTGCTTAACAAAAATTAAATTATAAAAATATAACGAGCCACTAAATCGTTCCTTAGTTCAATAATACATGTATGATCTAAATCCAATGAACGGTACAATGACATTCATTTAATTCACAGCCAACAGGTGACATTCTATCATATTCATTCACAATGGATTATTGCTAGTAGAAAATTTGGGATTTTGAGGTAGCCTAACAAACAGTAATTAATTACAGTTTGAAAATGAAACATGTTTGTTTTGTTTTATACCAAAATAAGACTAGGAAAGCCTACTTGTCAAAGTGCCAATTACCAAACACTTTTTTTTTTTTTTTTTTTCATTATATTCGTTATTGTTATGTTGATCATGTAATGTAAAGCTTAATTGTGATTGGATTGGGGATCCCGGCCGAAACCTAACATCTAACTTTTTAACCCATCTTTTACTTATCACCCAAGTGAAGTTATATCAATTTTCAGAATTCAACACTAAGTTCGAGAATAAGACTAACTCCAAGGATGATGAGATTTCTTGAATCCATCATCATTGCTTGGGAAATAAATTATGTAGAGAACTTCAAACCACTTTCCCCTCTTATCATTTCAAAGGATTTACTTCACAAATTATAACACTCTTTACTCAAGTAAATTCGTTATAACGAATGTTACATTTTTTTCTTTTTCTTTTTTATACAGTGAATTCGTGCTCTGCATCTTAACATATTTAAAAATTATTGTTCCAGCACCCTACCTTAACCTTTAAAATTATTTTTTTGAAGGTTAGTTTTAAATTTTTAATTTCATCTCTTATAAATTTTTATGTAATATTTATACTTTCAGTAAATATACTAAATTATGTGCATTATATATAACTTTATAAATATTTATATTAAACTTATAATAAATATATAAGGGGAAGGTTTCACTTATCCTCTTTCATATATTTTTGTATGATTAATATTTTAAAGATCTAATTGTCATATTTTATATTCTATTCATATAGGTCTGGTATGTCAAATTTAACGTAAATTAATTTTCACTATTTGTTTTAGGGTGAAATTTTAGTACATTAGTAGTGAACTTTTTTAACACTACCAACAGAGCAATAAATTTGTTACGTTTCCCATTTCTTTTATATATATATTTTAAAATTTTTATTGTACCCTACATACACTTGTCATCAACCAAATCCTACTGGTGGAACTTTTAAATTTCATTGATAGAGTACCAAATATTTTTTGGATTGATGAATCTATATGGTGTTTTGATAGTATTACGTTGTAGGAGCATGCCATTACTTTTTCCAAGAAGCTTTACATGGTGGAAGGGAGTGTTGATGTTGTTGGAAAAAATTCGGTTTGAAAATGTTTTTCTTGCACAACAGAAAATAAAATTTTTAAAAATCAACACGGTTTGTGATATTTGTAATAATAAATCCTACAGCAAAATCATATTTGTGTTTTTGGATAGACGGATCCTAGTCATTCTTGATTTTCAATCAAACAATTTCTCCGTTATTCTCGTACCACGAATTACCTCGAGTGTGGGCTCGATCTAATCGAATCAAACACAGAAAATATAAATAATTTTATTTTCTTTTTAGGTGAAAATGAAAATTCTCTCTTCAAAATAGAAACCGACAAAATCGTTATTTCGGAAAATATATTTAATATTTAGAGAAGTTTTTCAAATAGAAAAACACTTCCTACTTAGAGTAGGATTATGGTGGGTAACACACCCCTAATATTTTTACGAGTACTTCCCAAACTTTATCATCTAGCAGTTTGTTATTTGATTCAATCCGATTCTATTTTTCTATTTTTCAAAATAAAATTCAATATTTATAATAAATAATTTTCTCATCCCATTTTTACCATCGATAAAATTATGATAAATTTACCCTTGATTTTAAAAAAAAAAAATTCAATGTTTTACCATTCAACTTGTCCATTATGATAGTATGATTTACTTTCATTTTAAAGCTTTAAAATATATCAAAAACATAAACATAAAACTCAAGCTTTAAAATATATCCAATGCATCGTGTGTCCTCTTTGTCTATGCAGAATCTATGGAATGGGGCTGTAATAAACACATTCTTTTCATAAGGGGGTATGACAAGAGGACCCTCTATCCCTTACCTTTTTGTTTTGGGGATGGTGCGTCTTGGGCATTTGATTGGTTTGACTGTCTAAAGGTAGGAGTGGGCGTTATTGATGTTGTTTAGGAAGGGGTTAGCTTTGTTGCACCTATTCTTCGCTGATGATTTAATTTTGTTCTGCGAAGATGATTTGCGATATGTGCATTAGACTCAAGTTATCTTTTATAGTAATACACCGGAAGGAGTAGCCTTTGAATTGAGTGGAGTGCTAGGCTTCTCTCAAGTAGACGATTTGGGAAAATATCTCGGATTGCCTATTTTTCATGAGAGAGTGACTAGTTGAACTTTCTAGTTTCTGGTTGATAAGCACCAATCTGAATGGTTGGGATGCGCATTGTCTTTCGTTGGCAAGACATATAACGTTGGCGCGATCGATGCTTCTTGCCTTTTCGAATTACTTTATGTGTACGAATCGAGTACTGGTTATGGTTTGTAAGGAGATTGAAAACCTTGCCAGGAACTTTATATGGGTTCTAGTCACTCCTTGAAGAAGCCATCCTTGGTTAGCTGGAAAAGAGCATGGTGGTTGTGGCTTGCGAAGCGTCAATGATCAGAATACAATTTTCCTTCTTAAGTTGGGCTGCAACATTATTTCCAACACTATGTTTTAAAGGTTCGATTACTTCGTAGTAAATATAAAGGGCATTGTGTCCTGCTTGAGTCGAGCGGACACAGTAATTGTTCCTACATTTGGTAATCCTTAGTAAGGGTATGGCTCACTATTCTCAAAGACCTTTGTTGGGCGATAGGTAATGGTCGATTAGTGAATTTCTGGAATCATAGGGTGATGGTGAGCTTTGATCCCCTTAAAGAGTATGATGTGGGCTTGATTCCTTTGGAGGATCATGCCCGGTGTGGGACGTGCTTGATGCATGGAGAGACTGGAATTGGGAGCGTTTGAAGTGGTTGTTGCCCCCAACAAATTTTGCAATGTATTGCATTTGTTTTGCCGCCTAAGCTAGCGTCTGGTGATGATCGAATAGCCTATAGAAGGATGAAGAGCGGAAAATTTTTGAAGGCATGTGCAACTCCAATACGCCAGGTACTGGGATGACTGGTTACAAGTCTGGCAGATTAAGGCCCCTCAACGAGTCTATATGTTCTCCTGGTTAGTGTAGCAGAACCGGCTCCTCAAGGATGTAGAGCAAGTTTATAGGAGAATGACCTCTAAAGGTTATTATGCTCATTACGAGCCCACTAAGATTGTTTAGCATGTGCTACGAGAGTCCCTTTGCGCAGCTGGTATGGTGCAACATTGTTCCCTGGAGGTTTCTAGGCAGGTTCTTTAGTGGTTCGGTGGATGAGTGGTCCAGGTGGAACCTGTGAAGTACGATGGTCTCGTATGTGCACAATGGTAAATGGCCCACCCTTTTGGTTGTTACCTTTGGTTTATCTGGAAGAGCCAGAATGAGATTATGTTTAATAATTCTAGCAGTTGCAAGGAGCTTGTTTCAACGAGTGCGACTTAGGCCAAGGGCTTTGTTATGGCCAAAGGGAGTGTTGAATATCTCGATATCAGTCATCTGAGAATTTGTTGGCAGCCATCGCTTGCGAATTGGGTAAAGGTTAATGTTGACGGTTCGCTGTCGGCTCGAATGAACATCGTTGCTGTTGGTGGTATGATTCAAGATGTAAGTGGAGGCCGAGTTGTAGGGTTCTCAACGCGTGTTGGGGTGTCCTCGGTTTTTCATGTGGAAGCAAAAGCTTTGTACGAGGGATTAAAACTAGCTTGGGATAATGGCTTCTGCAATGTTGAAGTGGAAGCAATAATGTGGTTCTTGTCGAACTAGTTCAAAGCAGTGGTGTTGATATAAATCGCTTGTTTGTACTATGGTTGATTCAAGAGTTGTGTTGCCGTAGTTGGCATGTTCATTTGAGGTACATTGGGCGGGAGTGTAACAAGGTGGCGAACTTTTGTCTGAGGGCAGTTTGTCAGAGCTTAATAGGCTTCATACATTTGATAGACCTCCATCCTCGGTTATGTCTTTGTTGGTGGCTGATATTGATTGTTATCTCAATTCCATTTGTATGGAGCAAGAGTGCTGAAAGTAGACCCCGTTTTGACTACTCTTTTTTTCGAAAAAATATTAATATATACAATATTTTATATATATATATATATATATATATATGTTATAGGTATTGGATCAGTTCAAAATTTTAAATGCATGACAAATACAATTATATATATAAATTTAATGGTTAGATCATTGAAATATTAATTGTACAAAAATATATAAAATAATCTAAAAGCGTAATTGTACATCGATATAAGTGAATCAATTAAATTTATATTCATAAATAAATTACGAACAGTAATAAAATTGAAATTTATTAGTAAGAAAAGTAGAAAAAAGCGATTTGGAATAGTGATAATAGAGAGATGACCAACATGCATGCAAATGTGAGATGAATTCCTGTCCCCACCCGCCTCGCCACCAATACTATTTCAAAGGAGTTTGAAGGGAGGGGAGAGGTCAGAAAAAATTCCCAGCGTTTGCTTGGATTGCATGCACTATGTTGCCGAATCGGTGAGTCTTATCTTAGTTCACAGGCCTTGCCTTCTTCAAACTCTGACTCCAATTTGACTTTAATAATTCTTCACGGATAGCATACAAACAACAATATGGATGTTGATTGATTGCTTCACCAAACTCACATACCATTTCTTCCTCCTCATTATTATTATTACTATTATTATAATTGATTGCTTATAATTCATAATTTCATCCTGTCTTTGACACGACCAGTTTCGCACATCTTTGTTACGTCTTTTTTAAGCCTTAAAAAGGAATATGTTTAAACTTGTCCTGAACTCGAAAAGACGAAACACGAACAACACCTTCATTGTTTTTGGACCAACAATACCTTCATTTCAATTATATATATATACGCCTAAACTTGATAGTTGGAGAAATTTGCTGTAAATCTGGTTTGATTGCCTAAACATAGGGGTAAACACGCCACAATTGGACCATAAACAACTCTTATCTTTCTGCTCAAACAATAGAACTTGGATTTTGCAGCCTCAAAATGATCAAATCAATTTAGTTTTTTTTCTTTTTTTCTTACAAGTAAATGTAAATAACCGGAGAGCATAGATGCCTAGTAACACACCCCCAAGGCCCAGTATAGCAGTAGGCACAAGATTCCAGCAGAATATATTCTGATTCAAGGCGTGTTACAGACAAAGAGATAGATGCAACCCCACAACCCACCCCCCCTCGTCAGCTCATAAGTCGTAAATAAGTCCAAACTAGTACCCGACACCGATGGCAACACCTTAAGCACTACTCATGGCCTTTGATTCAATTCAACCACTCCCTTGAATCATCAAACCCTTTTTCTTTCAATTTAAACCCCAATTCTTTTCTACAATTTTCTTTTGGTCCAGCACTAGGCAAACAAAACAGGAAAGGAAAACGAAAAAGAAATTGCTCCCACATGTATATCCATGCAAAATATGAAAAGGAACAAGCAAAGGCAACTAGCCAACCAATCTTAGGCAGAGTGAGTTTTCCTATGTTGTAGATTGTGATGGCAATCTTGGGTGGTTATGCTCACCTTCATAGGTAACAATAAGCATGGATGGTTCTTCTAAGCACCTCTCCACATGCTTCCTTGCAGGGCAACCTCTTATACTGCTACATTTATAATATCCCCTACACCAGTTAAAAACAAATTAGACCAGATTCCACTTACATGCACACATCAAATTAATATATAAAATCCCAGTCTAATCATGTATACCTAGGGTGAGGAGAACCCTTGATTGGCTTCTGCCCGTATTTCCTCCATGAATAATCATCTGGAGGAATGTCAGCAAGCTTGTTACTGATAGCAGGCACCTTGATTGGCCTCTTCACTCTATGTTTCCTGCCAACAAAGTGAAAAAAAAAGGATCAAATAAGAGGGAAAAGAAGGCATTATGAGAAGTAATATAAAAAAAGAGAGAATCTAACCTCTTTTTGGAACAGTGGCATCTACCACTAGTGCCACATTTGACACTCCCATCTTCTGCCTTACCATAACAATTCTTCTTCTGTTGGGAACTTTGATCTGAGGAACGATGTGCACCAATTAAATGGAAGGCGGCACTCCCACCGCCGCCCAAGTTAGCTACACTTCCATCTATACTCAACGAAGAAAGGAAAGACCTGGTTGATGACATGGTTGGTGTGCAGCTAGAGCTATCGAAATTCAAGTTAATCCCACTACTATTGCTCTTCCTAAACATCTTTTCAGCCTGTTGTTTCATTTGGTGTTGTTTTTGGAGGAAATGATAGTGGCCCAACGACGCCTGTTGAGAGAGTTGAAGAGGGTGGTTCCCATTGGAACTCAATTCCAAAGATGGGTTCCCTAAACATAGAGATTTCTTAGCGTGTGAACTCAGTTCTTGAACCGAGCTTTCATGGTAACCAAGGTGCAGATTCTTGGATGGATAATCTGAGGCTGAGGCATTACAGTGTGGAGTATCCAAAAGGGTGCTCTGAGGAAAAGGGGCTTGCAGTTTCCTTAACTTCCTCACCCTTGCATGTCCCAAACCAGAGTCCAAAAGGGAAACTACTCTTTTGAACCTAAAGACAGCTTCCCCAGTTTCAGCCATTAAATTTCTATAGCTAACCTCATCTTGAGGCTGAGACAAGATACTCAAAACTCTATGAGAGCTCTCTATTGCTGCTTTGTTAGCTTCTTCAACCTCCTCCATAGTACCCCGAAAGCAACAGATCTTTAAACAACAAAAAGAAACATCCACAGGATCAACCCAACAGGGATTTCTTCAAAAAAAAAAAAAAAAGAACCAAACTTAGCTCAAAACGCCAATTTTTTTTTTGTTTTGCTTTTTCCAAAACAGAGAAGGCCAATAAGATCAGAGACAATAAGACCTGTAAAAACTGACCATGAAAAAGAAAGAAAGAAAAGAGAAACCAGACAAGGATCAAAGCAGAAACAGCTCCTATCGCTAAGAGAAAATTACCAAAGAACAGAAAAGAAAAACCAGAACTTGATGCAGTTGATGTTGGTTGTTAAACTTTAGATTATTCTTTCATGTTTGTTTTTATGAGATTGAAAATTAAAAGGTGTGAAAGAGAATACTTTTGTTTTGGCTTAGGAGAGAATTCACAAACGGCCATGACAAAACAAAGCTGCCATCTTTCATCCCTTTCTACATTTATATTACTACTACTACTATTAATACTTATTAAAAAAATAAATAAATTCTAGTAAGAGAAACTCAACTCAACCGAGAAATTTTTCAATAGAGAAAGAGAAAAAAATAAAAGAATGGGGGGTGATATGAAAGAGCAGCACAACAGAACAAAAGAGGAGCTGAGGAAATGAAACTGCCATCTCTGTCACAGATTTGAAAGTGGGTCCCAAGCAAAGACCTTGGGTTTATTCTTTTCTCTTTTGCCATTTTACCCCTTTTCTTTCATTAAAATATTTAAGTACTTGAGTACTGTTCTTTTTTTTCCTTGAGACTTACCATTTTCATTTCAATTTCCAGCTCCAGTTTTTTCTTCTTCCGTTACCAGATGTGATACCGCTTTAACGTTTCTCACTTTGTCTTTTCCCTGTGAATTGCACAGTTCAAGAGTTAGGGACTTTTGCACTTTGCAATTTCTTTTTCCAATCTATAGTTCATATGCTAATAGTTTTCAAAGGTTTTCTTTTAATATGCCAATACCAATGGGTCAAGTAGTAAAGAGATAAAAAAATTTTATAAACTATATTTTAAATCTCATAATAAATAAAAAACAACATAAAAAAAATTGTTAATACAAATTATCAACAGAAAAAGAAAGCAATGGAGGAGAGAGTCGATTCACCTAAATTAAAAGGAGAACTGGTGGAAGGAGATGAGATGATCTAGGAGATGAAGGAGAGCTAGCTGATGGAGTCGATTGCGGAGAGAGAGGGAAGCCCTCCTTCGACCCTTTGCACCTAAGCTTATATAACGGGTCATCGTTTGTTTTGTAGTGTTATGTAGTCAACGGTACGATAATCTGCGTGGTTGTGCAAATTAACGAAGTGCTAGTGTCATCTTGCCATTGGCGTGGCCGCATGGCCTATTCTATTTTTTTTATTCTTAAGGTCACATGTAACGTTAATGTTAATGTGACTCCAACAATGGATGAACTATGAATTATGTGCAAACAGAACAGAATCGCTGAAGGTTCATGGAATCGAATAATGAGATAAAAATAAGTTTAAGTGCATTTGCATTTCATCGATGACGGAATCGAGTTACATTGTAATTCCAATCATGGAAGAACAAAGGTAAAGTCAATCAATGAAAATTATTTCCTCTTCCCATTTTCTCATAATAATTTTACTAAAACTTCAAATTTAAATGTTAATATAATTGAATCTAACGAGTGGCTCCAATGATAAAAAAAAAATTATTCATTTTAAAAAACTTATGTTCAAGCACATGTGTTTATTCAATAAAACACATGTAATTAGTAGCAATAAAGTTGATAAAAGCATTAAAGCATGAATACTTCACAAAGGAATAAATGCATCCATCCCTATGCTATTTCCACTATTGCAACAAAGTTTTCACTTTTTTTTATCATACTAAATTTAAGCGATAAAAATAAAAGCATAGTTATGGATGAAGGAAATCTTTTATAAGTTTATATTTAATGCTGAATCAGATTATATTTTTCACATATTTTTAAAGAAATAAGTACGGTGATAATTATAGTGAGAATTTTTAAAACAACAATTATTAAAATTAAAATGATCTTAAAACTATTTATTTTGATCTAATGACGAAGATTATTTTAATTTTTATTATTCTCATTTTAAAAATTTTCACGTGATAAATTTAATAATAAATTTATACATTGATCCAACATAATCTGTTATTAGAAATATGCTCATTTGTTAAACTTCGCAATATTTAATAAAGTTTTTAAACATGATATATGTATGATAATTCAATTCTTAAATAAAAATATAATTAAAATATTGAATTATTTGACAAATTATATAAATTATGAAAATTAAAGTATGAAAAAAATCAAATAATTAAAAATTTCATGTCACAAAAAATTACATCAACAAATATTCAAAATTATGTAAAAATGAATTATTAACGTGTAAAAAATTATATAAAATTATAATACTTTACACAAAAAAAATAATATACGACTCAAATACCTATTTTTTGTTTCTTTATATTGTATCACTATGCCAAATTATACAACACTATGTTATGACTTAGGACATGACATAAACCACAAAGTACTCTCTAAATAATAATAATAATAATAATAATAATAATAAACTATATATGCAAAACACGATATAATAAAAAAGTAATGAGAACATGAGGTATCAAAAATTATATAAAATAATATATGAATGTATACATTTATATATTCTTATATAAATTTATAATCCTTTAGTTATAGAATTGTAATAATTATAAAAAATATATATAATGTTTTAAACCTAAAAAAGGAATAAACATAGAAGTGTGTTCTTTTTCCTATTTTTTTAACCTTATCTTATTAAACAAATTGATAAAAATTAAAGTTTGTTGAGAGGGGATAGATTTCTCTAGAAGAAGTTTTTGAAGTGTCGTCTTAGGGATGTCAATTCGATCCCTCAACAACGAAAAGTATTGTCTCTCGGGGAGGATTTTGTCTCCCTTTTCGAAGACTCGTGTATGGTTCACGAAAGGGGCACCTTGACTATACATGAATGTACGGCCACCCATCAAGAGGTGACGTGAATGTCTTGCCCTTGGTGGGGTTGAACCCCTGACCTATACCATATAGGCCTATTGTTGAGGTATATGGTACCACCAAGTCAAGAGTTCAAATCCCACCAAGAGTGAGACGCTTACGTCGTCTCTTGATGGATGGTTGTACCTTCATGTACGGTCGAGGCGTTCCCCTCTTTCAATAAACCGTACACAACTCTCCATAAAACAGGAAAACAAAACTCTCTTCGCGAGACAATACCTTCAATTTTTCCTCAATAAAATTGAATTTAGTTATTCCATGATTCCTTTCATTGACAGTAATAAATCAAAATTAACATATTAATAATTAATGTTCATAATTACCGTTTAAAATATAATAATCATATTTTTGACTTGGTTGTCTCCAAATTAAAGCGTCTTAAATCCAAATTCTTGACTTCTATGCCTTCAGGAGCAACTCTTAATTAGAGACGTGGATAGTAAACACCTTGAGAATCAGAATTTTCATCGTCATTTCATCGTAGCATCTTTTTCCTTTTGACGGCTATTGCATTGTGAAATCGTTACTCTTTTCTTTGATTGCAAAATATTATTCTTAAAAGTCTGTTTCTTGTACAATCAACCCAATTTATTTATTTGTTCGTTTATGCAGATGAAAGAAATTGAAGCAACCAAAAATACCTTTTTTTTTGGTTTTATTAAGTGGTCGAGTATCAATAAATTTAATATTGGACCGACGATGTTTATGTTGGATTTTATCTTTTAAGTTTTATCGAGAGCATGACGGGTTCATAAAGCCTATCAAAGAAAATGTCGACATTCTCTTAGTAGGGATTTGAACCGACGTCCAGGCATTTATATTGAGACGGATACCACTCATCCTAGAACATATTGAGGGGTTTGTCCCCAAGTGAGTCAGGCCTCCCCCTCCACAAGTTTTATCCCACATTTTCAAATATTTATACTGTTTTGGGACGACAAAAAAAGCCCAAATTTAATGGCTTTTGATTTGACCTCACTCGATAAAATTTAAAAAAAAAAAAAAAAAAAAAATCAAGTTCGAGGATAGGACGGAATGAGTTTAAGAAAAACCCACTCTGTCTACCTCAAAAATAATTATCAAAACACCTTTTTTGAAAGCAGATTTTAGGATAAAGCAAAGGAGTGAATTTAAGAAAAATCCATCCTGCTCCAATATAATTACCAAAATACTTTTTATGTATAAACTCAACACAATAAGAGAGCACAAACCTCTCATTGACACCCAATGATAATAAATCTGTAATTTCACTTTCTACTAAATGTATATATGATAATAAATTTTATTAACATTTACTTTAATTACTAATAGTATCTTCAAATTTTTTTAAATATTATTCTATTTTGATTGAAAATATAAGAAATTTGTTGCTTATCGAATTGAAGTCAGATATAGCTTTATTTTTTTAGTTTTGCTTTCTGCTTTTATGAAAGCTTAGCTTGAGATAGAAATTTTAAAATTGTCCCCTCATTTATAAAAGCTTATATTTAAATTGTAAATATTAAATATATATTGAGTGTATGATTATCTTATTTTTTGAAATTTATTATATATTTGAATTTATAAAGGTTATGCTTGTAAGCTATTTTAATATTTAAACTATAATTTATGTCAATTGAATGTTAGTTATTATTGAAATTAAAAGAATGAGGAAAATGAGGATTTGAACGTATTTAAATATATTTTTTTTGATTTAAGAATTGAGGATGTATTGTTATTAGATATTGTATAAAAAAAATATAATTTATATATTTAAATTAAAATTTATAAACAGCTTATAATCACAATTTTAGGTGTAACATAATGGTTGATTGATCATTATAATTTAAGAGTTCCAAAACCAGAAATTATTCTCTCAAACATACCATCTTCCTATAAAGAAAAAAAGCAGCACTTTGTCTCGGCTTACACCCACCAAAAACATCCCCTCCATCTGTCCCTCTTATTGGAGGAATAATTTCTCCACCAACATTTTTTTCCCTACTCTACCCCTTGGCTTTTTCAAATAGTTAAGTGAGGGAAAGTAAAAAGAGTGTTGTTCACATGCCTTTTTTTAATCGTCACATGGAGTTTTTTTTTTTTCTTTTTCTTTTTCTAAAGCCAGATAAAGCAAACAAGGGTATTGGGATCTGAGAAGTGCCAAGTAAGAGCTTTTAAGGTGGAGCGTGATTAGAGTTTGGCTTAGGTTTTCTTTTCTTTTCTTTTGCATGGGTTTGTCTTTTGGCCTCTTGGCATTTAAGTTGCTCTTTTTGTATGAACGTCGGCAGTGAAAAACCTTGGGAGAAAAAAGGCTTGTCTGTCCCCCACCTCACCCATTAAAAAAAAGGCCGACTGTTCCTCCTTTAAAATGTAGTACTAGTAGAGACCAAGATTTGATGGGTCATCGAAATATTGTCTGTTTGTTACTAAAAACGTTTGCATGAAAGGTATGGTATGTTAAGGAATGAATTTCATTATACTGTTCTCATTCAATCAACCTCATGCATGCTCTTCCATTATGTGAATTGTGATCATTAAACAACAAACAGTCCCGACGTACGAGTCTCTGAAATATGCTTGCAAAGGTCGAGAGAAGAGTCCCACTTCACAACTTAGTAACTTCATGAACGTCACTCGTACCTCGTGGTTTGAGTATGAACAGAGAGTTTGGCAGAGAAGGATAAAACACAACCTGCATAGATATTGACTACACATTCACACTCGTGTACAGCGAGAATACAGTTGTGTGCCAAGGCTGGATAGCGAAAAAGAGAAAAAGGGGTTTTGGTTTTGGGTTTGCCCCCCCCCCCCCCTGCAGCGTGTAAACGTTTGGGGGAGGTGTTTCTTAGGGGTTTGCAATTACTCCATGCCACGCTTCAATTAATGAGATGATATCATATGATTCAGATGGAGAATCGTGTAGTATTCAACTTCAAGTGTCTACACTCACACCCAGGAGAGATGGTCCACCGCCCACTCTGCTTTCCAACACATGTTTAGCTATGGATTGAGAGCTCAACTCCCACCCACCTCAATAAGACACATAGTTATACTTGTACACTTGTAGCTTACTCTACAAAAGGTGAATCAGAAAATTAGGAATGTTGTTTAAATTTTGACAATCCCAGCATTTTCAAATCGTAAGTCACAAAATTCCTCTAAAATTCATCGAGTCCAATCACGTTTTGCTCAAAACCATTTATATGTCTACCAGCAAATCAAGCTATTGTTTTCTTCCCCTTCCTTTCTTCGCCGGCTGTGCTTCCTGTTCTTTCCCTGTAATTTCTGACATGTCCACTGCATCAGAAGGAAGAACGGTACTAGTTAGTCCACATACAAAACCATGCACGGATAAATGATAAAAGGATATGTAGGGAAATTTTGTTCATAACAGTAATCCATAGGACCACCACGGGATTTCCAGTATCTTATCCAAATTTCTTGATTATGGATTCTCTGTATGTCAAAGAAACTCCAAGCCAATTTCTGTACCACTTTAAATTTAAGATATTTAAGAGACAACTACTAGCAGGAATATGGACATCCTAGCAGAAAGCCACTGGCTACATAAATTATCATCCCCAAACCTTTCTTCTTCTTCTTCTTCCCCCCCCCCTCCCCTCTTTCTTTATTGGGCTCTTAGAGAGGATTAAGTTTGAATGGCATGCTGCCACATGATCTTCATCCAATAATTGATGATTTGTGCGTGCTATATATTCGACACAGATAAGTTATTCTTATTACAAAGATAAGAAAAAACATTACCATCTGGTCCCCGAGCCATCAAAGTGAAGAATATATTGTTCAGTTTCTCCATCTTCCTTGCGTCCTGTGCTTGATCTGTCTTGAACTTGAGGCACTGATAACATATCAAATAGTTCATCATGAGCAAACCACATGGCATATAACATAAACAAATTGAGATGCCATGCACCTCATTCAAAAGTCTGAAGGTTACAACTTATTAATACTTCCTAAAAAATTCCAAGGCCAAAGAGACAGTAGAAGATTAAAACATAACACCTTAACTAAATACAGGTACGCTAGTTACGAATATCATATTTACTGAGATGATATACAACTGGAAAGGCACGAAGAGGGAGACAGAAGCAGAATCGAGATTTAATTGTCATTGTCTGATATTTGCCTACCAAGCTGATTATAGTTATACTACTTTTACAAGTGATCCCTCGATTAATTTGAGCCTTTAAAATAATCCAAAAGCTAATAGCTGCAGCCTGCAGGTTCCAATTAGGCTCTTAAACATTCAACTTAAGATATTCGAGCAACCTGGGATTCTTATCAGCTGCATCCTTCACCATATGTCCATGTCCAACCATAGCCATCACAGCACATTGGATCTTAGGCCTAAGATCTAAACCTAAAAACTGCAGACGATTGAGCAGACTTCAATTATGCTCTTGCATCATTTAACCTTGAGATATTCAGGTCAGAATGAACAATTAACCCTTTTCTGCCATCATATCCTCAATCCTCAAAATTGTAACTAGCCTTTAAAACATACGAAGTTATAAGGATTTATGTTCAGATAACTGATCACCCATTGACACATAGGTCAGATACAACTGGCAGAGTTAAATTTTTATACCTATATCACCTTTCAATTCATGATTTCAAGTATAGACTAATACATGCAGGTTAAAGAAATCAATTTAACACTCAAACTTATCTGAACACAACTGAGCAATTCAGATTTCATGGAAAGAAAATATAAACATTAAGGATTTTTCAAGATCTCAAAAACAAGGAAAGACTCGAGTCACATGGGATATTTCACTCATATAATACAAAATTTCATCAGTAGCGCCAACCTGCATCACTTCAACTGTTAATGCTAACCTCATAGAAACAAATTCCTAAAGATCTTTGAAAGGAATCCTAAACTTGCTCTTCCAGCCAAGAGTTTGAGGAAAACTGACAAATATAGCATATGGGCACTCCCAAGATTCACTCATGCATTATCATTCCTTACGAAATAGTCAAATGTGCAACAATATTTCTCTAATTTGGGGCCAGAAATGGAAAAAAGAATCAGTATCAGTGCTATTTCTTCTGTATAGCCTAGATAACTTGGCTCAAAAAAATATAGGAAAGTAGGAACCTAAAAAGCTATGTTACTCCAGTTCTTCGTTTTTCTTAAAGTATCTGTCTCTTACACTGTGTCTAGCGCATATTCTCCTAATAGGTTGAAAAGTTTTTAAAAAATTAAACATACCCACATAGAACACATTCCTGAATCCTGGCACATCCAAGTCCAAGTAACATAAATAAGAAGAAACTTTACCAGGGGGGTGTATGGACTAGGTTCACAAGGCTATTCCAAGAAACCTAGGTCTTTCACTACCTTTGATCAACAGTTTTGCTTTGCCAATTTCTTTTTCCCACAGCAACGTGATCATGCCATCAAATTCCTTACTAAGAAACAATAAAGAAACAGAAAAAAAAAAAAAGAATAGGAAATCATTGCCGCAATTTCAGCAAGAAAGCTGAAAGAGATATAATGTGAAGTACGTTATCCGCATAAAGCATATGAGCAAATTCATTCAACGAAAACAGATGTTCAGATTCTCACACATTTTCTTAATTAATCTCAAATCTAACCTAATTCTTTGGGAATAAACATCGATTTAACACTTCACCATAACAATGGAATCAATCAAAGCCAGCCACATAAACAATTAAGGAAATTCAATTCATACCTCTTTGTTATCAGTAACCTTCAAAACCAATTTGCCATCACAATGTCGGTACTTCATGCAATACCGCGTCTAGGTTCCCCCGATCCAAATCCAGAAAAATGAACCCCCAAAAAAAGGTAAAAATCATATCTGAAACTTAGAAAGTCAAGAACTGTAAACCAGCCCGAAACTTTCCTTATCATATAATAACAATGATGATTAACAGAGTAGGGCATAGAGCAAAAGAGGGAGAGTAAAGTTAACATACAGATTCAGGATCGGAACGGAACAACTGTACAGTTCTCTCGACAAATTCGTCCCACGATGTTATATAAACCATAGCGACGTCAATCCGAGAATTAGCGAATTTCAAAGTGAATCTGCAAGTAGATCGTCGTCCGACTCAAAGGGAAAGCAGAGTTTTTCCTTTAAATGATATTTTTCCCCTTTTAGCGGGGGGGGACTTGGAATGGCGGATTTTGTGTACTACAAATATTGCGATCAGCTCGCCTCGAGTACACAGAAAACATACAACAGTGTGTGTGGGACCGACTAATATCAGCAAAACGCTGCGGTTTGAGTTTGTTAACATCCGATGCGTTGTCGGACAACAGGTTAAGAGAAATAATATTTTTAGGGGTAAATTTCAAAAATAGTCACTTTTGTTGCGTTGGATTACATTTTAGTCACTTATGTTTAAAATGTTACGTTTTAGTCACTTACGTTATTGTTTTATTATGAAATAGTTACTCTATCGTTAAGCTCCATTACCACTCTAATGACAGTCCAAATGAATTTTAAATATTAACTTAAATATTTTACGTGGCAGTCCAAATTAAATCTATTTAATTAAAAACTTATTTTCATCCAACAATTACATGTCACCTTCATTTAATTGCATCACATAATTAAACATTAGTAAAAACATATATTTAATGTCAATCTCCCACTTCAACAATTCTACATAATTTTCATTTTAAGAAAAAAAAATTACTTCATTTTTTTTGGGAGAGATTTAACCACTTTTTTTAATTTTTATAATTCTTATTCTTTCAAATATTTTTAGTAATCTCCCACTTTAAGTCCTTTGATTTAAAATAATTTATTAAAATAAAATAAAATTTTATTGTCTATGTAGTTACTCTCAATAAAAATAAAGTGAAATATAGATTTATGTTGTTTAAGTAGACCTGTTCATGAATCGAGTCATCAGTCCAGGTTCGAAAGTCCATTCAAAATTTAGGAGGGTTTGAATAAAAAAAATTAGGTCTATTTAAAATATGGGTCGAGCTTGGACTCGAACCGGCCCGACCCATTTTAAGTTTATAATATTTTATATTATTATTTTTATTTATTTTATGTAATTTAGAACATTTTAAAAAAATAAACATATACTAAATATATAATATACTACTCTAATGTTAACATTAAAATAATGTTAAGATAACTATATAAAAAATTTAATAAACAAAAAATGTATAAAATTATTAAATATTAAAATAAAATAAAATAAGTATTTGTAAAAAAAAAAAAAAAATAGAGACGGGCTTAAAATGGGCTTGGGTTAATTTGTTACAAATATGGGTGAGTTTGGGCAAAATTTTAGGCATAAATTTTGGGCTAGGCCGAGCTTGGATAAACATAAAGTATGTTAATATCATGCTTAAACCCGACCTAAGCCGACCTATGAACACCTCTATGTTTAACTAGTTATTGTTTTGAGATTTAAAAACAATTTAAAACGGTGAAGTTCAAATTACCAATGTTATAAAAGTTAAATTGATGGTTGAATCGTTTATATTATCTATTTTTAATCAAACTATTTTGATCATAAGTCCAATAAAAATTAAATAAATAATTAAAAATTTTATAAAATTATTTAAAAATTATAAATTGGTTGAATCAACGGTTTTTGGTCTCTTTTTTGGTTTTAGGATAATATAATATTTTACCTTTAAACTTGGTAATTAGGTCTACTTTGGTACCTGTATTTTTTTTGTTCATTTTGGTATCTAAACTTGGCAATTAGATCCATTTTGGGTTTTGAACTTGGATTTAGTCAATATTTGATTATGTGACCAATGTTCTTGGAATGACTAGATTGGTCCGTTGGATCGATTAGATCAAGAATCGAGCGATATATTACTTGAAATAAAAGGGTTGAACTAATTGAATCAAAAATTGCTTGAAATTGGTAAAAAAAAACTAAGATAAAAAACCAGTAGTTAAAAAGGTTGAACCAGTTAAATATTTTTTAAAATTTTTTATGATTAATTAATTAATTATTGTTGGTCTAGCATTTGAACTGATCAAATTGATTGAATCAATAATTAGTGGTCTAACCTGATTGACTCAACCGTTGGTTTGATTATTAAAACATTGTATGTGACACTCTAAGATTGTACCACGTCATCCTTTGAAATTTTATATAATTTGTTTAATTTTCAAGCGATGAGGTGACACAAAATCAAAGTAACATATCATCAAACTTATATATTTCAATGATCAAAATAGATCTAGTTGTCAAATTCAAGTACCATATCAAACAAAAAAAAGTAAAAGTAGTTTAGTTTTGTCAAGTTTAAGGGCAAAAAAATTATATTATAATTTTTTATTGGTTTCAAATAATCCATTTATCTTAATAGATATATCGATCGGTTATTGTTTCAACTAATCTAAGTAAGTTCTACCAATATTGAATCCAACAAGTGGTTCCAGTGGGAAAGAGGATGTTGTTCATCCTAGAAGTCTTGGGTTCGAGCGCCTATATATGCAAGGTGTGTGTGCCTTGTTAAAGGGTTAATAAAGTATAAACAAATACTACCATGTAATTACACCTGTATATTAAACAAAATAAAAAAAATTCTACCAACACTAAAAATTACTTTCTTCACCGCTTTATTATTAGAGATCTAATTTTAATTTTTAAAATTATTATTCTTCCGCATAATTTTTTATTTTTTCCATTTAAATGTATTAAGAAAAACTAAACGAATTTTATATTTGAGTTGGTTTAATATATAGTTTGGCCATAAATTTAGTAACTTTTCTCAAGTTAACCCCTAAATTTTTTTGACATTGATCCCTGAAGTTGACATCCATTACACAAATTGGTCATTATGATTAACACAGTTAGCATTTGAATCATTTGGGTGAAGTGGCCAAATTAGGATGTGCCATTTGATCTCCTTAAAGAGGCAATAAGCAAAGGTAGAGTAGAGTAGCCCCACATGACTAATGTTGGAGCAACCAAACATATGGCTGGCAAATACATGGTCTTCACTCATAAGCGCTTCTCAAGTTTTGCTTCCAACCATCCTAATTCACAGTTTTCCATTACCATTTTGAAGATATATGTGCAAAAAGTTAAAGTTTTAGTGATAATTTTTGTTAAAGAAAAGTGTTTTTTTTTTTTTAAGGTTAAGGGCCAACTCAAAAAAAGAAATAAAGACTAAATTGATAAAAAATATAAATGTTGAGGACTTATGAGAGATTTTTATGTGATATGTTAGTCAAAATTAATCTTCGTAAATCAAGCGGACAGAAAGAATACCATGATCTTAAAAAATAAAAATAAAAGTTTAAGAAACCAACAAGTGGTTCTAGTGATTAAAAGGATGATATTCATTTTAACAGACCTGGGTTTGAGCATCTGCATATACAAGATGTGTGTAGTAAGATATTATGAATCCCTCAAATTTCTCTATAGACAAATCCAAATTTTAAAATTATAAATACTTAATATTTCTAAATTTTAAATATTAAATCATAAAATATAGTAATTTAATCAACCTGTCATGAGTGGAATGGTAGAACTTATTACATCCTTAAAAAAACACAAATACAAACTTTAAAGAATATTTTTAAAATAACAGTCATAACTCTCTAATGTAAATAATAGGATGGACACAGAGAAAAAAAAAACAATAACATGATGAGAGGAAATTTTTTTTTAGTGCAGTTAGCTAATTCCCAATTACACGTTTATTTAACCATTTAATTCAAAAGTTTATTGAGTTTAAGTTGAGAAGAGTGATGTTGACTTATTTTACTGATATGGTTCAGGTTTTAAGTTAATAAACATATTTTAGTTTTGAATTTATTATAAAAAAAAAAAAAAACTACAGATAGAAAGTTTTAAAATTGGCTTAAAAAATCAATAAGTGAATAATAGAGAGTATAAATGGAAAGAAAAGTGAAACAATTTGTAAATACCGGCACTAATCAATATTTATTGTTACTAGTTGGTATGATAGTTACAAATTGAAGGAAAAATAAAAACTGGACGATATTAGCATCAATTTTATTTTATTTTAATTTGGGGAATGCAATGGGTAATGACATAATTCCAACTACACAGCAACATGTAAAAAACCTTAATAATAATTTATTAAAATAATTATAAAACGTAAATACTTTTAATTGATCAACCCATTTTATAATTTTCTTCAAGACATTGACAAAGAAGACGTACCAGTTGTAACTCTAAATGGAAAAAGAAGAGTAGAAAGAGAAATGAAGAAATGGTATAAAGAAGAACTCACTCAACATATGCCATCATAGAATACATGCCGCATCAAAATGTCCTACACTATTTGCCCCATCAAGATTCCAATAATGACTGATATATACATATCATCTATGTTTGCATTTAAGATTACTGACGTGGTGGGAAAAGAATGAAACGATGCTTCATTGTTGGCCTGAGACTTTTCGACCATATGCCAATACCATTACAAAATCCTTCGCACAAGAACCCAAAGATGCACCTACACGTTGTGATGTCGATGCTGTTTGTAGCCACAAATCCACTAAACTATACAACTGCAGTGTGGGAAGCACAGGTTGTCCCATGCATTTTATTTCAACCTGCCAATATAAGTATACACATTATACATACCGTGATACAAGCACTACTTTCTTCTCACATTTAGTTGGAAACTCGCACATCTCAACTTTTAAATTATTTCTAGTTTCTGAGATAAACGACTAAAAGTAATTCTGGTGGTTGAATGAAAAAATTTATTCAGGT
Source organism: Kokia cookei (assembly GCA_039519145.1). Taxonomy (NCBI): domain Eukaryota; kingdom Viridiplantae; phylum Streptophyta; class Magnoliopsida; order Malvales; family Malvaceae; genus Kokia; species Kokia cookei. The sequence continues at coordinate 5,249,511 of CM076908.1, read as the reverse complement.
AGTGAGAGGAATGTTGGCCTAGTTTGACCCGCATATATGGGTATGCCATATCCATGCTCTCAACAAAGCCAAGAATAAGGCTTGCATAAGAAAAAAAAAAGCAGTTCATCACATTCTAGAAAGTGCCTCGTTGAAGAAAGTAGACATTGAAAAACCAAAAGAAGCTAAAATCATTTTGGCCAAATTTCTTCTTAGTGTATCATCACAGAAGATTCAAGGATAGATTGACTTACCTCAGCTTCATCGGTAAGGTCCAATTTCTTCATCAGGTATTTTTGAATAAAAGAAACAGGCATAGTTCCATCCCTGACACAGTAACAAATAAACGAATATGAACCATTATACCGTTTCAAAAAATCAGATAGTTACAACTTTTAGTGTTTTGTAGCAAAACTTTAATGAAAAACAGTTTAACCAAAATGATTACAGAAGATGGGGCCATATCTAAAGTGACACTGACAGATAATTATCATTCAATTCAAAACTCTCAATGAAAGACGCAGGCATCATCCCACAGATCACACGACCTAAATTAAATATGCATGAAAACCACATAATTCATTTCACAAAACACCGAGGTTGTTCGGGGCATAAGTGTTCATCATGTCACTTTTTTCAGTTTTCAAATTTATATTGAGTAGTTTCCAAGCATGGCCACAAAAGATGTACTCAGCTTGCAGTCTTGTCGTAATTGCTTTAGGATTCCAATAAGGAATCTAATGTAAAGTTGGTCGATGATAAGTCCTCACTCCTTACAAAATAAGTAACTTATATAAGTAAATGAAAACCAGGATCAAAGTGACCCTCTTAATCACATGAACTGCTCAACAATAATTTGACCATTACAATGTCTGGAACTCAAGCCTAAATGATTCAAGTTAAAGTACAAAAATAAGTGAAAATAACCAATTCATAAAATGATTTCACCAAGTAAAAGAAGCACCTTTAGAGAGAGCTTAAAAGAGGGGGAGAAAATTACCCATAATCCGTGGATAGAAGCCGGATTAACAATAGAAGTAACTAGAGAGACCATTTTCATATAACACAATCTAAAACGGAAGTATTTTAATCCAACTATTACTTCTCTTACCACACTTTTATGTGTTTTTAGCATAGGCTTATCAGATCTTTATATAACCACCCACACCCTGGCCAAATGCTTTCTAGAACAAGTTGATGAACATTAACATTACCAAAGGTTGCTAAGAAAATGCTGTCTAAAAGGTAATACTCGACTACTAATAATGGTTGTTGCTCTTACCAGTGCTTTATTTCTATTTATACTCTAATGTCTAGCCTTCTTATTCATGACTCTTGGTTATAAGCATCAGTTGCTGTAAATACTTGGAGGTACTCAGCATATGAGTTCCATTAGTTAAATCCATGTTGTAAACAAGGCAGGACACTTGTAAGTCATCCAGTAAGCATTTCCATTCATAATTGGTGGAAGTAATTCAAGCCCATGATCTACACGGTTGCACATGAGTTCAGTAGCTACAATGGCCCTAGTTCTACAAGTGAAACTTCGTCTGCATAAGTTACGAAGAAAGACTACCAAGATATGTATTGTTGCCTTCACCAGTATCTTTCTGGCCTCACAGTCAATTATAATTATAACTCTAAAGTTGTCTATCACCTTATAGACTTCAGCATATAATATTTATTGAATCCCATTAGCATTCTAGATGGGTAACAACCCACATGTCTGTTCTCTTTTCCATCACCAAGCCAAAATAACAGGAGATTATGGTACAAAAACAGGACAGTTGACAGGTAAGAATCATGGTGCTACTAAGCAACAGATCAAATTTACGATCTTCAGACAAAAGGAAGAAGAATATATGTAGCAAGCTACTGCAAGACTCATGAAGGAATTGGCTAAAGGAACTTACTTTATCCTTAGGTAATTTGCAGGAATCTGAGGGAGGGGAGCACCTCCTTCCCTGAAAGCAGTGAAATTTTAATCAGTTTATGACCAAGAAAAATAATCTGAAGACAACTCCGTTTTCACTACATTACAGTTTGAAGGTCAAAATAAATTCTTACTGGTCTTCAGAGGCCACCAATGAGAACCAAACAGGACCAATTCTTCTTCCATGCTTTGGACCATATGCATTGAGCACAGCTTGTGGAGAAAGGACAGAATCCCCAAATCCAGAAGCCCTTTTTCGCCGGATCCTGCGCAACTTTTTTGGAGTTACAGTTTCTGAAGTTGCAGGATCAGTAATATTCTTTTCATCCTCCATTTTTGTTTTGCATTTGTCTTCCTTATTTTTGCTTTTGCACATCTGAGCTTCAACGTTGGGGACATGGGTAGGTTCTAATTTAGAATCAGAACCTTGTGAACTAAACTTTAAGGACTTGGTTCTATTTGCAACCTCCACCAAACAATTCAAAGGTTTCCAGAGATCCAATTTCCCATCCCATGATTCATCACCATTCTTGACATCTTTATTCATGTGTTGGCTAGGTTCAGCAGAAGAAATACACTGTTTTTCAATTTTATAAAGACAAAACAGATATTATCAGTATAATCCAAAACATTAATTCATTTCAGGTAAATAAGTGTTTGAGAAAAAGAGAACTACTAACAAATATTGGACCTTGTGAGAGAAAAAATCATCACATACTAAAAATATGCAGGCTTCAATTTACCTGTCTTTTATTTGGAGTGAATTTATTTAGCGTTTCAGGTGAGCTTGCACTCTCCTGGTGTTCCTCCATAGAATCATCCTCTCTTTTAAGAGGCCTCTCCACTGAAAAACTGGAACCTCGCAAAGCATTGGCCTTTCTGGCAACAGCTTTTGTTCTCCTTCCAGTCAAAGTAGTTTGTGTTGATACTTTTGGGGCATTAACCACCAATGAAGAGAGTGATCTCTCTTTTCTTCTGGTAGGCATTGTAACCAGGGGCAGAACTTCAGGTACCTTCACTTTTCTTCTTTTAAGAGGGAAAATTTTGGACCTCACATCTTGCAAATTATGGTCTGGTCTGATTTCCAAAAGCATAGAAGAATCTCAGTACACGTTAATTTCTCCCAAAATTTGATTAAACAACATAGCATGTGCAGATACTCAACAAAGAAATATATAAAATAATTATTAAGGAACGCCGAAAGGTGTGTTCAATTTTTCCAAATGGATATAATTCACCATGATTTCCGCATGGAGATTCACAATCCTATTGAAGCAATGAGTTCTTACAATTGCGTAACAATGATAGATTCTGCTTAGACTTTTCACTTGAAATTGGCTAAGTTACATACACTCAACTCTATTAGATAAGGGAAGACAAATAAACCTCAGGAGATGGAAGAGAGACTAAGCAATATTGGTTGCTAGTAAAGATATTCATTTTTTTCTATCTTCTTTGAAAAATTGGTAAGCATGGACTCCAATAAGATGCATTGTAATTTCTGCTCTTTCCACTTCAAAATTTCCATTCAATGCCTTAAATTTGAAATTTATGGAATAAATTAAAAGATGAATGGCATGTAGGAGAAGCCACTTTCAAACCTCTAAAGGATGGAATGAGTTCCTACTTAATACAGATTAATGATCCTAAGGAATACATAGGATATCAGTAAACGCCACCAAAAACCACTTGAAACAAGTACTCAAGTCGATATCTTTTGGAGCATTGACAAGACTAAAACTAGAATGACTACTTTATATGTAAAAAAATTGTCACGAAGAAAGCAATTAAAATATAACTTAATAGTTATGACTATATGAGGCAGAGAGAAGGTGGTAGAGAAAAATAATATGTACTGAAGAATACCTTAATTTCTCCAGAGGAACACAACCCAAATCAATGTTGCATAGCGGACAACACTCTAATTCTTCGTCTTCTATCTTACCATATATGCACTTTCTGCAAACTACATAAATCGAAAAGAGTAATCTATCGTAAGTTTATAATTATTAATTCAACAGACTTACAAGGCACTGAAATAAAGATCACAAACATCAATCGTAGGGAAGATTTTAGCGGCAACAAGTTGAGCAAGTCAAGGCAACTAAAACAATTGAATCTCTTATGTAACTCGTGAAAGAGTTTTGGTTCTATTATAATTCGTAATTGAGAATTCATATTAAAGTTTAAATCGTGTTGTGGACTTGAAAATCAAATAAGGAAAGCTCTAAACTTTGGAGAACACTGTTAAATTTGAAGTACAGTATATGATAGTAAGAAGCCGCGGAAAATAAAAACTGGGAGCAATAAATTTTAAACAAACGGATTTACAGTGGAATAAACAGAAGTCACGAATGAATACATTGAAAATCCAGTTCCCCAATAACCGAACTGTATCGCCAACAAATATGTACGCATTAGTTTAATGCCAAGGTATTCTCGCAAAATGCCTTAGCACCAACTGGTAAGAAGCAGAGAGATAGGAAACAAAGCAGCAATAGAACTGAGCATTCAACGAACAAGTCAAGAGAGAGGGAAAGAAACGAAATCAAGAAAAAAAAAAAACCCAGATAAGAGAGCGGGAAAAACAAGAGCAACCCAGATCAGAAGAGGAGCAAAACTGAAAATTTTCCAAGAATTGAGAACAAATGACCTAACAATGAAGGAAATTAAGAAAGGGAAACAATAAATGGAGAGAGAAATCTTACACGTGTGAAGGCATTCAGATATGGTGGTGGCATCTCTAAGAAGCTTATTGCAAAGAGGACAAGTCATGCATGCCGCAATTGTTTCTCTCCTCACTTTGACGACCTGATTCGCCATATGCCCTTCTCCTTTGGCTTCTCCTTCTCAGTTTGAATCTGAATAAACCCCTCGTGTCACTGCATGTCAAGGAAAAGCAAAAAGCAAAGGAAACTTTACGTGCATATCTTCATGAAAAGCGGCATCAGAACCCATGATAGAAATACTGAGGGATTAGAAACAGAGAGGTGGATGGGAAAGGTAAGAGATATAGAGAGGAGATGGGGAATGTTTTTGATCTGAAACGATGGAAATGGAGAAGGATGATATTGAGATTGAAGAAAAGGGAAAGATTAAGGGATGAGAGAAGGGTGATTTTTTGACGTGGAAGAATAAGGGAGGAGTAGGATTGCTGGAAGGCAAGGCCAAAGCCTGATCTGAATCTAACAACACAACAAATAAAAATACAAAGAAAAGACCAAGGAGGGTGTCGTAGGAAGGAGGACGAACCTAGAGTCCCTCTCTCTCTCTCTGTGTTGTTTATTTATTTATGTAATTACTTTTTTTTTTTCAGATTTATAAATTCTATTACTGATGATAATATAGTTTGCTGATTAAGTGTAAATTCAGTTGATACCTTGTAATTTCTGGATGAATTATAATATTTTTAAATTTAAGGGTTTAAAAAAATATATCTTTAAGACGGATTTAAAAAATTTGGGTGCTTTGAAAGGAATGAAAAATAATATCAATCTCTAAAACATTAATATTTATACAAAGTAAAATATATTGATTCTGATTTATACTAGTCCTAGTTGATAGCGTAATAGAATCATCGAGTTTTTCTTGTATTATAATTTTATTTATATCATCTAATAATTTAAAATTTTAAAACTAGTGCTAGAGCCCAACAATTAGGATTTGGAATTTTGAGAGAGGAGGGAGGGAGGAGGGAGGGGGGAGGGGCGGTGACTGGCTAGCCCTTAAGAAATCGGGAAAAGCAGCAGGTGCCACGAAGGAAGGGGAATTAAGATGAGAGGGCTGCGACTTCCCCAGCCCTATCTTTAGGCAGGCTCTTTCAGTACTACGTCGTTTCAATTTGGCTGGCTATTATTACTGGTAAGCCGTTTTAAGTTTTTTAAGAGTTGGATCCAACTTATTACCACATATTCATATTTTTATCTTTTTAGATTCACAGTGCCATAATAAAATATTTATTATATCAGATGCGAGAAAGCAAGCGAAGGAAAGAAAGCATCTAAACTATTAAGAAAAAAAAAAGAGATGGTAGGTAGGCATGCTACATTGGCCTGGGTGTTGGGTGGTCAACTTAGCAAACAAACACGCACATAATGGGTACGGTACGAGGCAAAGCTACCTGGGAATTGACGGAAATAAAACAGAGAGGGTTGGAAGTGTTTATTCTGTTCACACTTAAAACAACACATGGATCAGGCAAAGACTGATCTCTGTCGGTGTTGCAATGCAATCTCAATTCAATGTTGTTAGAATATCGTTGGAGTTAAAAGAAAGGCGTTCCCAAGTAATTTTACTGAAATTTCGAAAATTCACCCAAAATTTAATACATGCAATTTTCTCTTCTAAATTTTATTCAAAGTGTAATTCAAATTTTAATAATAATAAATTTCATTAATTCGACTTATTTATTTAACAAGCAGGGTGCCGTGTTTGATCATTATAGTATATGTGATGGAAGGTGGGAAAGAAAAATAAACGATAAATGATGAAAGCGGGCGGGGCAGTAATTGATGGGTGGCGTGCTCCTCACCTAATTAATTTGTAACGCACACAAACGCTAGGCCTTCCTAATTCCTCTACAACAGTTTTTAAGTGGCCTACCAGATGATGAGCATGAAACAAAACACATGATGAACGCAAAGAAAAAGAAAAGGAAAACAAACAAACATATTAATTATATGCATGTGTTAATAGTTCTCACCTACTTTCCCACCTATCTACTATATATATGACGGCATAATGATGTATATTTTCCCAGATCAAAAATCTCATCCATTCAAATATATGGCTTCAACTTAAATTAGTGGTACCATTTTCTTCCCCAGTGTTCATATCACTTGGGACCCCATGGGTGTTCTCCTTGGCCTTAACATGATAGATTATTTGAGGCAGTCACCTTTTAAGTTATGCAACAATGGGGATTATCATCAAATAGGTCATAAAATATGACACAACTCACCTCTGAAGCCAAAACCTGCCTCAATCCAAATAAATAGTTGAATTCTAATCGGCCAAATTAGAACGGTGTTATACCATCTGCAAGTTGATTAAAAGATTCAAATCCTATGAATTCACCTCGTCTGCAATTATTATAGCTTTAATGTGTCATTAGAATATATATAATGAGATCTGCTTGAGGAAACATCTAAGCCGAAACCATGGAAAATGGAAAAGAACTAAAATCAAAGTTACCTCCAGTGACTTTTTTCTCTGCCTAAAATGGTGGAAGGATAGGACAACACTGAATCGAGAATATGAAGATATCTAGCACTGCATCGGCATATAATATAGCCACCTTTTTTTACTATTGTAATCCGGCTTGTTGCCACCGTCGTTTTCTTCTTCAGCGAAGCAAATTGCATTTCCACCACCGGAGCCAAATACAGCTCTCGATCCATTAGAAAAAAAAAAAAAAAAAGAGAAGAGAGAATTAAAGTCCGAGTACAGCAAAAATGGAAATTATATTGAGTTTGGAAGAGAGAAGAGGGAGTGTTAGGGTTTGTGAAGGAGAGGGTAGGAAAATTAGGGACATATTTTGGTGCATGGATCGGAGTTGGGGTTGGCTGATCTGATAGTGGAAATGTAAATGTTTCAATACTGAAGAGAGAAAAATAGAAATCAATAGAGGGGAAACAAAAAATGTAACGGAACTTATTTTTGCTCTCAACATTTGGCGCCTGCTCTAACGGTCTTTTGAGATTATTGTAAATTTTGCATTTATTTATGACTACTTTAGATTGACATCATTCTGGTGCTCAGTCATCGAAGCTAAATTATGGGCGCTGTTTGATGGCATCTTGATAACGTGGAAAAACATAGTAGAGAAAGTGATAATTTGGAAGTGATCAAGACGATCGATGACTCTGGACTCATACTGTTTCGACACGACAATGAAAAGCCCAATTTCGACACAGATGCAGAAAGGCAAACTTCACGATAGATTTTATACCCAAATATGGAATTTCAGCATTAACAATGAATGGAAGCAACTCAACCAACCGCAGGATGAAATTGAGAGGTGATGAATTCGTGACTTCTCAAATTAAAAATGTTATATTGTAATCACCCTACCTGCCTATTTTGTTCTAAAAAATCATCCCAAGATACTTGATACATTGACACTTGTATTAGATTTTTTTTGTTGGGTTAGAATTTCACTATGGATCAGGATGGTCAACATGTCATACCATAAATTTGTTATCTTGCTTGCCTGTCCACTAAAATGATAAAATTGATTCAAATAAAAAAGCATTTTGTTATGTAAGTATAATAAAATAAAAATAACTCAACTCGATATTCGATCCAACCTAATAAAAGAAAACTTTAAACTTCAAAGTGAGGAATTTTTTTAAAACAAGAGAATACCATTTTCTTTCATTTTGAGACCATCATCTTTATTTCTATTGATTCTTTGTATCAATATATTTAAATATACATGTGGCCAAAAGCTGAGGTGATAATATAGTTAAGGTTAACAATGGTTTTTTCTTTTCTTGATTGAATATAGTTAAGGTCAACAATCATGATCATCTCCCTTAGAATGTGTTTGTCATCTAAGATCGATTTAAGCTTCTAGTTAATAGGAAGCTGCTTCTCTTTGATAATTTTTCCTATCAATTTGTTTGTTGCCCAAATGGCACACAAGGAGACTCCTAGATAAGTAGCCATCTCTAGAGTGAAGCGAGTTAGCAACAATTTACGAGCCATTCCATTATCATGGTGGAAATTCCCATTGATGATGCACCATGATTTAAACTCCGATATTTTGATCAGGAGGACTCAAGAGGTGAGTGTATTTTTCTTGCTCCAACCAAGAAAAATATTATACGAGTTAGTCGCCATTTCTCTTGGTGGTACAAGCACTTCATTATATTCTTGTAGCTTAGGTCTCTCCCATATCAAGTGTGTCATTTTGGCATTACTTATTAGCTTCGAAGTTTCTCTAATCATTGCTATGGGATTCTAATTGACACCCTCGAATAAGAGTTTGTATAACACCCATTATCCAACCTGGTTGTCAGGTCCGAACAATAGTATGTTACATTCGTTGTCAAGGCAACTACAACAAATTCCAATACACTTCAATCGTTACAACATGCTTACTTGTATAAAACACATTTCAATATGACATAAAATCATTTTCGGGTCTTATACGAGTTTACAAAAACTCTTTTACTAACCTGAGGTTGGTTAAGGACTTAATTGAAAAGTTTTCAAACTTGTGGGATGACGTCGAGACATCATGGCTTTCATATGGCGACATCTTTAGTCAGTGAATTATGTCGCGATTTCAGAGATCTCGATGTCGCAACACCACTCACTGTTGATTTATGTCACAACGTTGGGGACTTAAGATTGCGACAATGCCCCTATTTTGACAAAAATCACATTAATACTTATTTCATGCTTCCTACCGAACATGTTTATACATTCATAGCAACCATTCAAATTCAATCAACATCAACCTAAACCAAATTTATCAATGCATAAAATCATGCCAAATCAAATTTATAATACTTTTACACTTATCGATCACATGGCACAAACACATATTCAAACTTAATCATTCCAAGTCATGCTCCAATATTAACATGCCAAAATACCACATTTTGCAAGTTATGACATATAAGGTTTAAATAAGTTTGAAATCATAAGTTCAAATGGCATTTAGCATGATCAAGACTAAGCATCAACTCCAATGCCTCAGCTCCATGCCCGATTTGCCTTTACCTATTGTAGTCTTAACTTATAAGATACCCCCAAACTTTTTTTTGAATTTTGGATGACAATGCACTCAACATAAACTCAAACTTGTTGAAATTGATGTAAGCTCAGAGAAGAAGCATAACTGGTCAAGAATTGGCAAGATTCTCTATTAAATTTGAAGACCAAGTAGTTGTCATTAGTCCAAGGTAAATGTGAAATCGAGATGCTTCTTTTCTTCAATTTAAGTCCATGTAGTTTCCCTTCCCATTCATCCTTACTAATCATTAGTGAGAAGATGTTTTGTCCTGCACAAAAAGATAAGGTGAAAAAAGATCACTTTCTCTCAAATATCTTCGAAAATAAAAACTACTTGTGAAGATTCTATTCAACGAAATTTGATAGCCACAAAAAAAAACACATAATAATTAAGTTAACAGGAAACCTCAATGCTACAACCGATATAAAATTGCATGTAGGAAATTCCAACTCAATCTATTATAGGATTTGTTCATATTGGATGTAGAGCTCCCAAATTGTCTTTACCCATTTTTTTAATTTATCGATAATATTGTGATTGATTTGTCTCCGTTTATTTTGATTGTTTCTTTTGAATGTTTCAAAAAATTTAAATCTTTTTAATTATTATCCAACTCTTAGAAATAATAATAACAATGAACTTAGTTTAAGATAAATAATAAATAAATGAAATTAAATCTTTATATAACACTCAAATAAAGCAGTTAAATTCTACTAAAATTAATGAAGTTGTTTGCCAATAATTGTATACGCAGCTTGGGCTGGTGGAGGACTAAAAAAGTCTTATCCAACATCTTACCCATATAGAGGGAATTTAGCTATGAATCTATCACCTGTGTTCTAACTGCCTCCCAATTGTGTTTAAACACAAATACAATTATAGAACAACGGATCTTTATACTTTTACCTTTTTATTTAGTATTAGTAACTGTAAATTCCTAGTGGTCTAGTCATGGAGTAAGGAACTTACGGACTTTCCCGCAGACACGAGTCCACAAAATCTCGAGGGATAGCTGGACCTAACAAAATAAAACATCATCCTACGCGTAGGATTGGAGTACATACTTACTTTCCACCAAAATCAACGGCCAACACTCCATTCCTTCAATCAATCACAGTCTCAGTCCCGAAAACGTGAACTAAGCTCCAATGCTACTGACACTGCTCCCTCTGAAACAGCCGCAAACCGCCCAAAAGGAAAGAAGAAGAAAAAAAAAAAAACCAAAAATCCTATTTTTTATTTCTTCTCTAACTCCTGTTTCTTGTTACGAAGCATCGAATCCTTGCCTATTTGAATCAATGCATTGTGTTTTTCTCGAGAACGACTAAGAGTGGACAAGCAAATACCACATTTTCTTTTTCTTTTGCGAGTTTCGTCCTTTTTTTTTTGTCGGTTGATGAAGAAGTGTCACCGATGGCAGAGGATTCTCATCCTCTCTTTGCTATCTTTCTCTGTATTCGCTCCAATCGTGTTGGTCTCTCGGAGACTTAAAACCCTCACTTCCTTCGGTAATTTTTTTCCCAAATCTGTAGATTATTATGCTCAACTGTTTGTAGTGAAAGTTCGAATTATTTTACCGTTAATGGAGTAGTTGATCAGACAAGAAAGCCAAATGAGCATTACTTGGCAGTTTTTTTTTTTTTTTGTATTTTAGGTTACAGAAAGATTTGTATAAATATCACGCTAAGTTGAATTGCCAAATCGAATGTACTTCATTCACTAAAAAGGACAACTTTTATATTTTAAGTTTTGGCCTTTCGTGATTTGATTTCTTAAAAAAAAAAATCAGATGTTGGTTGATCTTGTTTTGTTTGCATTTGTGATACTGTAACGGCAGGCGGGAAGGAATTTGCGGAGGACTTGCCTAGTGTTGTATGGATCTCTCTTCCTTGGATCTGTTGTATTTTATTTTTGGGGGATAAATTTCTAATGGGCTTCTGCTTTATTTGATGCAGAATTATATGCGAGATGTTTTAAGACTTAATTCCATTGAACAGGTTGCTTTAAGATTTATGGATTTATTTTATTTTTCTTTGACCATTTTATCTTCAAGTGTTTTTGACAGTTTATGGGATGTTTGTTCCTTTGTTAATAGGAAGCTGCTGAAGGACTAAAAGGTCCAAAACTAGTTGTTTTCAACGACAAAGATATTAGTTCTGTAGTTAGACACAGTTCTTATGAAGATCGTGATTCAGATCAATTCAGGAATGCACAAGATGATTCTAAATTATTAGAAGCAAACGGTTAGTATTATGTGCCTTTTATCATTGAATTTTAGATTATTGAGTTGATTGCGACTTTGAGTTGCTACACTTTCTAATTTTAGAAACTGATGGAAAAGGAAAAGACGAGCATCAAATTCAGCAGACTATCATACAGATGAACTCTAGAGAAAAGGTGTGTATGAATCTGAAATATCTTGGGATGCTAAATATTTGAATGTAAGTTTAGACAACTGATGGTTGCTGTGATGGGGTATGGAATGGTTGTTTTCCAGAATGGTCAGAGCAATAGTGAGTCAAGTTAGTTTGTTATTTTTGTAGCATATAGTTGACACTAACTTATTTGCTGCAGGAGCAATTCAATCAAGAAATAGGTAGAGATGATCAGCATTTGCAGTCTCCACCATTCAAGGTTGTGGATGAGAAGGTAAAGCAAATGAGAGATCAGCTCATTACAGCAAAAGCGTACCTAAGTTTTGAACCACCAGGTAGTAACTCTCGCTTGATGAAAGAGTTACGAGCTCGAATCAGAGAGTTGGAACGAGTTGTTGGTGAAGTCAGCAGGGATTCAGATTTGACCATGGGGTAAAGAACTGGACACTATATATATGTTTTTTCTGCTTTTGATAATAATTTTACCAAAGCATTTTATATTCAATAATGAACTTGAATTCTCAACTATTAAGTAAATAAGTTAGATTTGGGTTGAATTGCTTCCACGAAATATAATTGAAGAGCATTTAAATTTTCAGTGCTTCACAGAAAATGAGATCTATGGAGCTTTCTTTGGCCAAAGCAAGTCGTGTATTCCCTGGCTGCTCTGTGATGGCTACAAAACTTCGTGCTATGGCCTATAATGCTGAAGAACAGGTTCAGGTAATGAGGAATCAAGAGTCACATCTCCTCCAACTTGCTGGAAGGACTACCCCTAAAGGCTTTCACTGCCTCTCTATGCGGCTAACAGCTGAATATTTTTTGCTTCGACCTGAGGAAAGGCAGTTCCCTAACCAACAAAATTTGAATGATCCTGACCTTTATCACTATGCAGTATTGTCAGACAATGTTCTGTCTTGTTCTGTCGTTGTTAACTCCACAATTTCCTCTGCTAAGGTAAACTGCTTTCATCCATTTTACATTCTTTGTTGTTATTAAATTTCAATCTCCGCTTATGTTATGATGTTAAACACTCTTTTGCTTATTGAATGTCTTTGTCATTACAAAGAATCTCATAACAAAATTGTGTATTAGTTCTTGTATGGATTCTCAATAGTTTTACATTCCTGGACAATAATTGATGCACTTGTTATTCATAATGATAACAGTGGCTTGAATTTTTGTGGCTTAAGCTTTCAAAGTTGCCATGGTGTTCATTTACCTTTGCTTCTTTACCATAAGCTTATCCCTATACTGACATCAGATAAATTCCTCTTCAATAAGATAATACTCCTGTGCTATTCTTCCCATTTATTTTGATTAGTTACATGAAGTCAGTTCAGGAATGAACCTACAATTTTACCTGTTAGTGGATATAATATCCCTGATAATTAATATTGGTTATGCAGGAGCCTGAGAAAATTGTTTTCCATGTGGTAACCGATTCTCTCAATCTCCCAGCAATTTCAATGTGGTTTTTATTAAATCCTCCTGGCAAAGCTACAATTCATGTTCAGAGCATAGAAAATTTTGATTGGTTATCCACAAAGTATAATTCGACATTGAAGGAACAGAAGTCCTATGATCCAAGATATTCTTCTGCCCTTAACCATCTTCGGTTCTATCTGCCTGATATCTTTCCAGCACTGAATAAGATTGTGCTTTTCGATCATGATGTGGTAGTGCAAAGAGATTTAACTGAGATTTGGAGCGTTGACATGAAAGGGAAAGTAAATGGTGCTGTGGAGACCTGTTTGGAAAGTGAAGCCTCATTTCGTTCGATACGTATGTTTATGAACTTTTCAGACCCATTTTTGGCAAGGAGGTTTAATGCAAATGTTTGCACATGGGCATTTGGTATGAATTTGTTTGATCTACATGAATGGAGAACAAAAAAGTTAACCATGCTCTACCGAAATTACTTGCAACTGGTACGAGATTTCTTTCTTTGTATTTGTATTTGCTTTTTGCCAATATTCTATGCTTGTGAGTTTATTTTGATTCTATAGATCTCTGAAGCCTGCACATTAATTCCTTGAAAAGCTGGTTAATGTTATCAGGTGCTTTAGGTTATCTTTGTCAAGCAGAAGTGCTTTAAATTTTCCCTGAAGTCAATCCATCTAAATTTCAATATAGATTTTCTTGCCCTTTGTCTGTTATTCCTCGCACCTTTCAGGGAGAGTGGGCTTTCTCTGTCCAAAGCACTAGCTCTGTGTTAGTGTGACCTATGAATGATATATGCAAACCAACGTTTGTACAAGTTTGTTAGACTTTTCCAACCCTAAAAATCCGTAGCAGCGTTTAGGTATATTCATACTAGTTAGTGATTTCTATTTGAAGTGTTTTGCATACTATGTATCTCCTTCTAAAATGATCTATGGTACATATCTTCTTCCTTTTCTTTTTTGTCGTACTTGTACCCTTTAAATCATGAGTTTTATACCAATTGTGAGACTTGTACCCTTTAAATCATTAGTTTTATACCAATTGTGAGACTTGTACCCTTTAAATCATGAGTTTTATACCAATTGTTTTGTTCCAAAGATGTCCATATAAATTAATTAATTGACATCATTGCATTTTCTTTGAAATGCTGTTTTGTTCTAGTCTGAGGAATCTATCAAAATTCTGATTCAAAAAGCTTACCATCTTGTGTTCTAGTCTGAGGTTTATGAACTATTGCATGCTGTTTGTCTCATGTTTTTGACAGGGACTTAAGAGGTCATTGTGGAAGGGAGGAAGCTTGCCCATAGGTTGGATTACCTTCTACAACCAGACTGTGGCTTTAGAAAAGAGATGGCATGCCCTTGGACTAGGTTATAACTCAGATGTTCCACGGGGTGATATCGAGAACGCAGCAGTTATACACTACGATGGAGTCATGAAACCCTGGTTGGAAACAGGAATCGCTAAATACAAGGGCTATTGGAGCAAACATTTGCTGTATGACCACCCGTACTTACAACAGTGCAATATCCATGAGTGATTGAAGTTGACATGATATAAGTGGAATTCTTTGATTCGTACCATTACCAGTTGCATCTCTCGGAAACTGCCCCTATTGATCTGATTCTTTAACACTCTTTCGTGTAATTTTTCCAAATTGAGTTTTCCCTTCAGGTCCCTGCTATACTCTCTCTTTCAAGGGATAAAGTCTATTTATGGGCAATATAACCAAAAGCAAACAAGTTTCTGCAGAGATGGTGGCCGCATTGCAAGTATTCATTTGTAAATTTCTGATATCACATTTCCACTAGGTTGAATTTCTTAGGTTCTTGGAATATTAGAGGAGCATATATGAACTTTTTTTATGGGATGCCATTGTCGTTTAGAATTTTCAATTTCAGCTACGGGATGCCAGGTTGCGGCACTTGCTCTTATTTCCGAGGATGTATCTTTTATACGAATTCATTATTTTATCAACAGATCAAAAGATTCTCTCTTCTTTTTTCTTAATGTTGTTTCTCTCATGGCTATAAATTTTTTCCCTTTTATTTTCAGATAATGATACTCTTCAGAAAATCAAGTGAATAATTTTTAGGTGGCAAAATGAAAATAAAACGTCAAAAATTATCTTTGTAAATAAAAACATTGGCTCTGTATGCAGGCGTATGGTTGACACGTGGATGAAAATGATTGGGTTTATGTGGATAGGGGGATATCTCTAAAGCTGTAGAACTTCTTACGTTGTTAATGAAATAAAAGTGACAGCCATTGGAAATCCAACTGCCCCCCAGAGCATTAAGATCTTATTTGTTCTCTCTTTCTCCCAATTGAAAGGAAAATGGCAACCATATCTACAACCACCTTCACCTCATCAATCACCCCTGCACTCAAACCATCAGCAAGGGTTGCATCCCCAGTCGCCATTGGTAAGTACATATAAAAGTAAAAGATTATTTGCATTTTCGGTTTTTCATCTCAGCTGCAAATTTTTGTTTACAGGGTTGCCTGCAACTGCAAAGAAGGGGAAAGTGATGTGCTCCACGGAGAAGAAGGGTTCAGGAGAGGAGAATAGGTCAACCATGGGCATGAGAGCATCATTATTGGCAGCAGCAGCAGCAGCAGCGTGTGCAGCAACGGTGTCAAGCCCCTCAGCCATGGGTCTGGTGGACGAGAGAATGTCCACAGAAGGGACCGGACTTCCCTTTGGTTTGAGCAACAACCTTCTTGGGTGGATACTGTTTGGTGTATTCGGCTTGATTTGGGCACTTTATTTTGTTTACACTTCATCCCTTGATGAGGATGATGATTCTGGATTGTCGCTCTAAGCCAACCCTGTTGTTCATTGCAATTTGCAAATATCATGTTCAAAGGGAATAGGTAGAAAAAGCAAAAGAGTTTGGCTTTCCTAATTTCTGTCTTGCTGTAAACCTCCTCTTGCATTGCCCACTGTGTATTATATACATTTTTTCCCCGCTGTTCTATATAAATTGTTTCTTTCATTTGGTCAATATAGGAGAGAATAAGAGGCTCAATCAATGGCATGTTTCATCCATTGGTGCTTTTGCTTTTTAGCTACCAATTCATTAGGCAATGGAAAGAAGATTTGGATTCTCTTCCTATAAATTAATAGAATGGAATCTCTGTCTCTCTCTCTAGAAACGTCTCCTTGAATGATGACTCAATTTTAGACATGTCAATACTAAATACCACTATTCTAGTTCCACGCGTTGCACCACATTTTGAAGCTACTTTCTGGTTTCCCACCGAATATTAATCATGTCTTAAAATCAACCCCATCGCGCAATTGGTTCATTACATACTCACTTTTAACGAACTTGGAATTTGTGACCTCTTTTGTAGAAAGGGGAAAGAAAAAGCACATTTGAATATTTTCACGCAAAAGGTTTAGTTCCCATGCATGTACAAATCGGTTAATTTTGATTAGAAATACAAATTATTTCTTTAAAATATAGGAGGTCTCTGAAAATTTAACTCCATGCTTGATGGTTAGGATATTCACCGTTTTAAATATGATTTGAATTCAAATTGTGCTAATCACAGTTATTGTTTCAGACTTCTACCTTGATATTGTAACGCAAAAAAAAATAAAAAAATAAACTTGTGATCGAAAGCGGCTAGCTAAAAATTAAATCATCAAATCCAACAAGTGAAACTTTTTATATAGATTGGCGATGGTTATAGTTTGCACCAGAAATTATCATATGATTTTATTATGCTTTGTTTTGGGTCAATTAAATTTTTTGACTAAGTAAAAATTTGAAAGTTTAAATTTTCATATATTTTTTGAAATTTAATTTTAATATTTTTAATTTTAAGAATTTAATCTTTTTACTCTTTGAACTTAAAAATTCAAATCCAGTTACTAACACTATGAAATTTTTTTTATTATCTTCATTGGTATGACATATCCAAACTAAAAAAAATGTTACTCAATTGGTAGTCATGTAACAAAAATATTGACATTTGTATTTGACTTGAATTTAACATAGAAATTTAACACTGTTGGTAATTCTTAAAAAATTATACCAATATTTTAATCAAAATATATTTAGACTAACTAATGCCATTAAACAAGTTAAAATACTAAATTATGTCAAAAATTAAAATACAGAGATTAAATTTCAAATTTGAGCATAATATAAAACTAAAATTAAAAATTGATCATTGTTATATAGTTTCAACAAAATAAAAAGATTATATATTTGGCTGTCTATATATCAACATTTTAATCATAATAAAGCATTTACACTAAAAATATCATTATAAAAGTTGAGTACCTAATTATGTAAAAAAAATTAAATGATAAAAGATTAAATTTCAGCATAATATAAGAATCAAAACTAAAATTTTACCATTATTATATCATCTACAAAATATATGTATTTAAACACCTGTATGTGAATATTTTAATCACAATAAGATATGTAGACAAACTGTAAAGGTTGAGTACTAAATTATATAAAAAATTAAATTTAAAATTTGAGCATATTACAAGGAGTAAAACTGAAATTGGACCACTTTGATAAAATGTAAAAAGAACTCTGTTTATTGTACAGGTGTCATAAAATAATTGCCCTCAGACATTCCTTTAATACAGAGAGCTAGAAATATGGGAAAGCTTACCACCTTTGAAAATAAAAAATAGAAGTATAATATGCTTTAATATTCTTGAATTTATGTTTTTCTTTTGTATTTTTATATAAAGAGTTAGAAATATAAAAAAATTAGAATTCTTATCATTTTGTATAGAAAATAATATTTATATTAATCGAATTAAAATTTAATTGATAATATTATTTTGAGAACTTGGTGTTTGTTTTTGTGCTGAGATATGCGGAGTGCTGCATATTTACTACTTTAGGCCTCAAGATTTAAAAAAAAAAACAATTTTAGTTTTCTGGCTTATATTAATATCAATAATTTTTATTTGTTATAGAAAAAAAGCCCACAAATTAAGAAAAATAGTATTAGTAATAGTGAGGGAATGAAAGAAGGGGTGATATATAGAAAGAAAAAATGAAAGGTCTCAGGCCACAAATGGGAGTTGAAAGCGCCAAAGGCCGACACCTGCAAATGCAAAGAGAGCATCTCCACCAGTAGATATTTGATAGGCAGTGACCTCACCCGCCCACCCACCATCATATCCGTCATACCAATATTTACTCTCAAACCCAACACTCCGTTCACCAAAGGAAACATAAAACATATGGCCACTACGTCTTTTACTGCTCCTAAACTCTCTTCCCCAACTTTCCAAACCCTTTGCAGAAATCTTCCCGTTTCCCTCCCTATCCCCAAGACCCTTTCTTCTTTTTCTTTTCACCTTTCTCCCTTTCTCTCTCGCTTCCACCTCCACCACCACCACCATCACCCCCCTCGGTTCCACCCCCGACGCCTCTTTGCCGTTCGTGCCGAATCCGAGAATGGCTCTGAGCCGCTTCGCCACTACGATTTCGACCTCTTTACTATAGGCGCCGGTAGTGGTGGTGTTCGTGCTTCCCGTTTCGCTGCCAATTTTGGTGCTTCTGTTGCTGTTTGTGAGCTTCCGTTTTCGACTATTTCTTCTGATACCACCGGCGGCGTTGGCGGGACGTAAGTCTCCAGATATAAATTTATAATTTTATTGAAATATGTATATCTGTAATTTATCAATTTGTATGTAAAGATGTTGTTTTTTTTCAAGTTAGAATTTTTGTAGTTTATTGCACACTGAATTGTATAAACCGGAATTGCGTGTGTTTCTTCAATTTTGCCTTTGGGGTTTTGAGGCTTTTTCTTTTCCTTGTTTTTTTACTTGGAAGTTCTAACTTATGGTTAACTTGCTTGACCAAAGCTTTTGCGAACCCAAATGCTAAAGTGAATTCAACAAAGCTTACATAAATTGATTTTCACCAGTATAGCAAGTACTGATTTGTCTGTGTTTACTTCAAGTTGTAACAAAAACAATGCGAGTATGATTGCAGATGCGTTCTTAGAGGATGTGTACCGAAGAAACTAATGGTTTACGCATCAAAATATTCTCATGAATTTGATGAGAGTAATGGTTTTGGATGGAAATATGACACGGAACCAAAGCATGATTGGAGCACCCTGATGGCTAATAAAAATGCCGAGTTACAGCGACTTACCGGTATTTACAAGAACATTCTCAACAAAGCGGGTGTCACATTAATAGAAGGCCGTGGAAAGGTAGATGATCAATCCTCTCTCCACAGTCTCTTTATGATATGTTTAAATGCGTTTGTGTTTTTAATGGTTGTTGATTGTGAATCCATTTTGATGAAATATTATGCAGATTTTGGATCCGCACACTGTTGATGTAGATGGAAAAATTTACACTGCAAGGCATATACTGATTTCAGTTGGTGGACGTCCATTTATTCCTGATATTCCAGGAAGTGAGTATGCGATAGATTCTGATGCGGCCCTTGATTTGCCCTCAAAACCAGAGAAAGTTGCTATAGTTGGTGGGGGATATATAGCTTTGGAATTTGCTGGCATTTTCAATGGACTGAAAAGTGAGGTTCACGTATTTATACGTCGGAAAAAAGTTTTACGAGGGTTTGATGAAGAGGTGAAGAATTCTGCAACTGATAACTGCTTTACTTTTTATTGTCTTGTTATAGTAATTTGCATGATACTTGTTTTATAAATTATGTTATTGTTGGTAAAAGAATGTGCTCTGCATTATAGATCAGGGATTTTGTTGGAGAACAAATGTCTCTACGGGGAATTCAATTTCATACAGAGGAGTCACCTCAGGCAATTGTTAAGTCAGCTGATAGTTCACTGTCTCTGAAGACCAACAAAGGAACAATTGAAGGCTTTTCACATATAATGTTTGCAACTGGTCGAAGGCCTAATACAAAGGTTTGGAATAAATTGTGACTCAATTCTCTTTAGTAAATAGCTTTTTGGTAACAAAATGCCATCAAAAGGGTACCAAACCAAACATGGTTGAATGTACTAATATTCCACCACAGAAACAGGATATAAAAAAGAAAAAGAGAAAGGAGAAACTTTAAAAGTTCTGTATCGTAACTGCCATCTTCAAATGTAATCAAACTTCCTGCTTTTCGTGATTCTCTTCTCCTTGTGACTTAAGGAACTAGGGTGGTTTTTTATGTAGAGGGTGTTGATTCTCTCCTTTTTAGTTGCAACTTCAGTTTTATATGTAAATTAAAATAGAGTAGGTGAAACTTGTATTGCTTTAACATTAACTCATACCACATTGCAGAACTTAGGATTGGAGTCTATAGGGGTGAAAATGAACAAGAACGGAGCAATAGAGGTAATGCACTTCTCATCTCGGAGTAGATTGTGATTCATTTCTCTATTTTCTTTTCTGGTGCCATCTCATTTAATTTGTATATGGTCATGCCTTATTGTTTCTTTAGGTAGATGAATACTCGCGTACTACAGTACCTTCCATTTGGGCTGTAGGGGATGTCACAGATAGAATAAATTTGACTCCTGTTGCTTTGATGGAAGGAGGAGCATTAGCAAAAACACTGTTTCAGAATGAACCAACTAAACCTGATTATAGGTAATCTACTCACTAGAGCTTCATTGATTGAACAAGTTCAAAGGATTAGGTGAAATTGGAAAGGGCTTATGGCTCTTCTTTTGCCTCCAGTACATATCGGTTGAGGCAGTTTCACCACCTTCCTGTTGGACAATTTCTAGTTCCAAATTACCATCTAGCTATTTCCACTGTACTCTTGTACCATATTATGGTTTAAAATATGTCCAATTTTTATTATTTTACTTTTCATTATTTTCTTTTCAACAACTTCTTCCAGGACTGTCTTCCTTATCTCACTTGTTGTTCATGCACACATATTCAAGGCTTCTTTTTCTATTTTTTTTTATGTTTCTTTTCCAAAAATTTTAAATTCCAACCCTGTCTCCCCACTTCACATGTTCTTTCCTCTTTTGTACTGCTGGTTTATTTGGTTATTTGTCGATACTTAGGGGGGGGGGTTGGATTGGGAGTGCTTTAAAGGATTAATATTGGGTTTGAGAAATCTTCCAAAAGAAGTCACAAGAGAAATAAGAATGGAAATAATAAATAGTATAATTTTAACTCCGTGCCATGTGGTATTCATTTATTGGTGCCTCGGAAATACCCAAGTAAAGATATAGTGAAGGAAGCCCATATTCCACATTTGCTTGCTGTCGAATGACACTTATTAGTGATTAATATTTGATCCATGGATGTATAGTTGCAAGCAATATGGTGAGTCATATTCAAATAAAATAATGCATTTTGGCTTAATGACCCTCCTGCGGACAAGTTATACAGTGTCTTCTTTGTCGTTGATTTGGTGATTTTGGGTACAAAGTGTATTTATTTTGTATTCAATTGCTTTTTGACTTTTCTTCCCATGCATTTTGGTATAGGGCTGTACCCTCGGCTGTCTTTTCCCAGCCACCTATTGGACAAGTTGGTCTTACTGAAGAACAGGTTAGAAACTGTTTGGCTTTTACGCAACAGACGAAAGTGATATTTTTGCTCAAATATTTTAGAATTTTTACAGGCTATAAAAGAATATGGTTATATCGATGTCTACACTGCAAACTTCAGGCCGTTGAAGGCCACTCTTTCAGGGCTTCCTGATCGGGTATTAATGAAACTTATAGTCTGTGCAAAGACAAACACAGTTCTTGGTTTGCACATGTGTGGAGAAGATTCAGCTGAAATTGCGCAGGTTCAAGCCTTTACCTAAGTTGGTGCTTTCCATCTCAAGGTTTGTGGTTTCTTTTTCTAATGTGTGCAGTTGTTTTCCAGGGATTTGCAGTTGCTATCAAAGCTGGCTTGACTAAAGCAGACTTTGATGCCACTGTGGGTATTCATCCAACATCAGCTGAGGAGTTTGTCACAATGAGGACTCCTACTAGGAAAATACGACAGAGCCCTGAATCTCAGGTTTATTATAGTTGTTCAGTCTTATGCATTGATGCGTGCAATCTAATATGTTTAATTTTCTCTAATCTTATAACTGAAAATCACTGGAGTTAATCATGATTACTGGGTACTTGGCAATGCCTTACAAGAGATTGTTTTTCAACAATGGTTGCCTAATTTCCTTGCAGATACTGATCAAGTTAAAAATATCCTGATAACTGATTGATTTCCACACTGCTGTCTTCCCTATTTTGCTTTTGAGTTTATATTTTTGCAATTCCGTGTGATGATACATTTTGATTACTTACTAATAATCTATTTTCATTAATCCTTTTGAGTAATGTTATTCCTAATTGTCATTACTCCTTTTAATGTCACACAGGGAAACATGGGTCAAGAGGCAAAAACTGCAGCAGGGGTTTAGCTAGAGTAATTGAATAGGTCCCGTTTTGTTGGAGTTCCATTTAAGGTGCAAACAATTGATTTACTGTTCTTATGATCTGTGCAAAATGATTGATTGCTTTGAATTCTCGTTATTCCTCTCTAACTTGAGGCCAATATGAAAAGGACTAAGAATATTAAAAGCCATAGATGCTTACTGAGGTCTTTGCTAGATATGTTGACTCTTTTTTGGGAATTTGTAGGAGAAATTGTTTTATTAGCATCTTAGAGACAATGTTTGGTTGTGATGCTAAATATTTTCTGCATACGCAAAAGAAGCTTGACCAGTTAAATTATTTGGCAAATGAAGCTTGACCATTTAAATTATTTGGCAAACGTAAAATCAAGTTACTGTCCTGTTTTTGCTTGAAGCACAGTTCTTGCCCTATTCCCTCTCTGGGTTTTTACTTCTTAAGTCAACCCTTCATGTTGTTAAATTATCTTGAGCAATTTGGTTGATTGGGCTACTGGTGGTTGTCTATTTTGTGTATATAGTCTATGGATTATTGATTTTAGTTGGTGATGAATGATATTATTGCATGGATCAAAGATGTCCTATGGGTGAAACTCATGAACTGGAAGCTTCAAAATGTGACTTTTGATAGCAGTAATTTTGCTGGGAATTTGTAGTGTGACATAGTAATACTCTTTGGTTCTCTTTGATATTATTTAGATTCTATATGCAATTTGAGAACCATGTTGAACAACCCTCAATCATTTATATTTGTACGTAGGTTGGATTGAGAACAATACTAATATACAAGAATGAAAGAGAGATTCGGTTTTGTTTCATGAAAGATGGCATTGGCATTTAAGCCCTCTCCCTTGTTCGAGTTTGACCCATGCTTTTTGCTAGATTTTAAAAGTTCGGTAAACAGCAATTTGATCTCTGATCTTGGTACTAATACAAAAGATATTCTTTGGCAATGACAGGTTGATGCTGATTGTAGTCTCCATTACGATGCAAACAAGCTGGTTGGTGGAAATAATGGTTCTGACACGAAGTTTCTCCTTTGCATCCGAGTCAAACATGCATGCCATGCCATACATCATAATTCCAACTTCTTACATCATGGTAGTAAGAAAGTAAAATTATTTGCATCTTCTTCGATCAGTCCACATTTTACTGTAAAAAATGCTGTTAGATCACATGTAAGCTATAGCCGTTGCCTATAATTGGTCTAAAATGTTTTTGGATCATTGATGTTAAAATAAACAGTGTTAATTTGTTGCTTAACTGACAAAATCTTTAGTTTCCAATAAGAATGAATGCTCCGGAGTTAATTAACTCCCACGCTTATTCTATTTACAGGGACATGATTAAACAGATGATTTAATAGCACTGCTCACTAATTTTCTATTTGATTCCTATTGCTGTCCTGTGTATGGGTGTGAAGACGAGAGACAACCCTGTCCGATTTCCAAAACCAGATATCTGCTTGTTCCTACATAAATTATGTCGGTACAAAAGTGGTGAGCCAAATAACAAACCTCCAATTGTATCGGCAAAACATTGTCCCTTTTTTTTTTTAATAGTATCTGTTCATATTTTTTAGTTTTTTGACAATACACATTTTGTACACATAGACGTTTGAATTCAAGATTTTTAGGATGAATAATATTTTTTTTTTCATTTGAGTCATTTAATGAGTTCTTTTTTTTCCTTTTTAATTAGAAGAAGATTTAATTTTTCTGATGATGAGATGCAGAGTCTAATTGCTTAATTGCTTGAGATATCGGTGTATATCTTCGGGGTGGTCGTCGAGTTTTGGCCGTTCAGGCTGCATCCAACGCCCATCCTCGTTCCTTACCATCCCCTTGTTCTCATATTGCCTCCAAAATGGTGGAACCAGATAATGATCTTTCAAAAAGTCGGAGGACTTGTTCACCAAAGCAGGGTCCCTTCCACTTGCCAGCAAAAATCTATGGCCTTTCCCATGGTACCTGCAAACCAATTAAGCATTAAATTGAAGCAGCTAATATTTAATAAAAATTAATTGTATTAATTAATTTTAGTCCTTTCTGCTTATATTTTATTACGAGTTAAGAAAACCTGTTAAAATCATTCACATTGGTAGCTTATCTTTCAGTTCGGATATATCATTCAAATCTGAAACAAAAAATGGTGAATTGAATGAAATTAGCTTTATCTGGCCTGCTCTAACACGTGCCAAATTAATTATATTGGGTCAAAGACATGGCTTAAGAACTAAAAAGACATCTGAATTCTTGAAGTATAAAAAAAAGAAAAAGAAAAAGGTTGCTTCTGAAGATATCGTCCAAGCTTATATAATAATGCTACCACCACTGGTAGGTATTTGTGTGATTATTTATTGCAAATTTGGTCCCAATCAATTTAAGGTCAGGATTATAAGATAATAGTCTAGTGCCATGTGAAGCTTGCAGCACAATTATTGGTTTTGAGCAGTCCCTGATAGAAATGGCATCTGAATTCAATCATAGTTTAGGGGAAAGGGTAATAAAAGCTTGAAAAGGAATTCGTTACTGTGAAAACGAGGGGTGCACTCAATCTCTAGATTTGTTTGTTGTTTTGTTTTCAAATCCTGAAAAATGACCAATAACTTGTTAGGTGACGACAAGGTTAAAAGAAAACCTAAGAGGGTAAAACCTGCAGTACAGAACCACTAAGTAACTCGCTCATGTTCAACTATGGTCTAAGGCATAAGAAACTAACCTGTCGATTAAATGCAAAAGAGCTTCCAAATTATGTGCGCAACTGAGGTCTCCCGTCTCCTTCAAAAATGGAGAGTTTTTATGATCCAACGACAGTTCAACTCCGACGTGAGAGTAACTCCAGGGCAACCTCTCAGCCATTTTCATAAAAAATGGCGGCACGTTCTCGTTGAAGAACAATCCTGGGGATTTAGGGACTATGTCATGCACATTCACCACCCTCAACACTTTAACTCCCAGCACTTCCATCCGTTCCTTGAACCTCACGTTACCTACCCTAGGACCCGAAAAGGAGAACACGCTCACCGGCACGGCTCTGCTATCTTGCAGCACATTTAGACCCGTTTCCACGATATCATATGCGCTGAGAGTTGTCAAGGCACTGCCTAAACTGTGACCAGTTATTGTTAAGCTTAGCTCTTCATGCTGGTAGATTTCGAGTAACCTTTTCACTTCGGTTAAGATTTGTTCCCTCGCTGAGAACTTGCAGAAGCGGCAACTCACATCTTCGTCGGTGTAGAGATCGAGGAAGCCTGATTCTACTTTTACTGTTGAATCCGGGCATGGGATTTTGTTTGAAGAAATGGGTTTGAGGAAATCCATTAAATCCGAAATCCACTCCAGGCGGGTCACGGTTCCCCTCCAAGCGACGGCGATGTCGCGACGGCCTAAGCGTTTGGATATTTCGTCGTTGGAAAAAGCGACGTAGCCTATCCAATTCGCACTCTTGCTCCACTCTTTGGGCCACCGGGATTTCTTGAAGAAATTGGGAAGGTTAATGTTGGATGTTGCGAAGAGGTACCTGGAAACCACGTAACCATGGTCCGCCATGGCTAGGGAGTGAAAGAACTGGCGAGTCATGAACCTGCAACTTCCACAGTATTTGGAAAACGGGTCGAAATCGAAAGCATCGTAACAGGCTTGTGCCATCTGGCCATATCGAATCAGCTCCGACCGTAGAAGAGGGTCCATCGGATCTAACATCCCAACCCAGTCATCCACGCCGTGGATTTCTCTCCATACATCCGCCACTCGTCTTTCTTCTCGTGTTTCCTTGTCGAGTTCGTCGATGGAAGATGACAATGAGCCGCTTGTTTTAGACGAAACCCTAGGCACCCTAAGCGACCTTGTGGCAAATTCCATACTTGTAGTACGTTGAAGCTGAGGTTCCCGGCCTGAAAACGACACTGGAACCTGATGAGTAATGGAAAGAAAGGTTTTGGATAGAGAAATGGCCATTGAAAGTAGCAAGCGCTGGATGAAACGGGGGGAGGTTGTAATATGTAGGATAGAGGGGCTAGCTTCAAGGAATATTTTGTAATGCATGTGATACATGAGGATGAGGTCATGCCTCATGGACCATGTGGTTAGTTTGGTCGATGGTGTTGCTGAACTTTAACTAGTTTTAGGCTTCAAGAAAGTTCTCGGCATCATCAAGTTATACATTAATTCATGCACACCTTCAACCATTTCTGTAGTGTTATTTTCTGTGAAAAAGGGTAGAGTCCCACTCCATTGTATTGTTACCTTCTAGGAACCCCTCTTCTCCCCTCCCTCCCTGCATGTAAATCTTTTAATCATACAGCTTCATACATGATTTCGTCTCATCAAATTAACCTCTTGCTAATTTGTGACATAATCTAACTCCATCTTAATAAAAAAAAAAAAAAAAAAAATCTTTAAATAACAATGTAAAGTAAGCCCACTTGTTTAACTAAGTTCACCTCTAATATTATTTTCAAAAACTTGCTCAGCAAAACATAACTTTAATATTAGTTTTTTGGTACACCATTTTAATATTGTTTTTAAGCAAACCCTGTTTTGAGTCTTTAAATAAATCCAAGTTCAATATTATTTTTAAGCAATGGAAGCATGATAAGAAGTAAAAGTGAAAATAGAATGAAGTGAAGTTCACAACCGCAGCAATTCTTCTTCTTCAGCAATTACTAAGTACACTTGCTTTAAAAATTTTGCTTCAACAATTTTCTAACTAACTATGAACTAACTACTACTCCATTTAATACCACCACTTTTTTGTTATAGTTTCTTAATCATAATTTCTTGGTTTTTTTTTTTGTTGCTATTTATAAATTTAGGGTTTACTTGTTCTTAATTTTTTTTTATTTTTTAATTATGTAAAATATGTTTCTAACAAATATATTAGTTTTTAATTAGCAATATCAAAGCAGTGTCAATTGAGTCTTAACTCAGTTAGCATTGGTATTGTTGTTAGTACAAAAAGACGCGAGTTTGAGTGCGTTGAAACACAATATCCTCTTATTTAAGTGTTGGGGAGAGATTATGAGTATTTTTAAATATTGTATAAAAAGATAGATATGATCCGAACTTATAATAAATTTTTTTTAAAATTAAAACAATTTCTAGAGATTAGTTGAAGGAATTTGAAACTTTGCTTCACAAAACGATATGACATTTTCAAATTTTAAATATATTTTAAAATGACTCATTCTTCTTTTGAATGCAATTGTGAAAAACAATGAAATTGGGTGACGACTCCTAGAAGACCAAACAGCACGGCGGTTTGTTTATTCAGGTGGGTATTATTTATGTTATATTTTAGGGTTTGTTGTAGTTATCCTTATAAATAAATAATTAGAGGCTAATACAATTCATGAGTCCATGACTTCTAACTAGTGGTTTTTTTTTTTGTTTGTTTGTTTGTTTATTTCAGGGTGCCTCTAGCCCGTACTTATAAGTTAACAAACCTAATAAACAATTATTTTAATTAATAAGTATATTATAAAGAGTAAGAAATTGGACACATTTAACATCTTGCAAGTTGCAGTGTAAACATATATAATTCAATATCATGTTATGAAATTTAATGCAACTATATATCATTCCTCGCTATCAAATTTAAAATATAGATTTGAGTTTTGTCCCACACCTTTTCTTTTTCTTGTTTAAAATTTAAAAAGCTAGTCAAAATTTTTACCCATTTTATTTAATTTTTTAATTCTACCAATTCACTATATATATATTTTTTTTCAAATTTGATCTATTCTAACAAACTCCAAATTTGAAATCATCTAATCTAATTTAATTTCTATATTATATAACTAAGCGTACGTACGTAAGGACTCCCACTTATTTGCAAAAGATCGATAATGATAGGACGGCTGAGGGAAAATAAAATTCAACGCTGTTGATGCACATAATAATCGAACTGTGATTTATTTTATTTATATTTATTAAAATTTAACACAAAGAATAAATGGGAATTAAAAAATGTTGATGTAAGGCTGTGGAAAAAAGACAATAGGAGGGGTTCTTTACATGCACACAGAAAGCTTTGGAGAAAAGAAACAAGCGTCTCTCTTGGCAAGGGAGCATGTACATATACATGAGTCGTGTGGTTTGTGTCGCGGTTTAACTTTTGAGTCACGTGTTATCTTGTCAAGTCTGTTTATAAAAAAATCATTTTTATTTTTTATTTTTTTAATCATTAAGTTTATAATAATTATTAAATCACTTTAAAAAAAAAGAAAAAGAGCACAACAAGTTAGCTAAGTTTTAGTTAAAAGTCAATAACATATCATGTGTAAAAAATTTTAACGAATTCGAATTATTATTTTAATTAAAGTAATTAAATTAATAAAAAATTAAATTAATTAAAATAGAAATAATATTATTTTAGAGTAACTTACTTTAATAGAATTTTATGTTATTTTTACTATTTTAAATATGCAATATTTATTTTTATATATAAAAATAAAATTAATTATAAATTAAATAAAGATAAGATTTTGCTTCGATTAGTTTTATTTATTTATTTATTTTAAGCCGTCCAAAGGTTTTTATTTTTAGGTTTTTCTTCCAAGCAAACCTACTCGGTCTGACCACTGAAGTGAACAAAAGACAACGCAGGCAACAGCAGAACTTCCTCCAAAATACCACGTGTTTTGTTCTTCTCAACTGTTTCCATTGGGGTCACCCCCATCCAAATTAAGTTTCAATTTGCATTTGATTTGAGATTCCTTTACCATCCATCTTTTCTAGGCTTTGAATTCTAAACCCTAACATCTCCCACTCTCCATCTTTGCTTTGGGGCTCCGCTATGGATATTTCTTCAATTTCCACTACTACAATACACCACTTCTGTCCCTCAACAGGTTTTCCTCTCCTTTTCTCTCTGTTTTATACTTTTACTACCTAATATCTGATCAATTTCCACGATCCTTTTACATCTTAGAATTTGCTCCGATCATTTTGCCCTTTTATGGTTTTAAATTATTCTCCATATTTATCGCGTACGTTTATTATTATGCAGAGTCTTTGCTGTCCAAGAGAGTTAAGCTTCCATCATGGGATCAACATTTGGTGTCTATTTCTTTGAATTCGAGAACTGATCAGCTTTTATTAGCTTTGCCATGTTCTCTTGCTCACAAGGGGAACTTGGTGAAGGTTAAATTCTTACTGAAAGCTTCATTTTTTAAAAATTAATTCCATTCCTTCTTCCAATGTAATGTCTTATGGTTTCAATTTGAGCTTAATGTTCTCTTTTGCAGGTTAAATGTAGTCAAAAGAGAGAAATTCCGGTTTTAGAGGCCAGGTATTGTATCTTTAGATATTTGAAAAAATATCTGAACATGCGGGAATCATTACGTAATATTCTCATTCCATTGTTTATGGCATCCGTCGGTGCAACACAACGAAGCTATAGCACTCTGCTGTATCGTTAATATATGTTATTGTTTGGGATTAAAATGACTTTCTTCAATATTTGGTTATATTAAACTTGGCTATCATAACCCGCACTCTCTTGCTCTTTCTTTTGTGCTTTTGTCATTTTAAAGTAGAAGCATGTACAGACACAGTTGCCAAATCAAATTTTCTATAGCTGCTCAAGCCACATGTTATTCTTCATTGCTTATTTTATGTTGGTTTTGGTGGAATCTCTCTAACAATAATTTTGTCTTATTGAGTAAGTTTGGCGTTCTACACTTGGGGTATCTGAACCATTATGATGAATTTAGAAATTATTTAGTTCTTTTCATATTATCCAAATGTGGATAGGTATGAAAATTTTGTTACTTTAACTTGGAAGTGAAGGTATGTGCCGGGAACAAATAATTTTTTTTAAGTTTTTCATATATTTTGAGGTTTAGATGTCAATACCCATGTTTGCCGTGTATGTGTTGTGCATGGTACTTTAAGGAAATGAAGAGCTGGAGAACCTCAGTGAAAGTGTTTCGCTAATATGTTACTGAATTTACATGTCCTCTTATTGTTGGTTATAGAGTAAAATATGGTCGTATGCTATCCGGTCTTTGAACAGTTTTACTTGT
Source organism: Kokia cookei (assembly GCA_039519145.1). NCBI lineage: Eukaryota > Viridiplantae > Streptophyta > Magnoliopsida > Malvales > Malvaceae > Kokia > Kokia cookei. Next base: position 5,218,661 of record CM076908.1, on the reverse strand, counting down.
TTGCTTGTTCTTTTTATCATTTAATTCTTTCCATATTTATGATAAATTTGCTTCTTTCCTTTGAAGTTCTATGGATGAGGTTTTTGATATTTTGGCTGAACGGATTCTTCCTACATCAGCAGTAGCATCAAATCCTAATACAAAGTAAGTTCTACTTTCTGGAATCTAGGAATATTTATGCTTTGTTATCCTAAATTACTGGTCTTTGCTGTTCGTTGATTTGGCCTATATTGAAGTAGAAGGATCTTGCATTCCTATTGTAATGTGTGTTTAAAAATCTATTACTTATCAAAATGAAGTAACAAGAATACCAATTACAGTATGGACTCCTAGTCTATTCTTTTTTGTGGAAAAAATTGCATATATAATTTACCATTTAGAAAAATTTTGGCAGAGAGGTAGTTTCTCAAAGTAGTTCAGATACTATAGATTACACTTTTTCACTTGTAAAATTTCTTTTGGGGCTGTACATGCACACATTTCATGCTTTTATGACCCTTCCATATGGTACTCCTACCTTGGAAGACAGAGTTGCCACGAATGGTTCATAACCCTAATTTGAAAGACTGTTGGGTTGGCATTCCTGTGACAACTGCTGTTTCTTTTCGCCTTATCTCTGTTCTCTACAACTTTTTCTGTATCTCTTCTTATAAAATCTAAAACTTGGTGGTCATACAGGCATATTGTTGGTTTAGCTGGGCCTCCTGGTTCTGGGAAAAGCACTCTAGCTTCTGAAGTTACACAGCGCATAAACAAGTTTTGGTTCCAAAGGGCTTGTTCGTCTAATCCTCAAGTTGAGCCTCCAGATGTGGCTATAGTTCTTCCGATGGATGGATTCCATCTATATCGTTCCCAACTAGATGCAATGAAGGTTAAGCTTCCTCCGTTTATAACTTTCAAGTGGAATAGTTGAAATTTTCTTAGAAGTTTGTGACTCTAACTATAGTAACTTCATTTTAGAATCCAGAAGAAGCACATGCAAGAAGGGGAGGTTAGCTTCTGTGTTTAATATTTCTCCATACTCCTGTTTGTTCGAAAGTAAATTGATGATCCTTCCATTGATGAATCAGCTCCTTGGACTTTTGACCCTGTGCTACTGCTTAATTGCCTCAAGAATCTAAGGAAACAGGTTGGTAGCTATTGTCCTTTTAACGAAAACAAACATTTGATTTGGCTTGAAATGGAGGCATATATATAGTTATTTTTTAGGCTTTTTTTTTTTTTTTTTCCTTTCAATTCCATATGTATGAATTGTTGGAGATTTAGATAATTAGAGATACATGTAGATGGAGATTTTCTTTTAAGCTTGCAACAACTGTGATTATATTCTAATAAGAATAAATGTCTCAGGGTTCTGTTTATGCACCATCTTTTGCCCATGGTATTGGAGATCCTATTGAAGATGATATCTTTGTGAGCCTTCAGTAAGTTACCCACGCCATTTATTCTATTCAAATCAGCAACTCCTTAATGTTGGATAAAGTGATACAGAGTAAAATTATGATTTTAGAGTTGAACGTAGCTGGCTGCGAACTTTTATGTAATATACTATGCTTTTCGTCAACTTCTGCAAATGTTATATCCTACCTTGTATTTTTTCTTCTTGGTTTGGGAATGTGTATAAGAACACATGTTTGTTTGTTTTTTTTTATGTTAGTTATTTCTTTTCTTGTTTGTTTGTTTGGTGAGATTTTTTGGGATACTAAATTGTATAAATAGATGAAAAGTTAGATTAATAATCTAACTAGACCTGTGGCCTTTTTTTGGATAAAAACAGTAATTGGAGACTGGAGAAAAGATAGAAATATAATGCTAAACAAAATGACTATTGCAGGCTGAGTTGACACAAAATGGCATACTCGGATAATATATGTGGAGAATGGAGTATATCCTGAGATCTCTTTTCTCAATGAATGTTGATCATTGTATTTGGCTGTTTTGCTCACTTCAATTCTTTTTCATGTAGGAACAGGGAATGGCTTAATTTCCAAATGTAGTAACAGGCATGTAGATAGTCAATAGGTTGAGTTTTAGTTGGTGGTTGGTGAATAATTAGAACATATTCCTTTTTTCCTTTTTGCAGGCATAAAGTGGTCATAGTAGAAGGAAATTATCTATTGTCCGATGAAGGGGTTTGGAAGGAGATCTCATCTATATTTGATGAGAAGTGGTAAGCATTGTCCTCTACCTACTTTATAGTTTATTCTTTTATATGGATAGGCTGTGAATGACTGAGAAAGCAAGAAGTGAGGATGAAGGTGACGGTTACAGATGAGAGAAAACTAGGAAAAGAGGTCTACTTGTTTTTATTTCAAAAGCTCTAATATCTCTATAAAGGGACCAGCCAACGCTAACAATTAGAGTTGAGAAAGAGTCTAGCCAACACTAGCAATTATCCTAGTCAGCAGTTCTCTCACCAACCCAATGGCAATTACATCAACAGGAACAGAAAGAAGCTTATGCATTAACTAACACCTAACAGGTTAAACACATGCCTATTACCTTAGTACTTTTTAATGTTAACTGCCTTAAATTTATATTAATATATATGTTAAATTTTCTTACATTGTTTGGTTCCCTTGTCTATATACCTCAAATACGGTTCAGGTCCCAAAGATCAACCTTGGCTTGGGAACTAGCTTAAAAATGTGTCCCATTTTTTTCCGTTTTCTGATCAAAACTAAAGAGAAGTAGATTCATGCTTAACATACATGCTTGCTATTTTCATTAAACTTAATATACTAAATTTCTGTGGTTGGGACAAGCATATGAAAAAAATTCTGTTGATCTTCTACTGTGCAAGGTTCATTGATGTTGACCTTGACACGGCAATGCAACGAGTTCTAAAAAGGCATATATCAACAGGTAAAAGGTCTTTTTTCTTAAAATTTAAGCAGGCATCTCTGATATGTAGTTATATAAGAAGAATTAAAGATTATGAGTTTAAGAGTTCTGATTCTGTTTCCCTGTTCTATAACAGGAAAGCCCCCTGATGTTGCTCAATGGCGGGTAAGTGAGGTGAAAAAGTTGAGATTAGAATTGTAGGTAATGTTTATTATAGTTTTGTTTCTAATCCTTTTACCTTTTTTCTGTATTATGCAGATAGACTACAATGATCGACCCAATGCGGAATTTATAATGAAATCAAAGGAAAATGCTGACTTGGTGATCAAGTCTATTGACTTCTCCCAAAGATAATTAAACCTGATGAAATATTACATTCTGAGTCATGGGAGATGAAGGAAAAATGTATGGAAAGATGGCTTCAATAATACAGTGTCTTGGGACAGTGTTGGAAATTAATGCTCTTAAAATTTTATGTACTTTCACGCTGTTGTTTGGGTTTAATGAAGACGACTTGACTGACTATATAACAATTGCCGACCAGGGATCGTGGTTTTGCCATTTTGCTGTATTTATTATTTCTAATTTTCCACATTAATGTATGACAAAACAAAGCCTCGTTGGAGGTTCTCATGTTGATACTAATTTTTCTAGAAAATAGATCGTCATTTGTCAGTACGTCTTATTAATATCCAATTCGAGAACTATCTAAAAGGAATAATTATATATAAATTTTGTTAATAAGATTTCCCATCACTACCAAATAGTGATTACTACATGAATGGAAATGCATGGAATTCAGCAGATGTGTCAGATCCAAGATACTAGAAGAGAGAGAAAGGGTGGTAGATCCAACCTGTCAATTACATAAGCTTGTATATATAATATTAGAGAGAGAGAGAGAGAAGGGCATGCAGCAACAGCCGTGACAATGGCCAAATTGAGACCCCATGCATGCATTGAACCAACATAAGGGACCACCACTTCACTTCCTCCCCAGACTCAAGCCCTAACTCACACACCGTCAAATGCTTTACAAAGTCCCTCTCCAATTTACCCATAGCTTCGTTCTCGCATAAAACATTCTCCCCACCTCTTCCCTGTGCTACTAACTTGATTTTCCCACTTGTGTTGTTAAATCCAGCTAAACAATATACGTCAAAAACTACTTCTTGCATTGGGTGGGACAGACAGCAATCTTTTTCATCTTCATCATATCCATATATAATGGCACAAATGTATATATCAGCTGAGCTGACCTTAAGAAATTGACATGAATAAAGCAAGTAAATGCTCATATGATCTTGTCCCCTTCCCACTACCAAATTAAACCCTATTGGATACCCTTTCTTTTTAGTGAGTACCTCCCAATTTTAATTTCTCAACCAACAGTAGGAAAGTAAATAATAAAAGAAATCAACAAGTTTCTTTCAATATAACTACAAGCAGATACATTATTTATAACAACAACTGTTCTAATATTCATTTATTGTCTAACAAGCAAGTCATGATTAATAGTAACAACTAAACATAACAAAGTGTTTTCCGGATCCACCACATACACTAACATCCATTATTGTTTTTGTCCATAACAAATACTTCTTTTAAGTTCAACACCAAATCACTCTCATATAACAATAATAATAATAATATAATAGTAACAAAGTCAACCTGCTCAATATCCATCTGCTGCTGCCTTTGCTTTCATCATAGTAATTTTGGCAGCCATACTACCAGCTATCACCTTCAGCTTCTATTCTTGCATTTCTCCATAGCTCTTGGTGCTGAAATCAATATACATATCCATTTGGTTATAACTCTTTAATTAACTGGGGAAGGTTCTTTATTACATAACAAATACACAAAACTAGGAGAAGGGTGTTTATTTTAACTACAATAGCTTTTACTTAGTGAGTATAAGACTTTTCTTCTATCTCTATGAACTGCTCACCTAGCCCAATTGCTTCGGTTCCTTTCATTACGCGCAACCTCTTACATGATTCAATAAACATCCTGATTCAAAGGGGAAAAAGTAATGTTAAATAGATTTTAATGTCACATATCCATGATAACTCCAATAGCTGAAAATTATTAAGTAAAAGCTAAGCAGTAAGAGTGGTAGAGAGAAGCATACTCCCAAGGGACATCACCAACGAGCATCCAATCACCATCTTTGTCTTCATAGGTTGGAACATAATCAGAGCCATTAAGCAGATCCATTAGCTTACTCTCATTCATAAAATCCTTCAATAACCCTTGGCTTCCACAATTTCCTTCATATTTATGTAAACCAACAACAATTAATTAATGAAAAACATGTATACATGAAAAATAAAATAAGGTTGTTCTTGATTGAAAATAAGTGCGTGTATATACCAATAGTGAAAGAACTGAACATTTTAGCAAGAGCATCGGAGAGTTGTTGGTAAGTTTTGTACATCCTCAGGTCCACTTTCCGGAGATAGGGTGCGCCGTCCATGCTAACCTTCACAAAGGCGGCCTTCTCACCACTGTCCTCGCTGCCGCTGCTCTTTTGGGTGGCTAACATGTTCTTTCGGAATGACCGAACCGGTGGCCATCCCACAACTTGAGCCCTATATATAATAATATATATTAAATATACATGTTCCTTCTCTACGTGTATATTTTGAATGAAATTAAACTTTGGTTTTGAGTTTCTACACATATATTTGTATTCATGTCTATCATCAATAATATTAGATGGAGCTGTAATCTTCTATGTTTGTTATATATATCTTTGTATATAAATTATAAGATTGGAGGTTTAATATGAATCTGCATGCTTTCAACATTCAACTCTAAATAGTTTTAATTCTAATTTTGCAAGAAATAGAAGCTAGCTAGAAATTAAGAGGGAAATATTTAGAGTTGAATTTTTTTTTGGTCAGCAGAAGTTGAATATATAGTATGTACTGTTAGTGTAAGTCCATATTTCTATTAAATAATAATATAAATAAATAATATTCCATGAGAACTCAATAGATAATAATAACTTTAACCCCGTCCTCATTGTTTTCATCCTGTTATGTACTATATATTAATCGACCACACCTCATAATTTCAAAATGAAAAAATAAATTGTCTAAGTTCACAATGAAACTGTACATAATAATTAAAAAAGTTACAGTGGGTTGTTTTCTTGTTTCTCTCAATGTAAGCATGCAATAACCCTAATCATCCTATAAGTATGCAGTGAGACATATTTCCCAGGAAAATACAAAGCAAAAGCCAAACAAGATTATGTCATTTGCAGAAAAAGGAAGAACATACTTGGCAGGTGGAGGCTTAGCAGGATCAAGGTGAGAAGGGAGAAGATTTTTGTCCTTGTCTCCAGTTGGAGAGGTGGAAATTAGGTTAAGCTTCAAATCAACAGTGTGGGAGAAGTCTCTCTTCCTTACAACCTCACCATCACCAGGCAACCCTAGCCTCAGCTCTGTCTCTTCATACCCCATTTTCTCCTTCTCCTTACTTCCCACTTCTTCTCCTCCTCCTCCTCCTCCTTTCATCCCCATCTTCACCCCTACTTCCATACCTTCTTTCTCTATTTCCTTTTGTAGTTTTTGTGTACCTAGGCTTTAGCTTTTGAGGGTTTTGAGTTGGCTCTGGATAAAAGAAAATTAAAAGGGTGGGTTGGGGGGGGGGGGGGGGGTTATATTATAGAGAGTATTACAAGGAGTAAAGTAAAAGAGTAAGAGGCTAAGAGCGACGATGGCGAAAGAGGAGAGTGTCGGGCCTTTCCAGTGTGTATTAATATACGGAGCGGTGGATTGTCGGTTTCTACTTTTTCCTAAACCCAACTCCCATATCACACGTGTCAATGCCTCTCACCTGGATTCTCCTCACTTGCTGCTCCGTTAGCTCATAGCCCACAAGATTTCACTACGTACGTAAAATCAAATAATGGTTGTTTCATACCCTTAAACTAACTAATTAGTTCCCTAGTTGCGAGAAAAAAGGAATCATATATAGTGAAATGGCAACATGAAAATGAGATCCTACAGATACAGAGAACACTGCCGTAGCAATTAAAACTTAAAAGATGTGATGAATAGAAACATGGGCATGAAAGGTTTTGTTAGGCAGATTCGTGCGTGCTTTAATTTAGACTGTCTTGGAAAAGGCAAAAACAAACACCCGCAATTAATAATTTGACAGCCTACTCTCAACTGGATCCTTACTAGATATGGCAATGGCATGCACGTCAACTTTTTTTATGCCCATCTCTATTCTTAATGCAATGTAATATCACATGCATATAATTTAGACGTGAATCTATATCTCAAGTCTTATAAACAAATTTAATCACTCATTTGAACTAAAGTACCATCCTTTTCCAAACAATAACTAGTGTTAAAAGTCATATACGCATTGATTCTTATTGCTGAGAATTTAAGTTCAAGAAACCAGATATTATTTTTCACGTTTCGTTTGACTTTTGCTTGTGGGTTGAATGCATAAAATGTTAGCTGAATGCCAGGTCGGATAGTAAAAGGAAAATTTTCAAATAAAAATGGATTATTATTTGATTCAAGATAAATTTTCTACGAGTAAACATTCAAATAAATTTTTATTCTCAGTGATTGGTTGGAACAGTGGGACCGAGGTGCAGGAAAAGGCATGTGATTAGATTCAGTGGAGGGGGAAATGTGAAGGGGACCCACAAAGTGGCCATGTGAACTTGTTTGCTTATGCTTGTGTAATGTGTCGCCTATGTCTCTAACCCGATCCCATGTGCGCCGGTGCAGGGTATCCCCACTTCCCTCTTTCCCTCTATAACTTAATTATTTTTCCCACTCAACCCTTGTTGAGTTGAGTCTGTATTTATTTAGTACGTAAATATATATATATATATATATATAATGTCAAATATTAATTCAGCACCATCTCTAAACGTCCGAAAACTAAATTTGCAGTCGGAGTTGCTGCATGAAATCCCTAAATTAATGTTGTCCAAATTAAAATGATTGTTGAAGGAGGGTAATTAAGAAATAATGTGTGAAATTTTGGCATTTGGTTTCCCTACAAAGAATCAGAGGTAGGTTCCAGCATTGGGATCAAAACAAGTCCAGTCCTCTCGTTCTTTTTAAAACTATAATACAACCCAATGATAGTCTCCATTAAAAACAAAAATGATTCGATCATGTATCAAATAATGATTCAATCTTTTATTCCATATTGGGCGGTGGTTTACATTATATGTTCACTGAGATTTATAAAAATGAAATTTTTTATAGGTCAAATGAAATGAATAGAAAGAAACCCAAACAGCTGAAAATGGTAACAAAATCAATACGTGCAAGATTCTTGTTGCATGTTATCATATTCCTTTCATTCCACAGATTAAAATCTATTTATTTATATATAATTTTTTAACATACATGATAGTGTTTGTTTATACTTTTTTAATTATTTGATAACACACACATATTTTACACACACAAATGTTCGAACTCGAGATTTTTAAAATGAACAACATTCTCTTTTTCATTGGAACCACTTGTTGAATTCTAATCACTTACATATTTAAAGTAAAATCCCTTTGCATGTATAGATAAGAAGCATGGGAAATATATATTTTTTAAATTGTACGTAGGTAACGTAAGCATATAAAATTGACTGCATGGATTTTATTTAATTATTTTTGGCGTTTAAGTTATTTGAGGCGGACCAAGGCCTAAAGTTTGTTTAATCAACAAAAGTAAGATTGACTAAGTTGATTGAAGATTGGAGTCATAATAATATCATTCATGAATGGTCGTTTTCGTTCTTGTTTTTTAGTCCAAGTTATGGGAAGCAGCACAATTAAGGCTTCCATAAAGATTGAATGCTGAAATTTGTGGCAATGCTTCTGCCCAACCAATCCAATCCAATACTTATTCTATTGGTGAGCAAAATATGAAAAAGATCTGTAACATTTTATCTATGTATATTTTTTGAATTATAAGAGGAGAACAAAATTTTAATAGCAACATAATTAACGCAATTCAAATTCATACCATACTTAAGAAGATGAACATACTGATCATCAAGTTAAAAGTACACAAAGTTCTATATCCATTTTATCTACGTTTTTTTTTTCTTTATAGCTCACTACAATCCTACACACATTTAATCGAAAAGTAGAGCTGATGGGTTCTATAGCCATCTATACTATATATTATATAATTTTTATATTAAATTGATGTCATAAATCAATTGTATATCAATTCTGTTGAAAAAGTTTTAAAATATATTTTTTTTACGGATAGCAAATATTATTATTTATGTCTTTTAATAATTTATATAAAATCATAAAAATAATCTATTTAAAAATAAATTATTAAATTTTAAACCATACATCTTACAGGAGAAAAACCTCAACAATTACTCCAAGACTATTCTTTCAATTTTAAACATAAAATGCTAAATATATTTGTTTTCAAAAAAATCTTTCACTTATATAGTGAATGTGATATGATCTACTTTTATTATAAAATTATTTACCGAACGAATACTACGAGTTAACTGAATACCAACACAAATAATAATTATATAAAATTTTTAGTTTATTTTTTAGGTTGGACTTAAGCTTAAAAAATTGGTATAGATGTTTTGCATGCGCATGATCCAACTTAGCCCACAAACTAATCTAATTATAATGGTGCGTTTGTGTTCCAAAATACTTCTTTAATTATTATCTTATAATTATTATATTTAATTGATAATCAATAATTTATTCTAATTTTTGTTCTTAATATGTAATTTAATATGTATTTTAATCATATATACCTTAATCAATAATTTTTATCCTCAATTTTTATACTTCTGTAATATACCTTAATTAATATATCTATTTTTCATCTTTAATTAATGATTTAATATATTTTAATGATATATATGTGTATAGTTTAATATATACATATATATATATATATATATATATATATATATATATATATATATATATATATATAAAACAAGGTACATATGCTATATATATATATTTTATATATATATATGCGATAAGTGATGCATTTGTTTTTTTTATTTGATTTTTATTGTTTTTAAATATAATTTTGATAGTTAAATTTAATCTTAATTTTTTTAAAAATATATTTTTAATTTAAAAATAAAAATTATATTTTTGGCATATTTAAAACACACACTATAAAAGTAAGAAAAAAGTATTTAAATAATAATTTAATAAGTAAAATAAAATATCTTAATTTTTGCATATTAGTTATTGGGCTCGCTCCGGTAAATACTTGAAAAATAAAAAACATAAAATAAAATTTTAAATAGTAAAATAAAAGTATAAAAATTTAAAAAGTAAATATAGTGTTAAAATAGTTTTAAAAACAAATTTAAAAGCTTAAGATATTGTTAATAAATTAAAAATGTTTAACTTTTACTTATTTTTTTAGCCAAAATGTTTTTACTTAATTGGAATTTTTTACACTAATATAATATTATAGGGCATAAATTTTAAAATTAAGTTTAATAATTTAAATATTTCATCTAATAATAGACATGAACTATTTTCATTCAAAATAATTGATGACAAAATTAAATAAACTTTTTTTTTTCTAGTCCAGCTTGAGCCTAAATGAAATAAAATTTTAAATGTTTTTATTTTAATTTTAATCATAAAATATATCAATATTATTATAAATTAATATTATTTTAATATTATATTATTTTAAAAAGGAATAAATCTCAAAATTATACCTGAATTTTGATTTAATATGCTTTTTAATACATTACCTTTGATTTGATGAGATTTTACAAATAAAAAAAATTTAATTATGGTTCAAATGTATATTTGAAACTTTAATTTGATTTAATCATACACGTTTAAATAAATAAATACATCAATTTATTTTTATATCGGTTAAATATAATTATTTGTGTATTTAATATATAAAATAATTATGTTGGTAATTTATGAGAATTTGATCAAATCAATATTTTATGCCTAAAATTACACAAAAAATTACATATTATACCAAAATTTATGTATAATTTTGTGATTTATTTCTCTTTAAAGTAATGATCTAACAAAAGGACCATTAGCCCAGATTCGATAAGTTTTAAAAATTTTAAAGTTTTAATCCATTAAATTTATTAATTTATTTTAATCCCTAATTAATAAAAAACTTAATACAATATAATTTTTTTTAAAAATGGTAATTCTTTTTTTTTTTTTTACAAATCTATAAACATTTTGTTGCTATTTTATAAAATATTATTCCTCATATTAAAAATTAATTTTCCAAAAAAATTGTAATACAATATATTTTATAAAATTAATTTTCCTCATTTTATTCTTCATAAAATTATTATTTCACTATTGTTCAAATTAGAATCCGTATCTAACCTATTTGAGAAACAAATTAAAAAGTGATTTTATTAATTATTCTCAATTTAAATAAATGTAGTCACTTGGATGTCAATTAAAATCTATACTCAATATGCCCTAAAAATGTTTTGTAAATCTTAAACCCGCTGGTCTACATGTTTACTCGAGAACTGACTTAAGATTGGTATCTAAAAAAAATAATTTAAAAGAATTAATTCATGCGTCGATTCGTTAATAATTTAAAAATCAAGATAAATTATATTATTAATCACTAAATTATGAATAAGTTTTTGTTTTTGTCATTTAATTAAAAAAGTTATAATTTGATTATTGAATTATTCAAAAATTTTCATTTAAGTCATCGAATTATTAAAATCGATACTATAGAATTTTCTTTGTTTGCATTGTATACGTCAATCAAAAACTCTCTTTCCTCTATTTTTTTATAGTTCAATTTTTTTTTTCATAAAACAACTTCGGACGTCACTAGTTTGTGACAAAAATTCAAACAACTAGTTTCTCTAATCTCCAATACTGACCGTCAGATTGACTTGAATCTAAGACATGTTATTATATTCGTTAATGACACTGATCTATCATACCGATCATTGAAGAGCTCTCTAACAGAATTTTTTGTAATTAACAATCTAATGACTCAAATAAAAACTTATAAATAATTCAATGATTTAAATTAAAACTTTTGAATAATTTAATAATAAATTTATAAATTTTATAATCAAGTGATTAAAACGAAAATTAACTGATTACCTTACATTTAATGATCATAAGCATTTTAATATTAAGAAAAACATATTAAATTAAAAAGTGAAGAGAAATTGTAGTGCCGCGGGATATCCTCCTGTCTTAGCTTTAGGTTGCGAAAATGGAGGTACTGAAAGTGAGAAGTACAAGTTTGGGCCCAATAATGGACCGACTCTTCTTACAATTTTTTTTGTGAATGGGGGGCCCACTCTCAGACATCCACAAATAAATTGGTACCCACATCCAACCACCAAATTTTAATGGATTCAGTTCCTTGTATTTGATCTATTAGCTACCTCCATGTATTATTATTATTATTATTATTATGTGCAATTTAAATTGAAAGACCAAACCCCACATGTACCGCCTCATATTCATGGCATTGGCTTTGGTTTCTTGATATGTTGTGAAGCATCGTTTTCTAGTAACACGTGTGGGCCTACAGTCAGCATCAACAATAATCACACCACACGTGTGTTGAAATAATATGATACTAATAGTTAGGCTGTCTCTGTGCACGGCATCATAGCATCTGCTCTACCTTATCTTCTTGGATTTAAAATCTTGTTTATACACACTAACAATTTAGTTATTTAATCTCACTTTTTTTTCTTCTCTTTTCTCCCATCATGTCGTTGTTAATGTAACTATTTTCTGTAAAAAAAATAATGATTATCCTTACTATCTCATCTTCTGAGAAAAGATGCATAATTACCAGTCAATGCCAATTATTTTACACTAATTTTCATCAAATTTAGTCGAAGAAAATAATTTTCATTAAATATCTTGATCGAATATGGTCAAACACATGGGTAAGAAGGAATTGAATTATAGGACGTAGGAATTAATTTTGATATTGTTGAGGATTGATATGGGCAAACAAAGTGGTGGACAGCTGAAGTGTACAATCACACGAATGGTAGACGGTGCGGTCTTAAGTCTAAACTGATGGCATAGTAGTAGCAATCTTTCAACGCCAAATTCAATTTGAATTTGATAGAAAATGGTCCCTCCATTTTCATATGGCCATATCAATTTGTCTTCCCCCCTTCCAAATTTGAGCTGTAATGAAAAAGAAATAATTTAAGTGATGTGAGGTGTTTGCGTTTTTTACTATGATTTTACCATAAGTAAATGAATTCCAAGATACATCTTATTCTATCTCAAATCATGATTATCGAAATAGATGGTTAATTTTAAAAAAAAAAAAAATTTGACCGGATAAACTTATCTTATAGCCTCTATCCTAAGTGATTTATGTGATGATAATATTGTGGTTATTTAGCTCTATTTTCGGATAAGTTTTTGAAGTTATTTATTCAATATTATTATGTTGTTAAAGAGGTGGTTATCTCTGATGGATTAAGTTATCATATTAAGCTTATAAATGGGCAGTTGGTTCGCATATGAAGATGTTTTTGTTAAGAATGCCACAGGTCGTGGATCAAAACTTGTGATGAATGCACACAGATTGTCTCATAGAGGTCAACTAATTAAATGAGCTTATTTTACTCACTTGAATTGATCCAATTCGTGAAACATATAAAAAGGCCCATCTATTTGAAGTCTTGACGGCTTAGTGGAACACTTTAGTAAAACTAGAGTTATCATGATGAATATTGTAAATCCTAATAGATAAGGTTGTATATAATTCAAATACCTTAGGACTCTCATTTTGTAGATAGACTTTAATCTTGACTAACAATGTAATTTAAACTATACCATCGGATTTGGAGAACTCAACTATAAATAGAGGTCTTCCATTCATTTGTAATCATTCCATTTAGAGTTATTAAATATGCTTTGAGAGCATTTATTCAAACGTTGTGCTTAGTTTTCCTATGGCTTTTCTATTCGTTGGTTGCTTCTTAGGCATCGGTTGAGATGATGAAAGAAGTAGACAAATAACTTTTTGCAATTGATTTTTATATGATTTGTTATTTATTTTAAAATCTTTTTTTACAATTATTGTCAATAAAATTTTAAAATATCAAAATTATTTTTTAATACTTTAGGAAACAAATTAGCTGTTAACCCTTTGAATTAATATGCAACATTACTTTTTTAACGAAAGTTAACAGTTGAGTGACACAAATATAATAATTTAATAATAATATTAGTGACTATTATGTAACTTTTGAAAGTTAGATGATCAAAATATAATTTTAAATAAAATTTAGGGATAGTTTGTATAGTTTATCCTTTTATTTTAAATGATAACTAACATCAATCTATACTTATTAAGATGGTGCTTTTGTCTTTTCATGATTTTATATAATTTTTTAAAGGGAAATTCATTAATTCATTATATGAATGTGATCATATAATTTAGAAAAAAAAAAGCATATACTTGTAGTTGACAATGAAAGATAAACTCTATCAACACAACAAATACAACTTCAATATCAAATAAACATTATGGCACGTTGACAATTGTTTTTATCACAACTCAATCACGACATATTTGGAGTCCAAAGCGGTGGGTAAAAATCGGCAAAAGAACTATCATCTTCCAATCTGGAGAAGACAACAACAAAATCTCCTTAAAATCACTTGCTAAAGTTAGACTATATGCATAAATAAAACTAAAATTATTGTATTAAAGGATTAAATCTATGTAACAAGATTTAAACACAAGTTTTTACCACTCCACTATACTAATTGTTATTTGTTTTACATTCAATGTTTTTCTTTACCTAATCTATACTATTATTTAAAGGTGTAATTGAGTTGCTATTACAAGTCAACTCAACACGAACTTAATCAAGGAAATTACTAAATAACCTTATATATTTTAAATAAAGTTATATTATTACGAGAATATTTTTATATTTTTCTTATTAAAAACCAATAAAAAAATTGTAAATGTATTTCAATCCATGTCATTAACATCTATAAACTAAAGATTTATTTTGATATTTTGATAAATTTCAATTTTATTACACAAATTATTTCACCTACTATAACACCCCAACACCCGGTTCACATGTATAAACTCGGTATAAGAATATTACATACAGTGTCAGAGAATTAAAAACGAGTATAACAAAATTATCTTTCAAATACTGTGTAATTGAATCGTTTTACTCAAAATATCACAAAATAATCAAGTATAGTTAAAATCGAGACTTAAAACTAGTTTGAAAATAATGAAAATTAAATTTTTACTCAAAACAGGGCAAATATCGATACCACCATAAAAATATTGATACCTCTGTTCTAAAATCAAGAAATATAGCTAGAAACTTCAAACTAACTCCCTGAAATTATATAAAAAATTTACCAATAAATTAATTCAGTCTAAAACACAATTCCATTCAAAATTCATCATCTCATTTCATAAGTTCATAGAATTCCAAAATAACATTTATAACTCATTCATTGAAGACATATAAGTACCATTTGTACATGCCATTTCACACAAAATAAATACACCTTGTCTTGCAATCTTCTAATGTTGATGTGATTTGATGAGAGGCACCTAATCCAACCTTAGCTTCTCAGAGGTCTTATACCTATGCGTTGAAATAAATGCGTTAAGCCGGTGAAGGCTTAGTAAGTACTACAAGTGTCATTAGTCATTCATCTTGTAATCACTCATTTCAAACTCATTCATATAATTATTTATTCATGTAAAATACATACATTTTATGTGTATAACATTTAACTTACAGTAGTGTTATGAATTCACATATTCTTCATCATTTCACATTTTAGTCATTCCAATCTCTTAGCTTAGTTAGTTTTATCATTAATTGATTTTTTATACATATATTGTACTTACCTTTCATGTGATTATCATTTCACTTACCTCAATATCACAAATTGCACATTCTTTTTTTTTCACATTATTTACTCTATTAACAAGACTCGGATCTTGACGGATACACAAATCCAACCAAACACCCCAGAATGGCACCCAATGCTTCATCGGATAGTTCGAAGCAATAAAGTGACACCCAGTGTCTCATCGGCCTAGCCGAAGTAAAGTGGTACCCAGTACCTCATCGAATCTATTCGAAGTAAAATAATGACAACCAGTGTCTCATCGACTCAAGGTCGAAGTATCCCTAAACTCTTCCAATCCTATGGCATGCCAACTATATCCGACTCAGTCCGACTAGTTAATAGGGATTTTTAATTTACAACTCATATCACTTTCAATTCCAATTTCACTTTCACTTTCATTTTCAATTTTGATCACAAATCATTCAAATTCAATTCAAATATACTATTAATTCAATATAAATTTTCATTCATTTCAATATTAACGCTTACCTTATATTCACTTTAAATATAAATATCGAAATAAACATTAAATAATGAATAATTCAGATTATAGTAATACAAATCAATTTAACCAAATAACAACCAAATATCATAGACAATTAGGTACTAATAACTTTGGAAACCTTTGATTTATCCATTTCATTATCATTTCTCAATTTCATCACATATGACTTTATATGCATCAATTTTTCATATCTATTCAATTTTTCTTTTTCTATTTTACATTAATTTTCAAAGCTGTACACTTGTGTCACAGTCACTAAATTATTTATATCTTGAGCTACAGAATTTGAAATTAATATCCGCTTGATGATTCTGAAATTAGACTCAAATATATTTTACCATAAAAATTTCAGAATTTTTACTTTAGCCAATTTGTACAGTAAATTCTTTCAATTTACCCCTTCTCTGCTTCCTAACAGTTTCGACCTTTCTTTACTAAAAATTATTTATCTTTTAGTACAGGAATCCAATAATGTTCCCGTCTATTACTTTTGAAAATAAACTCATTATAGAATTAACCATATAAATTTCAGTCTCTAATAATTTTTATACATTTTTCTATGATTTTTCAAAGTCAGAACAGGGGAACTCAAACCTACTCTGACCTTGTTATACAAAAACTAGTATATCTCAGAATGTATAGTTCCTTTTCTTTCACTGTTTCTTCCATATGAAACTACACTCAATAAGCTTTAATTACATATTAATTCAACTCTTAAATCTTTTTATACAATTTTTGGTGAATTTTCGAAGTTAGTCCTCTGATTCTGTCCAATCTGTTTTAATGAGAATAATTCATTTCTCATGTTTCTTTAAACTAAATTTCATTCAATCATAGATAATTAACACTTATAATTAAACATATCATTTTTATCATAATTAACCATATATGTTAAAATTATAAACACTTTAACTTAATTAATTCTAAACCTTTTAATACTTGTAGTACTTACCTCACTTGTAGATAATTTCTTCTCACACATTAGCTTTCTCCTTTCCTTTTTCTTCAATTTGGTCCTTCTCCTTCTTCCCTCTTTCTTCAATTTCATACAAACACATATAAGCTTAAGACTAAAATTCAATACTTTTTCATGCTATGAAAATTGAATCATCTCTTACCTTTGTTCTTGAATTCCCAAAATTCTAATTCAATCCCTATCCACTTTAACACTTCAAAGTGAACTCTATAAGTAAATTAAGGCGTCTACTAGCTTCCCTCTATGCCTTTCTTAAGGAAATTTCAAAGAAAATGGAGGATTTTGAAGCTTGGAGGGCTTAACAATGGTGGAAGGACTTAATTGGAATAAAAGCAAAAGTTAGAAATGAGAGATGAATGCTTGGACGGCTAGCTTATGGAGAGAGCTGATATTTTTTCTCTTTAATTGACTTTTCCCTCTCTCAAATTCTATAGAATTTTCCCTTAAAATATCTCACTTAATTAAAATGGTAAAATTTCACTTTTAGTCCCTAGGCCTTCTAACTTTACACTTTGGCCCAAAACTTTGCCTCCAAAAATATCTTCCACCAAATTACTCTTTTGCCCCTCCTTAATCAATCTAATTCCCATGATGACTCATAATTGAATTTGGATAAATTGCTATTTAGTCCCTTATGCTTTCACATAATTACTAATTAATCCTTGAATTTTCTTAACCTTTCTTATTTAGACTACACATTCTAATTCTTAATTTTTCCTAATCTTCTTATTTTAACCACATATTCTAACTCTTAACTCGACACTATTACTGTTCTAACTCCTGTTCAGAAACGCGGATGTTACACCTACATTGTTTGTATACATGTGTGTGATAAAATTTTTAGTACTGATAATGTCGTTAATTGAGTGGATGTCACAAGTTAACTTGATACCAACTTAAGAAAAATAACAATACGATGTAAACATTTGAAATGTATTTAATATTTTCAATTTGATGTATTTAATCTACTTAAATTTCCTTTCACTCACAAGTTAAATTAATTTTTTAATTTTATTGTGTACATATTGCATATGTATTATTATTTTTAATCTTTAAACCTTAAGTTTCATTATATTGAATGTTTTTTTTAAATATAAACTTGAATATCAAATATGTGATTTTTACACACATACGAGTGAGATAAGATTTTTATCATGTGTAATGTCTTTTTTTTTAAGTTTAGTGTTACCAATTCGTTGTAAAATTACGTAAAAACCAAACTATAACTTAAATATAATATATATAATTATTTTGTAATTTAATTTTTTTTAAATAAAAACTGTTTATTCATACACTCATTTCTCCTTTACTTACGCGCGAACAAATTATAACTACTTTTGGTAAAAACAAAATGTAGGCTTATTTATTTATTTATTTTTTAAGGTATTTGTCGGAACGAGTACAGTAATTAATTTTTTGCGTTTTATAAATTTACTAAAAAAGTAAATGTTGACCATGAATCTTATTGTAAGCTTTTTTTTTTTTTTTTTTTTTTATCATGTATATGAAATAAAAACTAATTTAGTAAAATAGACGGGGTTGAAGATTAATTAAAGAAATGGTTGAAATCCGCACTTGGAGCTCCCGACTTCAAAGTTGGCACCTCCGAGTACTGTCTTCTATATAAATTTTTTGGGGCTAAAATGAAAAATGAACAATTCCCACGTTTTATTAAATTTTATGATAGTTACTTTCAGTTGTTTATAAATTCAAGCCAAGAAATAGGTGGGAAGTACAAATAATCTCGCCACTCAAATCTTAGTACATTAACAAATGTAAGTTGTAAAAAAAAATTAAAAGTAGGAACACCAAACCAACTTTAAACTAAATATTTTAATTAATAAAATGTGATATAATGATTACCCACTTCATCATTTAAATATGTAATTGTAAATTTAAAATTGACTCATGAAAATTAAACACATTTTATATCTAGCGAAAAATTTATTATTTTTACCGAGATTTCCGGAAAAAAAAAAAAAAAAAGCAACATGAACAATGGTGGCTATGCTATGGTAGTTAAGTACGTTTCAATGCTGTGCGGCATGTTTAGAAGAGTTGGGAGAAAGTCGAAAATGCAAAAAAAATAAGTGGGTGAAAAGGAAAAAACAGTGTAATGCAATACGTTTATCTTATTTTTATCTTGAATTATAATATCATTATAATATTTAATTTTACCGTCATCATTATTTTTATACTAACAATAAATAAACGTATCGTTAATCAAAATCACACTAAGAATGGAACAAAACATTGACATGAAATGACAGGAGAAGAGGGAAAGTACACTTTTGCCACATCACATATTCCACATGACTTGTACAACCTAAAATAGTGCCCATCAAACATCAATGGTCCCGTTGTAATTGCTTACCCCCATTTCCATCAACCAAATTCACTTGGTCCCATTCTTTTCACATGGCCTGTTTTCACGTAATAATTAAAACTAATTTTGACCCCTTGTAGATTCCTCTATTTCTAAGGTTAAGGCTGCCTGTAAATAGATACAACGGTAGTTTGTTTTTAATTTTATATTTGTTTCAAATTCATGTAATAAATATTTAGAAATGGTTGATTGTCAATTATTATTTTTTTGTGTATTTATTTTAATTTATATCTGGTACGTTTATTACTCAAGGTTGGTTCATTTATTCATGCAATCTAACGTTGTTGGATTATTATGGAGTCGCTCATTACGCTCCACACTTGTCATCTTCAATATTATAGGTTGTGCTTGTTTCCCCATTATCCTCTACACTTGGAACATGTGAACTCAACGCTGCCTTAGCCGTTTTAGTTGCTGTCTCCTTCAACCCATGAGCTTCTATCCCTTGGAGGGAAGTTTTGGAAACCAAGTTGATTGATCATTAAAGAATCATGTACCTGATATTATCCTTTCTCATAATAACTTAATATATTTGTAAAATTTGATAACTCACTCTCCTCTCTTTTTTAAAATGATTTAATATTGATAATTATTTACATTTTTTACAAATAATAATTAAAAATTTCAAGAAAAAAATCATTATTTAATTAATTTATATTATTTTCATGTGTACTCGACTCTTGAACAATAACATTATTGGTATAGGAAGCAAGCCCAGGTCAAATATTAACTGAACCTACTTTCATGTAGGCTCAACCAAATCATCCTGCGGCCCAAAAAGATGTTAGTACTTCTCACTCGTTTATTTATTCAGTAACTCTAAAACTTCTTGCTTGGTTGGGTATGAAAATGGATAGATAGAAGGAGAGAATGGAAACTTTGAGCCTATTTGGTAAGGAAGAAAAACGAGAGAAAAGAGAATAAGAGATGAGTATTTCTCATTCTAATGCATAAAATTAATTCTTCCAAATTGGAATGATGAGAGAAGAGAGAATGAGAAGAAAAAAATAAGATTTCTTAGATCTCTCTTAATTTTAAATTGATCAAATTGATCCCTCTTAAAAGAATCAAATCAATTTAATCATTATCAATTTTGAGAGTGAGCAATTGAGGACAATTAATCACAATGTTCACGTTTTTCGTCAATAGCAAGCTGAGCCACATCTGTGGCATTCCCATGCAATTTCAACTAGATGATTCAAGTTGCCTTGTACCAGAAGGAGCTTGAAACTAATGTGAAGATGGGATGAGTTAGGGTTGGTAACCGACCTGCTATTGGAAGGAAACCCAAGTATCCAAAAATAGAGATCCTAATTATGACAGCGAAACAACCCACCCACATCACCTTTTTCCTTCCTTCGGTCCAATGATTTAGCATAGAATCCAATAATGACCCACCTACACGTTTTCTTTTTTAGAAAAATAAAGCAAGTCAAATTACTTTAGTAAAATACAACCCCCGCTACCTTTATCACAAAGTAACCACTATCAACAAATTCAAGCATCAAGTGGACGGCTCCCCGCATACGATGCAAAAGCAGTGCACTAGGGTCTTCTGAAACGTGAATCAGTCCATCTATTTTATTCATTAATTAATAGGCGTTAACCCAATCGGTAAACACTGAGTTAAAGACTTATAGCACCCAGCATTTTATAAAATCAGCCAACCATTAACCCCCCCCCCCCTCTCTACTTTAGCTGCTGCATTCCTCCTTTCCTCTGAAATTACACTGTTACTTACACTAACACTACCAATATTGTAATATTTTATTGTTATAATATGTAAATATACTCATCTCATCCATCTCCTTTTGCAGGTCCCACATCCCACCAAACCCAAAAATCCATGCCCCCACCATATGATACACCTACAAAAGAAAAACAAAAGCGTATAAGGTGAGCTTTGGAAATTCTTTTCCATTCAATTCAGAACTTTGCCAAGACATCAAGGGCCTGCTTGAATTTTTATATGTATTGGCATCAAAACCCTGTTTTATGAGCAAAGCCCAAATAATAAATAATAATAAAGCAAAGAGTTATGGCATCTGACTTTGATAGCAGCCCCCCGACAACTTACTTTCCCATGGGGGACCGAGGAATAAGATCAACTATGGGATGCGTACCTTTTTCTTTTCCTCTTTTTCTCATGTGAGGTGTCTATGAAGGAGGATTTGTTTCCGGCTTAACAACAGAGGAGGTATCAGGAGGTTGCGTGTGGTAAATTGCGGTGGCCAGTGAAATTGGCATGATGCAAAGAGCCTTTGATTGAAGGAATTGCATGGCAGCTCCAACATCTTCTTCCATCAGCTTAGCTACTTGCCTCTCTGTCCCATCATTTGACCATTTCTCCCAGGCTGGTTGGCTTCTTCCTCCCTCACCACTTTCATCCTGCTGATGCAAAGAGGAATATGCTCAATTGCCTTATCTGAAATGTATACCAAATGCAGATAACAATATCCTAAGTGACATATGCATGAATCATTACTATATTTATTACCTCAACTGACGATAGTGGGAGGTCTGTTACGAGTGGTGCCACTGCACCAGCTGCGCCCAACCTACTCATGCTCAAGACCTGTTTATTAAATAATCACATTAGCTCATTCCTCTTTATTTCCTTCAAATGATTACAATTTACCTGCTGAAAACATTATAGACCCTAAAACACTAAATGGGAGAATCCCTCTACCAGAAATGATTTTATGTCATTATCACCCTTTGAACTAGTAAAATTTCTGATACAATAGCATGAACCAACTTTTTACTGTAATTCGTATTCCAAAGCCATAAAAAAGTTACGTTGAACTTCTAACAACACATTCCTTGAAGAACTAGTAAAAGCTAGAGAGAACAAGTCTATGTTATTTTAGCAGTATTTCGGTAAAAAAGAAAGAATAAACAGATGCAAATCAACGTATGTTGAGAATAACATCTAAAATTAGAATGCACATTCATGCAATATAAACCACAGACTGATCCCATAAAAACAAGTAGCTCTATTATATGCAGTAAAGCAAAAATCTGAATAAGAAAGTATGAAATCAAACAGGTAAACAGAGTTATAGATACCTTAACTTGGAGTCTCAGGAATTTCACATAATCTACAATTTCATCAAGCATGGCTGCTCTATCAGTCTACAAAAAGAAACATACGTTACTACTAATAGCAGTAAGATGCATTGTGCATAGTTAAACTTTCTCATGGTTTACCTCCCAAGACACACAAATCTACCATAAGGTCACCCATGTCTCAAAGTGATCCCTATAACAATAATCAACTTAGCTAGGTTATACAACAGTAGTCGACGATAAAGCTATTTAGTTACTATCTCTGGAATTAGGACATCAATCCATTCAACATCTGTAGACACTCACTAACAAACAATAAAGGTAGCTTTAAATGAGTGGGAAACCCTCAAAAAGTAATAAAGTTTAAAAAGTTTAAAAGCTTTAACGTCACAAGTTTAGTTAAAACTATTGCATGGTTGTATGACAAGATGAAGCACCTAAGATTGTGACAGACAGCATCAATAGATTACAGTTCTTTGCTGTGCATGTTCCTTACTAATATTAATTTAAAACTAAACCAGTTAATCTTAAAAACATTTTTCTTGCTAACCTAGTTAACAGAACTACCTTCATTTGATGATAAGAATTCCAATATAAGAAAAAAGTAATCAGAGAATATTGCCTAAAAACAAACTGGAAACACCCATCATTTCTCAAGAAAAAGGAACTGACCTTGTTAACACTAGGAACAAGTTCCTGCAATGCCCGGATTCTTTCGGCAATTCTCTCCCTGCGCAACTGTACCAAAGGAGAAAGTTGAAAAGTTCAATATGTTTAGTCATAGATGCAGCATTTGTTGAGCAGGTTCACTTTTGCAGTTTCACAACATGAGTGGCAATGAACTGCAACTTCACCAACTGCTAGCATAAAACCTGATTTATTTATGGGATTTTATATATCTTCTTTATTTCTCTATAGTCTATAGGACTTCTCTCTGATAGATGTTATCAGTAATCTTTTTCTTTCTATTGCCGAAATACACATACTCAAAGAAAAATGCTCTTACAATATAACTCTTTTCGGTGAGATTACTTCTACATTGCATATCAACCAAACAACAGAAATGGTATTTAAAAATACTAATTCATTCAAACACCTTATCTGACCAAATTAACTCACTATTTAAAACACAAATATTCAATATAGCAATTGTAGCTTTTGAATATTTTCTCAGATAAGGAACTAACTTAGTCATGTCTTTTGTTTCAAGGACAGAAACATTCAGCTGAATTACCTCCCTTTAATATATTATGTCACTCCCATGTTTACTGTGATTATTTATAAACACTCAGGCTTACCCGCTCAGCAATGCTATGTGGATCTGTGGCCTGTCCTCGTCTAGCCCTCACCCTCGGACGCATTGCTGGTGAATGTGGTCCAGCAGCAACAGTAGCTGGCACTGGTTGTCCATGGAAAACCTGGAAAGTTATACAAGTCGTATCACCAATTACAGAATATGCAGAATAAGGTAGAACTAACATCAACACCATCTCTCCTCTCGTCAATGAAAGAAAAAAAGGGTAAATGAAGAAATATCATTAAAGCACATAATTGATTGAGGAGACAACAATCTTATTGTTATTTAAAAATAAATATCTGGATTCTAAGCATACAGCTGTGGAAAAATGAACAAAAATCTTGACGGATAGCTCCCGATGATAAAATGTCTTGACCGTGACTATACTTTAAATCTATTTTAATAAGAAAAAGGAAACTCAGATCCCTCTTTCTTCTGTAATAATTTAACTTCTCCACATTTTCCAACATAACAAGACGGTTCTTAAATTTGACAACTTCCACAGGTAACTTAACTCATATTAGATGTTGACATATTTTGGCAACTAGGGGCATGAAACCTACCAAAGGAAAATATTCCAAATTCAATTGAAAAAGTATAACTTTAATACAAATTAAGGAAGCAACGACAGTCTACCAGTCACTTATACGGCCTTTGGTGCAACACAAAGTAGAGATATTACAAAATTTTCTGTCCCTAGATTGAAAGTTTCAGGTTTCAACCATATGTTCTCTACTCCTAGAAAAGTAAAACTTCCTTTTTACTCTTGTTTATTTGCTTGTGCAGGTTTGCCGGTAATCAGCAGTTGATTCAGACTAATCCTTGATTGAATAATTGAATAATGATCAACTGCCAATTAGATTATGTCTCTTAAAAAGTCCTAGAAGAACCTTCATGTATTCTTTCCTTTGTCAATTACCAAAACATGGCATCTCACAACAGAGCCGCTCTGCTCCAAATATTTGTCATTCTTTCTCTTGTCTTCTCTGCTATTAGACACAAACACACATGACATAACAACATGATAATAATAAAATCAAACAGACAAATTCGCTGTCACCCACAGTTGACAATAAAAAGGAAAAATAATAATGTAACAAGGACAATAAAACATGCTTTAGTCAGTGGGAAAAGAGAGAAATATATAAATTTATCAATTATTATTATTTAGCACCACAAAAATTAGCTTAGCTCCTTACTTGAGTTTCTGAAACGAAATTACCATTTAAAATAAGTATTTTTATCCTTATAGGGAACCAAACAAACAAAATGACACAAGGGCAATTTATTAAATGAAAAATACAAAGAATTCATAGATTACTATTCTTTTTTCTTACGTTTTTAACAGAAGAAGCTCTGCCATCAACGACCTCGTTGCGGAAGCGCTTGCTGCTACCGGATGCTTCCTCGGGCTTCAAAAACCCACCTTTTCCTTGCTCCAAGCTCAATCCCAATGGAAAAGCATGTCCGTGAAACGCACCGCCTCCACCGCCGCCGATTGCGCCGATGTGTCCGGTCCCACCGCCGGAGCTGAGCTGCAGAAGCATTGGTGCTCCAGCCGTTGTGGCGTTTCCAGACAGTCTACCGTCGGGCCCCGCTAAGCCAGTCTCAGTAGGCGCGAAGTGGGGGAGTCCGAGGATTTGCTCGAGGAAATCATCAGCAGGGGACTCGTTGGGGTTATTAGCCATGGATTGAACTGAGTCGAAGTGGCGAGTTAAGGCTACCAAGGAGCATCTACATGCAAAAAGAAAATGGCTAAAGAGAATCGAACCAAACAAAAAAAGATCAACTTTTCTTTTAGGAAAAAGAAAGTCTTTTTCTTTTCCTTTCGTTTAATCTTTCTCTGTCAGTGAGGAGACTGAGAAGGGGAAAGTTCAGAGTTTTAGCTTAGCTTGAATTTTCCTTTTCCTGAAAGAGAAACAGAAAGTGAGAGAAAGAAAAACAGACGAATGAAAAAGTGTTGGGTTTTTTGTTATAGCATTTCGTAATCATGCACCCGGCCTCACATGATATTATTTTCAGTAAAATCTAAAATATTCATCTTTATTGTAATGAGGTGCCATATCATCATTTGATTTATCATTGTCACAAATGTCGTGCTTTTTTTTAGAAAAAAAGAAGAAGTTAAAAGTAAAAAAATTTAAGCCGATTAACAAAATGAGATTGTCAATAAAAGTTAATTTAGATGGATGATATATTTATTTGTAGTTAATATAAAATAATGATAATAGTGATATTAAATACTGTAACGATATTATAATTTAAGATAAAAAATAAATTAACCGTATTACACTCCATCATTCATCCAAACCCACTCTAAATCCCATGTTTGATAAGGTTTTATGAATTTGTTTAGTCTAAATTTGTATTTTTTGGGGTAATTATGACAATAGCAATAGTAAGATATAATTGTAAACCTATTGGCTAGTTAGTTAGTTATACTAGGTGGATATGTCCAGTTTCTTTGGGTTTTCATGGTGGCCGCTCGACGAGCAAGACGTAGGAGTTTAAAAGAGAGCGAATGCCTGTAGGATCCTGGAGAACGCAGTTCCTTGCTACAGGATTTAGATTTCATGCCGTATGGGTTCAACTTTCTAGTGGACCCTGAGTTGTCCACAAAGCAGTACATTACAGAGAGGCTTAAAGCCCAAAGTAACAGAACAGTAAGCACAAGGCCTAATAAACCCAGCCCAAGCCTAAGGGGAGTAAACCCAAGACATATCAAATACTCCAGCCGCCGCCGCCGCTGCCTGAAACTGGGGAGGAAAGAGTGTGATCGGAGAAGCCCAAGCTAACATGGCTGAAATACACAGGACCAGCAGTACCACCGCCGAGGTTTCCGTTGACACGGCGGAGCTCTTCGGAGCCATGTCCACTGACTAAGCTTTTGTCCAAAGCCTTCGAGCGGACATCAGCTTCCTGACAGCGAGGTTCCGGGGCAGCTTGATCGACCTTTTCATGCACGAGCCATCTAGGCCGCCACTCGTCAACGGTGCTCCACCCTGAACGGAGGTCTTGCTAGATCGTTCAAAACAGACGCCGAGCAGACATGATAAGGTCCACCGGCGGGGAAAAAAGCAGAACACCTCCCATCACTGGCGAAAGAGTAATCTCATACTTCAGATGTTTTTCATCATCTTATCGAAGAAAAAACTGAACAGTTAGCACAGATAATCACTCGAAATAAGGCCGTTTTTTTCTTTACTAAACCATGTTGATGGAAGCAAAATTTTTTGAAGGAATAGCTCTCATCAGTTACAATGTACATCATTGTTGTGCATAATATTAGAGTCGAGTGAGATAAAAGTCGAATTAAATATAATTATTCGAGTTAAATTAAAAAAATTAATTTGGTGTTATTTAATTTTATATAATTTTAAAAAAAATGTATTTATTTAATTTAGAATTTTTTTTAAGAAGAGAAAATTAATTTTGAGTTTAGTTTATGAGGTTTTTTAAGAACGAAATTAAATTTAGGTAATATAAAAAGTAAAAAATTAAAAATATTTGGATTTAGTTTATGGATGAGTTTTAATTTTTAAAGGGAAAAACTAGGTAAGATAAAATATTTGGGTTTTAGGAAAAAATAGGATAAAGTAAATTGGGTTTCAGTAATATAAATTTAAAATTAAAAATAATATAGTTTTATTCGGTTTATTCGAATTATTCAAATTCAAAATTTTAACTTTATTCGAACTCGAAATTCGAAAAAAAATTCAACTCGATTCGTGTAACTTGATTCGAATAATTCAAAATTTAAATTTTTTTTGAATTTTTCGATTCGAATTGAGTTTTGTTCACTCCTATATGATACAGTGTATTAAACAGATAGACATTTCTCATAAAAAAAAAACAGATAGACATTGGCAAAAAATAATTGACATTTTATGACAAACAACGTAGGCATCATCAAACAACTTACATTTTCTTTTTTGGTGATTAAAAACTTGCAAAGCTAAATTACATGGTTAGCTTGTGAAGTACAAAAGTTCTTTTATTTGTCAACTTTAATTACCGTTAAGATTGCTTCCGGAGGAGACTCAACCAATTGAAGGTATTCTTTTTTTTCAAAAGCCAATTTGGCTATGAAATCCATACTTCGGTTTTCCTATCTAGGAATATAGCGTAGGCGTTAGCTGCTTTCTTGAGTCAGGATGTGATGTATTCCTCTGATAATAGCGAATTGCGAAGTTTTTTCGTCGCTTCCATGAATAACTTTGATTACCTCCAAACTGTCTGATTGGATGACAAGCTTATGATGACCCCTTCTTTGGATAAGTTTTAGCCCCTCAAGGATGCCCAGAGCTCTTCATCGAAAATTGAACATTTTCCAAGGTATTTGTTGTAGCCAAGGACCTAATCTCTGTTTTCATCTCGCAACAAAGCTCCAGTCGTTGCGTTCCCTAAATCCACCTAGACAGCACCATCTATGTTGAGCATTATCCACCCATCTGCTGACGAAACCCTACTGGTTGGTCCCAATTCTTCGCTCACGGTCTCTCTATTAGACGAGGAGAATTGCTTGGCCCAGCACATCGAGCTCTTTATGATATCCATGGAGCTCCACGATTTCCCTTGAAAAACGAAAAGATTACGGTTCTTCTAGAGTCGCCAAGCCAAGATCCCGAACAAACAAGCCCAACTAGCATCCCCGCCTTGATCCTTTGAGTTAACCTGCAAATTAAAAGACAATCAATCCTGTAAAGTGTTAGAGAAAAAGCTAGAATACTGAAATCTTGGGATTACGTGTCTCCAGACTTCCTTAACCAAGATGCAGTCTCGGATGATGTGTACGAACAACTTACATTTTGGCTAATCAACTGCAATGTCCTCCCTTGTTCTGAACTCTTTAAATGCATCTTCAATTTCTTTGACCCTGGTCTCTCAAGGGCAAGATTCAGAAAAAAAAAAAAATCAATCAGTGAAGGATGTAGAAGCTGGTGGCGGTGCCCACTTTGATAGTAAAAATAACTATGTGTTCCCACTTGAGAAAGAGAATGAAAAACCTATACACCTGAAAGTTCATGAGGCAAAATTAATTGAAATCATAACTTCTAAGAACAAAGACTGGCATCCTTCCTTATTGAATATTTAGATTATGCTGTTCATTAGAAATAATCTATCAACTCGAAATTAAATTTGTATTTCATCATGTCATTTCTTTTCGTGATTGTAAAATATTAAATTTTTTAAAAAAAATTTAAAAAAATTGTCAATAACACTTAGATATCTCCTACCTAAGTAGAACAATATTCAAATCACAAAATAGATGATGATATCTATCATTATAAAAAAAATCAAACAAATTAACATGTTTTAAAATTTTGATTAATATAAGTTTATTTTAGCAGCAAGTTGGGATTAACGTATGGAGTCTATAAAAAATATGCTTTTCTAAAGATATTGGAAAGTAGGAGGTGACTTGTCAAGTGGTACAGCTATTTATCTTCCAACTACATACTTCATTGTGCAACTAGGAAAATGTCAAAAACTACCCAAGAAAGAAACACTGTTTTTTTCTTAAATACAAATATCTTATCAACAAATTACATGAATTTTTTAAAACCTTTATATCATATGAAATATTTGGGTTTTTTATTCTAATAATGTAAATGATATGCACATTAAATTATTTATCAAAATGATATATTTGTTAAAGTATTTTATTGGTGCCGTTTGACAAATTGATGGCAACAGATTAAAACGTGATCACTTAAAATATTCAAAGACCTAAAATATATTTTCTATTTTGATTGAAAAGTTTTAAGGGTTATCGCCTCACATTGTGGCGCACCAAACTTCAAATAGGATAAATTGCTTCATAAATCCATCTTGTTTATTATTATTTTTATTTCCCTTCAACAACAAAAGTATAGAGACTTCTAAGCAATTAGTTCAAAAAGTTTTTTTTTTTACCAAAAAGTTTTTTTTGTAAAAAAGCCAATTTCAACTGAAAATCAATTTTATTTATTTTTCAAAAATTAGTTTTTTGTTCAAACTATTTTATTTTAGTTGCAATAATTTTTTGAAAAATAATTTTATAAAAAAATATTTTTAAAAAAATAAATAAAATTTATTTTCAATTAGAATCGGGTTTTTTACAAAAATACTTTTTGGTAGAAAAAACTTTTGAACTAATAGTTTTGGTGTTGAAGGGAAATAAAAAGAAATAATAAACAAGAAGAATTTATGAAGCAATTTATCTTATTTTAAGTTTGGTGTCGTCACTCTATGAGGAGGCACCCTTAAAGCTTTTCAACCAAAATAGAAAAATTACACTTTAGGTCCTTGAATATTTTAGGTCATCAATTTTAATCTAGTGCCGTCAGTTTGTCAAGTGACACCGACAAAACACTGTAACAAACATATCATTTTGATAAATAATCTAATCAGCATACCATTGGAGTTATTAATTATTTTTTTTGTATTAACGGTGTAAAAACCCCGAATTGATTTAAAGGATTTTACATGCAATATAAATTATTTATTAAAAAAATCAGCTTTAAAAATTTTCCTTTATAAAATAAATGGCGGGATTTCGTCTTCAACATTTAAATGTATCGATTTTTCAATTATATAATATAAACTTTATAATTAATTTAGTATAAACAATTAATATTTAATTTAACAAAAAAACAAAATTCAAATATAATAAAATTTATATACCGCTGGCCTCTATTTTCCTCTTACGAACTCTTTATTTTTTCTCCTTATTTATTTCATATGCTTTTTTTTTTTCAGTTTGTATATTTATTTTGTAGGTATGTTTTTTATCTTAACAAGTCGTGATGGATAAGTGATGGTACTTATCGTTACTGAAACTTCATCGGCCATCAATAGTTTCTATTGGAAAATGGATAGCTCTTCGTCGGCTTATTAATTTATTTTTATTTTGAAAATATTTCAGAATAATAAATGACTTCACGAGTCAATTTTGACACCTGTTGTCTTAAGTTTTATAAGTTTTTTTCATTGTTTAATAAGTCACCAATTTTAGAAACTTTTCTTTGCTCTTGTAGCACATTTGTTAGTCTTATTTATGCATGTAGTCTTACATTTGCAAGTAATTTTAGAATGGTTTTGTAGTCGCCCTTTCTAGTTTGCTAGATATTGGTTCTTTTGTCGATTTTTGCCCACCATTTTAGATCATTCGGGACTGATTTATTTATCATATTAAGTACTTGCAATCATTCCAACTATGTCGTGTTTGAGTTACGATAAAATCAATTTTCAATGTACTTTATTGTTCTATTAATATTGAGGCTGAATCCTTTGTTGTATTAATGAAACTTGTTAGTCACCACTTTAGATAGATGTTTATTTTAATTTTCTGAATTATAGGATCACATTCATGAAATGAATTAATAAATTTTCTTTAACAAAATAAAATTTTAATTTATACTTAAGTGTTATTTGACAAATAATTGAAAAAACAAATTAATTGAATATTTAAAATAAAATCAACCCCATAGAATTTTTCTATAAAAAATTATGAAGATAAGAAGAGCAACTTATAACTTTTTGTGAGGAAAAAAATATTTTATAACAAATTTGATTTTGTTTAAGATAAGATGAAATATTTTAAAAATAAGAATAAAATTTTTCATTATTTAAAATTTATTCCTACCAAACAATATAATTAATTTTATTTTTATCAAATAATTTAATTATATTTCATACTTAATTTTAAATAATATCAAGAAAATTTTATAATTTGAATTTAGTACTTAAATTTTCAATACTTAAATTTTCAACACTTACTTTTTCCATACTTAATTTTTTCAATTTATGAAACAACACATTGATTATAACATATTTTAACATTATTTATTAAATTAAACATCTTGAAAACTTATTTTTTAAAATATGTTTTTTAAGAATATCTCGACACTTATAGGTGTCAAATTCGAGGAGGATGTCAATAATGCTAAGTTTTTTATGCCTCGTCGGAATCATGATAATTATTACGAAATGATTACACATCTTAACAATAGTGAGCAATTGTGCCATTAAATTTATTGACTACGTCTCATATTGGACCAATCATCTCCAACATAGACCACAAATTGGATTGATTGATGATGATAATATTGTGGCTTTTGATATTTATATGAAATGGTTTACCAATATATGTATTGGTTGGGACATCAACATGCTCCAATGCTTTAGATTAAATGTCTAATTTCGCAACATCAGAGGAGGAACACAAAAGCACAGGCCAACTTGTCGCTATAGGTCAAGAAGGAGGAGGGAGAAATCTATGATCGTGTTGTTGCATAGTTGTACCTGTCAATAAAGTTGTTAGAGCTAGGGCAAAAAGGTCGTGGTTGAGGTATATGTGTTCCTGCAAAAGATGGTTTGACTATCATACGTGTCGAATTTGATGGGATATTTGACTTTTAAGACACAAAAGTTGATCCTAAATTTTTTAAATTATGGATGAAGATTCAATGCACCAATCACACGACTAGTAAGAAATAATATATATTTTTTATTTTGTCGTATTACTTTAACTATATATTTTTATGTATTTATGTTGCTCATTCAGTTGAATTTAATCCATACAAAATTTTCATTCATTTTATTTCATTTTTAGTACTTATGGTAATAAAACATTGAAGAGGCAACGAGACACAAAGATTTATTACGACATGTATATCATAATATGATCAAGAAAAGAATCACTCTAACGATTGATTCGAGCTACTAATATAAACATTTATGCATGTTTTGTATGTCGTCCATGTATATCATAATTATTAGCACAATGTATACTTGTTTTGTTTTATCTATTTTCTTGAAAAATTCTTTCTTTACCGACATCAAAATAAATAGTATGCACAATGTATACCTATTTGTTTTGATTCGTCTTGGAGTCGATGTCTCGGTGTTGGTAATATAAAAAATTGTTATACAATTTACAGAAATGGATTATTAGTTTGCCTACAATTTATTTTGGATGTTACTTTGTCAAAGTTAATTCATTTGTACAATTTATGTTCGATCGAGTGAAATATTTCCAACCATCAAGTACCTTTTAGTTTCATCAATAGTTGTGATCGATATCCATAATTTTTTTATACTTGATGCATACATTGTGATGTTGATGTTTCTGATACTAAATAATTTGTGTAATTTTATTTATGTATTTTGGATTAATTTTGAGGAAAGTATTTCTAATTTTCTACATTTTCTTATCAAGTACACAAATTGATGTTTCAACCCAAAGGCAAGCAAAAAGTGAACTTAATTGAAGAAATATGTGAAGAGATGAGCTACATTGAGATTTGGGAAAATATGAGGGCTTAAGTGCAAAGATGTTTTTTTAGTTGAATTGGTCAATAGCTTATATTTGAATTTTGTTATTTTTTTAATTTTATTTTGACTAAATTTTATTTATTTTAAGTAAATGGGAAATTTAGTTTAGAAGGAATCAAGCTATTTTTAGTAACCCAATTATATATAAATAAGGTCTTTTGGGTTCAATTGAAAATGTAAATGTACTTTGAATTTTGTGAAGCAATTAAGAAATTCTCCATTCTCCATTCTCCATTCTCTATTCTCCATTTCTTCTTGTCTTTTGCGTCAGAATAGTCTGTCATTTCCATTTCAAATTTCATTCATTTTTCAAAATTTTTTAATTGCTTTCTTAATCCTTACCATCTTCATCTTTCATAATCACAAGCAATCCATCACCATCATCCATCAAGCATGATTAAAATTATGCACCACTAAACTTCCATCTTGGCCTTAGGCTGGTATTCTTTCCGGTCAAGAATAGTGAGATGCGAATTCGAGTTAAATATCTTTCGTACGGTATTCATCATCTCTCCGGAATATCGGGGATAGTACAATTCTTCCCTTAAAAGTTAACTTGCTTTCAACACAAAATGCACGTTGGGTTGGAGTCGTTTTGACATACAGTTGGGAAGAAGAATCGGCCGTGCTGTATTCAGATTTCCACGAACAAATTGGCAGGTCCTGGCGGGATCATATTAGTGAGATTTACGTTAAGGGAGATAGTGATCGGGTTTAAGCATCCCGCGCGGTTGAGGCCGTTAATCCGAGTTGGGTTCTTCATAACGCAAGGCTATCGAGGTCTTGAATCACGAACACGTGTATCGAGGTTAGACAATCGATAAGGGTTGGTTTGATAGGTCGTACCAGAACCAACTACGAAAGGAAGAATTTGTGGCTAGGACGTTCTTAATTGCTATAACCAACTTACTGATCAAAGGAGAAAACATCATTTCAAGGATCGAATTAAAAACCGGAGCACACTGAGCCTAAGGCTAAGGCTATTTAATTATGATTACAAATTAATATTTATTTTATTATTTTATTTTGCGTATTTTAG
This sequence comes from Kokia cookei, assembly GCA_039519145.1. Lineage (NCBI taxonomy): Eukaryota > Viridiplantae > Streptophyta > Magnoliopsida > Malvales > Malvaceae > Kokia > Kokia cookei. Next base: position 5,184,317 of record CM076908.1, on the reverse strand, counting down.
AAACTGTTATTTCTGTTGTTTCACTTATTTTCTAAACATTTTCTATCACCCTCGATTTATTTCAAATAAACCTTAAACCACCAAATTTATGTTAAGTTTTGGTTTGTATTTTAACCTATGTATTGTTATATTGAAACCTTAAACCTTAAAATTAACCTTTATATCTTTTATGGTTAGGGTTTAGAGCTAGAACTTTATAAAATTCAACAAATTTATATATATAATTTCTATCTTTGTTTACAAATTAACTTATGAAATTGCCAATGTAGGATATTTATAAGTTAAACATTAATCTTAGTGACATCGACGTAGTTGATGTGTTCGACAACCTAGTGGATGATAGTACATGTGAAGATAAGGTCCAAAATTTATATATTAAAGAGCTTGAACTTGAAGCTTGAGAAGTGATGTGATCCAAATTGAAATAGAAATATTCGAATCTTTATTGATTTTGTTTTTCACCTACAAGTTTAAAACAAACGTGTTAAACTACGTAAATAGTTTAGCAAGTACTTAATTGAATTCAATAGCTTACCAACAGTGGCGGAGCCAGGGGCTAGCAAGGGCCCTGATCTACCTAAAATAAAAAAATTTCCGTTTAGGCTCTTTATAGTTTATAAAATTTTAAATTAAGAATGATAAAATTACATTTTAGCCCTAAAAAATGATTAAAATTTGATTTAATCTTTTAAAAATTATAAAGATATAGACTATAGATATAGTGAAGTTGCATTTTTACTATCGTAAAAATATACAATCAAATTTCAACTATACAAAAATAATTCTCTGACTCCACCACTGCTTACCAATTCATTTATTTAAGTATATTTTAAATCATTTAAATTAAAACAAATTAGTAAACTACTTATACTATAAAATAACATAATTTTAGTTATTTCATAAAAGCTTCATTATTTCTTAAGCCGCATTAATCTAGTATTGAATTTGAATGAAATCCTTTATACCAAAATGAAACATTGTAGAAGTTCATATGTTGATTTGATGGTTAAGAGTTTCATTATCTCAAATGTTAACTGAGCTCGAGTTATATTAAGATTTTAACTTCTTTTTGTAATTCATAAAAAAATGAATTATTGCAAAATTTACCATCTAAATTTTATAACTGACGCACTCACTATTTGTAACAAAGAAACTTTAATGGAAGTAGGTGGGGTTCACATTGTAAATGTCTTATACTTGCAAAAAAAACTGCCGTTTTAAGTCTGAGCTGTCTTTTTTGGAAGTATAGTTATAAATTAATGTGTTTTCCACTCTTGCAAAGAATCTCAAGTGCACGTGTCATTTGAAATTAATTACTTTAAACAATTTTCACCAGTTATGATGTTCTTGGTGTTATTTCGCCAAATAAAAGTTGTTTCATAATTATCAACAAATATAATATATTTTCATCACCAATTTATAGTAAAGAGAACTTGTTAAGAGATTTTCATTAGAAAATGAGTGAAGTTATGGATGTTAAAGGCAACCTCGGAGGTGAGATCTTGATGCCATAAGAGCATAGTTTTTTTTAATGTCTGGATTGATGATTTCTTTTTTGTTTTATGAAAGATCTTCTTTACTATATATATGTTTGGGGCTTTAATTGATGCGACAATCTTGATTTTCTAATTCCTTTGATGGATTTTGGTTGAATTTTTTAAGAGATAATGGATGATTTAGATTTATTTTGGTTGTGTAAGTTTTGATTTAATTTTGTTTCAAACTCACACAATCGATCATTTAGATCAACAACTATTTATACGTCAATAGCATTTTTGTTCATTTTTTTTATGTAATTGCTCGTTAATTTGACACGTTATATGCGTGACGTAAGTAAACAACACGACAAAATATAATTAGATCTTTTGCATAGATACGTTATTATTCATAATGATTAAATGGTTTATATAAAGTAATTAATATCTATAATTATTGTTCATACAAGTATCACTGATAATAAACAAAAATAATCATTGAAATAATGTAGTTTAATTAGTATGTATAAGGTTCAACAAAAAATTTACCAAAATTCTTGTAATGCAGGATCAAATCAAGTTCAGAACAACTGCTTGGAGGATGCTACAATGAAATCATCCCCATTGAATGGAAGTGACAAAAATGATGAACATCAGCGAATCAAATTCAAGGAAATTAAGAGTGACATGGATGTATGTTTTACTAGTTTTTGACCTGCTTGAATTATTCTTAACTTATTATTATTGATACGATGTGTGTGAACAGATGGCTGCCAAAGCTGAACAATGGATGGGAGTTTTGGTTACTAAGGAATTTGATAACAAAAGCCGTATGGGCAGTGTTGTGAACTACTGTGATGAAACCAAATTATTCCAGGTTTTTTTTTTTTTTTTTTTTTTTAACATTCTAAATACGTGAAACACTTTCACTTCCTGTTGTTTTGCAGTAATATTAGTACATGTATATTAAATTTATTATTGCAGATAGAGTATGAAAATGATGTAACTGAGGAAGTGGATTATCAAGAATTACAAAACATTGCAGCTCCTCCATCACTAGTTTGCGAATATTTGGAAAGGACTAATCCAAGGTAAATAAATCATCACTTAGAATTTATTACAACCTCTTATTACAATTCATAAGATTAATATGAATTTAATTCAATGCAACTGAAATTTTAATTTAGTTTAATTTTTACATATGAAACTTTGATTTTGATTTAATTATTTACATTAAAAAATAAGTAAATTTTATATCAGATTAAATTTTCATTTATATCATCACAAAATCAAAATTCATGTATCTATAATGTATTAGACCAAAATATATATATATGAATGCATTGTATATATAATATTCTTACACATTGGCTGAAAGATAGTTTCACTTTCATATCCATGTTTTAATCTATATATATATATATATTAGATGCAAGGTGCAAACATTTTAAGAAAAAAAAAAAAAAAAAAAGGTAGTTTGGATATTCAAGAATATTTACAGTGCATGATGATGATGTTTGCAACATTTGAAGCAAGTGTTGAACTAATAATTGGGAATGAAAATAGTTGGTATAGTGAAATGGAGAAGGAAACGAAGAAACGACATCAACAGAAAGATTCATGGGTTCCGATCCATCCAAGATACCCATCAACTTTGCAGCAGCAGCAGCAGGTGAAACCCAAGAAGAGGAAGAGCAAAAGAGAAACTGGCAGTGGTGCTTCATCCACCGGCTACATACCTCTGGCATATAGAGAGACAAAGAGGGATGCCTATATTTACTATTAGAAGTGAGGGTTTGGTGTTGTTAATGGGTTAAGTTTCAAAATCCTATCTATAGCTTTTGCAAACTACCGAGTTGGTTATCGTATTTCGTACCTTTGGATTTCATGTTCCTTTTAATATGTTCGAACATTAATGAAAATTCTAGGCTTATCGCTTCTCTCTTTCATTTCTAAGTCATAACTTTCATGTTTATGTTGATTGGGTTTTAATGTTTATATATGAATTAAGGATAAATTTTAAATTTACAAGTTAATTTTGATCTACTATAAATTTTTATTTGATGTAATTTTATAATTAAAATTTTGATTTAAGTAAATTTGTTTATGGGTTAAATTATCTGATCAGACCTGAAGGTTAGATAAAAATATTAGGTTCGAAAAATTGAAGTCCATTTAAAATATGGTCAGGCTTGAGTTTAAACATTCAAAGCCCAAGCTCAACCTGACCCAATCTTTTTTTAAGTTCGTATACTTTATATTATGTAATTTAGAACACACTAAAAAAATAAACAAATATTAAATATATAACACTACTCTAATGCAAATATTAAAATAATGTCAAGATGACTATATAAAACATTTCAATAAATAAAAATATATAAAATTATTAAACATTAAAGTAATATAATATAAATATTTCAAAAAAATTAAAAATAATATGAGTGGGACTAAATGGACTTGAGTTAATCTTCTATAAATATGGACGGGTTTGTGCAAAATTTTAAGTCCATATTTTGAATCGAACCAAGTTTGAGTAAGCATAAAGTATGTAAATATCGTGCTCAGGTCTGACTCGACTCATGAACACCTCTAATTTCAAGTTAATTATATGAATAAACTTTTAATTTCAGTTCTTTTGCACAAATGAAAAAAATATATCTTTCTTATAAATTATGATTAAATTATGGATAAAATTTAAAAAAAATATAATTTTATCATTAAATTATTCAAAAAAAAATATTTAAATTATTAATTACTAAAACCGATACTATATAAGTTTTTTAATTTCCGGAAGGCTTTCTGTCCACTTTCTTTTACAATAAATGTGGAATTTGTGAAGAAACTGGACACATAGCAATGTTATAACAACGATGAACTTTGAAATAGAATGCAGAAAACTTAAGTGTGTTGACATGCTTGAGGCCCGTGAACACCAATATCACTAAAATGTAAATTTTGGAGAAACATAAAATATGCAAGTTAAAACAAACCAAACAGTCCCCATTCCGTGGACCACAGCACACCACCATACTTTCCCTAATACGTACAATTTTGCATAGCCCTCGGCCCCTCCTTTTTTTCGCTTTAGCCCACAGATAGGGCCACACCTAGCTTCACAAAAAGCACTCACTACCCACTACCACGTGTAGGAAAAAGCTAGAATTCATGTATGTGGCGAGATATAAGTGGTTTGTTTTTCTTTAAACAAACAAAACAGTGGATATTTTTATGTTTGTTCCCGCATCAACGATAAAACAGGAAGCTACGGAGGAAAAAGGCGAATTGCAGATTGGGAGAAAGAGAAAGAAAAGCACTGAAAACCATGAATACTGTCTTCTCACTTGACGATTTCTCCGACTCCTTCTGGTCTGCTCCGGCTTCCGACGATGCGCTTGGGATGACCCGAAGCCATTCCGAGTGGGCGTTGGAAAGGTTTCTGGAAGAATTTTCCGGCGCCGGCGTGGCTGTCTCTGGGTCGCATGCGGGCGAGAATTTGATCGGTCCGTCCTTGACGATACCTCAGTCGTCCGTTTCGAAAGTGGAAGAAGGTGACGTGGTGGAGATCAAAAGGCCTAATAGCCAGAATCATAATCATCCGCCGTCTGATCAAACGCCGACAGTTCTGACTGACTCGGATGATTACCACACGATCCTCAAGAGCAAGCTCGAACTGGAATGCGCTGCGGTTGCTCTCTCTCGTGTATTCCTCTCTTTCCTGGCAATCTCCGTTTTTCAGCTGGAGTTAATATTATATAATTATATAATTAATACTAGAGTTTTTTCCCTTTAAATAAATAAATATTCAGGCGTTAGCTGTGAAGGCAGAAGATTCGTCTGCCGAAGCTGAAAATCACGCGCTTCCATCGGGATCAAAAGTTCAAGGTAAGCTTTTGCTTTGCATGCAGCTTATTTGAGTTGAAAATCATGCCCTTCAATTTTGGGTTATTAGCAGTGTTTTGCTTACGAGACTGTGTTGCTATAATGGGTGGTTGCAACCATTAACGTTGAGCTTAGATTGAGTTTTATTTTATACAAGTTGGTCTCTTTATGTGTTGGAACAAGGCTATACCTATACTGTGTTGAAATGAATGCTGTTCATCAAGTCTGGATTTGGGTTCAGCTAGTGGCTTAATGAATGGCATAAATATTTATGTAGCTTGTGTCCTTTAGGTTAACTCCGACAACGATTGTCTGGCTGTTTTGTGAAGTGTAGGAAAACATTCTTTCCTCCTTTTTTTAAGGTATATCTGGAGGCTTCTTGCATATATCAGGTATGATTTTGTCTAATGATGGTAATAGTGCAGGTTCCCTTGGAGTGCCATGTTATTCTATCTCCCATTTATGCTAGTGCTTAAAGAGTAAGAAAGGAAAAAGAGAAAAAAAAAAGAAGATGGTGGAACATATGTAAAATGGAATTAATTGCTCTACTAGATTCGATAAGTTTTGTTAATTCCTGACTAACTTAACTAGGCGATCAAACAAGACAAGTAGCACTGCTCTGTTTATGTTTCGTTTTTCTTCACTGCTATATTTTCCTTTCAACTTCTGTTTCCTCCATTATTCTATGATCTAAACACTAAACAATATGCTAAAAAACTTAATATCCCCTCGTCAGAGCTCTTCATGCATTAATTTGTTTCCCTTTACCCATTACTTGTCCAGGTTCCTCAAAGGTACAAGGACAGGGTGGAACTGATGTTGCACGTTGTGGAACTCTGACCGGGTCAACTACACAGAAAAAATCAGGGGTGCAAGTGAGGCAAGCCACAAGTGGATCATCAAGAGAAGACTCAGATAGTGATGAACTTGAAGGAGACACTGAAACAGCCGATAACATGGATCCAGCTGATGCAAAACGTGCAAGGAGGTAACATGTTTTTAGTGGTGGCTTGCATTAGTAATTGGTTTGAAAGGTTTAAAATCCTATTTGTTCTGTTCTTTTTTCTATTGTGCTTAACATATTTGCTACCACTTCCCTTTTCCTTTTTCAAATTTAATAAGATTTGTCTTTCCCATTGAGTTATAAGAATTAATTGCTTGTCTTTAACAGAATCAAATATATATTTTGCAAATACAAGTTGAGCCTGATGATTCTATAGATTTAATTAAACAAATTGCTATTATCTCTGTTAAATATTAGTCCCAGCTCTTGGCAGGAATGTATATATATATTTTTTCCTTTAGGAAATCAATATATTTGTTTAAAAATAATATTTCAGAACAGTTATCACCTGTGTCATTACAGGATGTGTGAATTAATAACTCCATACTGTTTCTTCAAAAAAACAAATCCATACTGAAGTAAAATTTTAATTTGCTGATGCAATCACAAATTCCCCTCTACTAATTACTGAATTAGTGATGGCTCAGAATGCGGTCAAATCGAGAATCAGCTAGACGCTCTAGAAGAAGAAAGCACGCACAACTGAATGAACTTGAAGCACAGGTACTGCTACACTGTTTGTTCCCCCTTCCCATTGATTGTCTCATGCATTATTCTTTAGTCTTTTTTGAACCTCTTGACTGTTTTTTCTAGGTTGGTCAACTAAGAGTTGAACATTCCACGTTACTTAAGCGTCTAACTGACATGAATCACAAGTATGATGAAGCTGCTGTTGATAATAGAATTATGAAGGCTGACATTGAGACTTTAAGAGCAAAGGTAAACCATCACTGTTTATAATTTTGCATTTGTTAATCATGATCTTGTTATCCTGCTGCCAGAGTGACTATAGTTCTTTAACTATTTTACTCTCGTTATAAATTAGTATTGATTATGATTGGTGCAACTTTGGTTCTTGGTTGTGCAAGGTTGATGGTTCTATTTGAAAATTTCAGGTGAAAATGGCTGAAGAAACAGTTAAGCGGGTGACAGGGTTTAACCCTGCTCTTCTATCTAGACCCAATGTCCCTAGTGTAGGCATGCCTTTTGTTAGCAACCCATTGGAAGCGTCAACAGTTGCTTCTCTACCATTTCAGTCAAATGCTAACCAGTTTTTTCACCAACCAGTTCCTAACATTGTTGCACCCATGCATCATCAGAGAGTGGACAACAGTTTCAGGGGCAACACCCTGGTTCCTCCTGATGTGAATTCACAAACTAAAGGAGTGAAGAATGTCAATGAAACATCTTCATTGCAGCATGGACCAGGCTTGGAGCGTGTTCCAGATCAGATTGGCCCTGGTGTCAGTCCATGTGGACCTATGCCTGGTTGGGAGCCTGGATTATTACCCCATGCTGGTGACAGGAACCATAAACAATGTTGAATACTAGTGCCCCTCTTGTTTTCCTGAGATGGCTCTTTTTTCTAAAGGTCGCTTAGATAGTGGTAAAATTATGATGCCATATTGATTCTCACTGCAATTTTGTTTTTAGTATCTTCTTCTCCTGTGAGTGACTATCTTATATCTGCTTCATAACATGGTTGTACTACTCAGTTACTTGAATAAACTTATTTGGTAAATAATTCCTTATGAAATTCATATATGGTGGGTGTTCAAGGAGCTAAATCTGGTCTCAAGGTTACTCCATTTCAGGCATTAAAGATGGATAGTTCAGAATGTACACTCAGATTTTGTGCTGGGAGTTGACGATGCATGTACACCTGGCGGATGAATGGCATTCCACTTGTTGAACAAGGATAGATTTCTTTAGTTCAACAGTAATTTCCCGGGATACATGGTCTAAATGATCAACAATGGAGCCGTGTCATTATGAGCCAAAAGACGTATATTATATGTATGCATAATAACTAATTACACATGATATAAATTAAAGAATTAAATTTACCAGGAGCTATTGTTTAAGAACCTTCAATCCATCCTATTTGTCATCAATAAATTATTCATCCATACATGACATACATCACAATACAAGGTGGAAATATATTTGCCCCAGAGAAAAATCAGCACGTTATAGACGGTATATGAATACTACTGTTCCATATTGTTGAAATGGGACAGCTGGAATCACTGAAATCTGATCTTCTGGGATCATGAGACCCGATTGAAGACCCTACTGAATTTTGGTGTTAGATTGAAGACCTGATTGAACTTTGCTCTGGAAATGCGTTTCCAATCTGCAACCATACCTTATCAAAGTCAAAATCACTACAGATTACAAACAAATAAAGAGAACTGATGAACAATGAAATGGTATCGTCTGATTGAACATCTATAATCCTCTGATGAAAGCAAAAATAAATAAAAATAACAACACATTAGCACAAGGAAGTGATCATGCCTGGTTGCACATTTATAGTATATGGTATCAGGAGAATTATACGTGCGTGCATTGGCAAACATCCTCTTGACATCAGCTACAAACATCTCAAGTGTTACATAATATTGCTCTGATTCAACTCTTTTTGACATTGTCTTCAGATCTAGATTATAAAGATAAACAGTCAAGCATAACAATAACTGCTGTCCACAAACGAGCATCTCTATATACTGAAGCCTAAGTTATCATGAGAAATAATTGGATGCTGATATTCTATACCACCTGCAACTGTAATAAGCTTGGCTGGTGGTTCACTAGGAGTGGTTTATGAAAACTGAGGAAGCAGCACAAATTAGATAAAACCTTACCCATGGGGTCTTTGATAATGTCATAATAATCAGGGACATCACGGGCATCAACTGGTTCCTTGAATGGCCAAGCATCAACATGGTCATGCATTGACTGCTTGAACAAAACCAATTTGCTTAGAATCCAAGGAAAACCATGGCAGGAGATGCTCTCATATAGACATCTAATGCCAAACAAACACTTGGAGAGAATCAAGTTAACAAGAGAAAAAGCAAAAGGGCAATGACTTATTAACATTTATAGTTATACTGTAATTAGGCCATTACAAGAATCCTGAAAGAAAGTGGAAATTAGCTTCCCCTGCATCTTAGACAAGGTGTTTTTTTTTTTTTTTGAATAATTAGACGAGGTGTTTGCTTGTGAGAAGAGGGGGACATGCATGCTTTTTTTATAAGCCTGTTAACCACAATCATTTAGCAACATAAGGAAACACGACAATGATTATTCAGAATTATACCCAACAACAACAATAGGAAGAATATATTATTTAGTAAACATAATTATGAGAGCACTAATGAGGATTTATGCAGATGAGGACCAATTAAAAGTTCAGAAACTTGCCTTTAAAAGTGAGCGCATGAAACCAGTTAAATGTTTGTGATTAGTAGCGTTGTCTGCAGAAACAATTAAGGTTCTAAATCGAGTATGACCCCATTGATCAGGAGTCCAACCAGCTTCCTCTGTTACCAAATTAATACAAATTTATCAACAAAAATAAATAGGAAAAATTTGTTGCAAGTTATTATATAAAACATAAACTGAAGATATCATCCTTATTGGAAACTTAAAGTTCATCTATGAGGAGCAAACATATATTCACCCAAAATTATCAAGCTAGGAATATGCATACGTTTCCAGTAAAGTATTTATATAATGTCTACCAACATAAAAGGATGAATAATGAACACAAAATCCAAAATTAACTAAGACAATGGAAGGCCAAAGAACTTACTCAAGCCAGGGATATCCTCAACTTTGATGACTTTCTTAGGAATACCAGGTTCTTTCTGAATCAAATGAATCTCTCGTTACTGCTATGTTTGAAGTATTTATATATCATTTGCAAAGACACAACCATAAAATTATTAGAGAGGAAATGACTGTAGGTAAAATAAAATATTGATTAAATAATCAGAGACCAACAACTGAAGTGGGAAAACAATGTTTACTTCCCTAGATCTAACTTAGGACAATTAGCTTCACTTGCTGATTATAGTATTTAGAAATTAACAAATTAAATGGCAAGAATACCACGTCCAGAGGACAGGAATGCAGTTTAAGAACAAACATCATATTACATACAAAATAAAAAGCACAAAACTAGAACACTTACAAAATAAGTACCTTCTCAACAAAATGTAATATGATGCCTTGGTTAAAATTGAAAATGCAAAACAAACATTACTCAAGCCTAAAATAGACTTTTAACACAAAATGTAATTTATTAGCATACAGCACATTCGGATTAAATATAAACTAACAGCACGCAAACAGAATCAGATCCATGTATACCTTCTGAAAATCAATCCCGGGATAAACTATTTGACAGTTTGAGAGCTCTCTAATCTTTTCATCAATTGCCTATCAATCCCAAAAACAAAATCTTAGTAAAAGATTTAAGATAAAGTCAGAATACATATCTGAACAGTGAGAAGGAAAATATAGATGTAATGTTAGGAAAGAAAGAAATTTGGTTAAAAGTTCTTGGTTGAGTGCAGATTGGTTATTCAATGTCTTCACCCACCATTGAAACCATATATAATTTTGATTACATATGTCCCAATTGGCTTTTGAGAAACAGTTAATTTTTCAGTAACCCATTCACATTGAAATCGTAAAATGCACTCTGCTGGGACCTGTATGTGCATCTGATGAACTACCGCAGGTCAAATAAGGAGAGTACAACACTTAGGATAGTAATCAGTGTTGCAGGCTTCCACAGATTTTGATCTCAAAAAATCAAGACAAGTGACTTCCTTGTGAAGACAGCAGGGTATGACATAGGAGATTTCAACCCCAAACAGATCCCACATCAGATGCACAGTAGGAAACACTGATCTTATTTTACTTAGGACCTTGAACCCAACTTTTCAGGTGAATTTTGAGAACAAAATCATGAAATCCAATGGAAAATTTAAACAATGCCTCACAACTCGCAAGTTGAACTGGGTCTTCATAGAAGGCAATGATAATTGCCAGTAAAAGAAGAAAAATAGGTACAGTGACGGAGCAAAAAATAAATTTACCTGCCTCTGGCGTCGAATCATAGTTGATAAATCAGTATATGGAAGCTTTGGATCAATTTTACATTCCATAAGGATACCTCCATCATAGTCTTTAATATACCTAGAAAAATAAAGAAATATTTAAACATAGCCTAGAGAGAGATCAAGGACATAATTAACAAAGAGTTGAGAGAATGGGGAAGCATTGAAAGGTTAGACATAAAAACCTGTCTCAAAAGAAAAACAAGATTCTCAGTATTCCAATAAGGATCATTTCATTTTAGTTCTCACTATTTCAAATTTCTATTTTTTAAGGAAAAAGCGTGCACCTCAACATTCGAACACTCAAAATAACATATAAGAGGGAAAGATTTTCTTCTACTCCTTATTTCTTAGTAATAACACAAAATAAGCGACCCTTGAGCCCCAAGGATGAGCAAGAAAAAGAAAAAGAAAAAGTTACGGTGGCATGTTAACCATACCCTTGCCATCGATCCCTCTCCAAGTGTATCTCTTTGGTAAAACCCTGCAAGTAGATAAAATTGACAAGTCCCTTGAGATTGCATTTATCAATTCAGATGATGCAAATTATCATACAAGTGACATAAAGAGCCATAATTCTTTTACTATATCTTGCAGGTTATTTGCACATAAGATTTTTCACTAATCCGAAAAAGTGCAACAAAGCAGAATGATAGACACCTTCAGCAGAATCACATTAATACATTAAAAAAAATATTTTAAAATTTAATTTCAGCTGGATTAATCAACCATCTTGCAAGTGTCCTAAAGCTTTCCCTTTTTTTTATTTTGCAACCTAATTTTCTTACAAAAAGAAGTCTTCCAAAGGAAATTATAAACTTCGAAGACCTGGGAAGAAAAATGTTTTACGCCTGTAAATTTATGCTACAGAAAGCATGAAAACAATCTAGCAAAAAAAATCAAAAGAAAAGAAACTATCACACCTGTTTGATAAAATAACCAACAGCATTATTGTCAGCGTATGTCAGAAAATGTGTTAGTCCATCAACATCACGTGCATGCTGTTTTAAATGATTCATCAGTCTTGTGCCATAACCTTTTACTTGTTCATCTGCTGTGATTGCACAGAAAGCTATTTCCCCGAACTTTTGGCTGATTTTACCAGGAAAACAAGCATCAGTGAATAGAACATATGAAGCATTAACATCATCAAAAGAAAATTCTAAGGTTGTCAACAATAGATATTAGAATTGTCCTGAAACTGTTGAATGAGATGAACAGGCAGACTGTGATAATGTCATCACTCATTCCCTTGAGAACCTCAAATTTTAATTATAATACTGGAGTAGAACTCAATATTAGGGAAGGCACACTAGAACAAAATTTACCAAAGAAGAAGAAATGAGCCAAAATAGGAAAATACACTGAATAAGGAACTGAAAATTGATTCACTCACAATAACATAAGACCAGGAAAGCTAGGTATAGATCTTACCTGACATATGGACGATATGTGATGCCACCAACAACCTGATTACGTCTGATAACCATCACAGATTTATGGCTTCTACAAAATCCAAAGTAAGAACAACTGAGACCTTAAAATGCACAAAAGCTGATGATTTCATTACCAAGCAAACTTAAAGGTCATTTCATTAAAGAAGAACAATAAGCCAGCTAGAAGCAGCAGGAGACTTAATCAAGAAACAAGATTGGGCTTATGTCAGGTGTTCAAAAATGTCAACCAGCAACGCATATATTAAGATGCCTGAATGTTTGACCCAAACCAATGAAGAAATCCATAATAAAACGAGGTCTCCCATCTTAAAGTGTGTGAGTTCTAAAGTTTCTATCTTGATACCTGTCCATAACAAGGCGAACAATATACTCTTTAGGCATGTTGGGCAGTTGTCTTCCAAATATGTTCTTCAATCCAATCAACCTGAGTATCAAAGGAAAAAAAAAGAGAGCTTAATTTTCCATCACCAGTTCACAAAGGTAGTATGGCGAGTTGCAAGAAAGCCAAAACCAAAACACCCTACCCCATAGTCATAAATGGCTACTAATAACTAAAGAAACCATGCACAATCGAAGATTTTACAACACCATCCAGAAAAAAAAAACTTAACATGAATGCTTAAAGGAGAGAATTTAGATACCAAACCATATGCTCATCAACACCGTCATTTGAATAGCAAACAAACTTAAGTCTTCCCGCTTCCTCCTGCACATTGATTTTTTTTTAAATACATGCATCGTAATTCATGAGAAAAACAACCTATTGGAGCAAAGAAATTGCGTTCAGTTTTTATCATCACAACTCAAAACGTTGGATACTTTACCTCTCTTTTCAAGCTCTCTTCTCTAGCACTATAAGCTCCACTAGTCTGTATATTCTCAGTAAATATCTTAACATCTTCCTTGGTTGAAATCCCAGCTATTGAGCTCCCACCTGCTGCGGCAGCACCCGTGGGCCCAACTGATCCTGAACCAGGGGCTGCACCATCTTTTCCTCCATCGGCACTCTCTAGCTTGACAGTGGAATTCTCGGTCTTGAGCTTCGTGTTCCGACCCGAACCGGAGCCGCCCCCGCCAGACTCTAGGCGAGCAGTGGTGAAAGTGTGGATGGAGGAATCGTTGCCGTGGTCGAAATCGTCCTCGTCGTCGTCTACGACCGCGTCCTCTGAATCGTCAGCATCAGAATCGGAGTCGGCGCCCCGTGCAGAAATGCTCTCGAGGTCGTCATTGGATGTCAAAGCGCCGTCGCGAGTGTCGGCGGAGAAGGATGACGGAGGGAACGAGGAAGGAGGCGCGTGGTCCTCGGACGCGGCTGCTGCGAGTTTGCGCTTGTGGAGGGAGGAGGTAGCAGAGGCTGAGGCAGAGTGAGATGGGGATGGGGTCTGGGAGCTACGAGAGCGGTTCGGCGCGGTTAAGTGCGAGTCCATCTATGGACACTCGGATTGAGTCAACTCGATCCAATTAGGGTATCTTTTGAAGTAGCGGCTAACGCTAGGGTTTCGCAGAGGGAAGGGAAGAAAAAAGCAGCTCAATTGAATGTTACTCTCAGTTCCAAACTTGCCGGTATCGATGTCCCCTATCCTGGGCTTGTAATTCGTAAATAGGGTTTTTTTACAGTTGGCCCAAAACGTTGGGGTCAATAATTATCTATGAAAAGTAAATTAAGGACTAAATTCCTAATTCGTAAAAAGTATAAGGACTTGTGAAAGATTTTAACCAATGAATAAATATGTTTGGTTTTCAAAGAGTTCTGTTTTCGACCCCCGAAAGGATATTTTATCAATGTTTTTATATCGAATCGTTCAATCACCGACTCATTAATTCAATTGGTTCAAAATTAAAAAATTTTAAAAATAAAAAATTCGATGCAATTAATTTATATCAATTTTCATATTAATTAATTCAAAACTACGATCACATCACAATAGCCTCTATGAAATTAAATCATAATTAACAGGATAACTCAAATATTCAGATCTAATTTTCAATAGAATAATCATTTTGATATTGTGCAGTCATTTGATTTAATTTTAAAAATTATTAATATCATTATTATCTAACAATATTTCTTATTTACATATTATATATACGGATAATTATATTTTTAAATAAAAAGATATATTTTTTTATTTGTACGAAAAAATCAAAATTAAAATTTTACTCATACAATTAACTTGTAATCAAAATTTCTATCATAAAATTATATCAAATCAAAATTCATATTAAATCAAAATTTACATGTAAATTTAAAATTTACCCCTAATTCATATATAAAAATTAAAGCCCAAATTTTTTTTTTAATAAAATACAGAGGCATATATATATTAAAGAAAAATAAAAATTCAGTTACATCGAAGACACACGTCAAGACCCGCGTGTCATTAAGATAACCTACACCCAACCATTACAAAACAAATAAATAAATAAAACCAAACAGATAATAAATAATAGCCTCGATTGTAACAAAACGTTTCCAATCCGTAAGATAGAATTAACCTCCCTTAGAGTAGACGAGAAGACAGCAAAGAAATTCCAGTCCTCAGAAAGCAACATGTAAATCGGAAAGGAAGACAGCCTGATTCAAATCGGCGATGGCACAATGCGAGACCTATCCCAAATCATCTGCTCCCGCACTTCATCAGGTACGTCTTCAACCCAGTAGTGTTCTTAATCGTTATTAAAACCCAGTTTTGCCAAAGAATGAGCCAAACAATTTGTTGCCCTATCAGCATAAATGAAAGAAACACTCATAAATGAACGATTTAAACATAGAATTTCTACAATATAGGTTTCAATCTCCGATCTATCAATTTTCCCTCTGTTGATTTTAAGAACAAGGGTTCTCGAATCTCTTTCCACAGTAATATGATAAAAGCCCATATCTCTCCCAAAATGCATCGCCTGGATACAAGCTAACGTTTCTGCCGCAAAAGCATCTGAGACAAAATGATTCTTCTTCACTCCACAACCCATGACATGCCCACATTCATTCCTGATAACAAAACCAGAGCAAGATTGATGCAGATTTTGATTGTAAGCCGCATCAAAATTAATTTTGACATTCGGAGCTTGAGGAGGAGATCATAAAGGAGACAGAGGCACAACCCTACCAAGTAAGGTAACATTTAACTGTTGCAACTCTCTATAAACACATTCAACATGCATATAAACTAGAAGTACTCATGGGCTGGGCCGGGTAAGGTTCAGGTCGAATTTCAATAAAATTTTAAATTTATTTTTTAAGTTCGGGCTCAACCCAGCCCGAAAAAATAATCTAAAAATTAGTCCAAACCCAATACATATTATAATAGTTAAATTCAAGCCCAATCCATATTAATTTTTTAATATTATTTTATTATATAAATAATTTTAAAATATGATATGTCAAATACACTTAAAAATATTAAAATAAATATTAAAACAACAAACAAATTAAAAACGATATTAAAACAATTCGTAAAACAACAAACAAATTGAAAATATAATAAGCACCCCTTATCTTAAGATAGTTACAACTAAAATAATAGCAAAATTAATGATAAAATAAAAAAATTTCAATATCCAAATAATATTAATAATAGATGCCAAATAATAATAATAATAGTAGCAAAATAACATAAACAAACAGAAATTTAGAAGATTAACAAA
This sequence comes from Kokia cookei, assembly GCA_039519145.1. Lineage (NCBI taxonomy): Eukaryota > Viridiplantae > Streptophyta > Magnoliopsida > Malvales > Malvaceae > Kokia > Kokia cookei. The sequence continues at coordinate 5,167,876 of CM076908.1, read as the reverse complement.
TTGAAAACCTTCATTATTCAAATATCAAAACATAGTGTATCAAATAAACAAGAGAATCAGTTTGATTTTAAGTTAAAAAACAAAAGTTTCATGGGTTTTGTTAACAAGAGAGCTAACTTTTTTTTTGGATGGATTTGACAAGTAATTGATGAGATTTAGAGAATTTTTTTTGCTTTTGTCAAATTTAGATATTCATGCATAAAGAAGTTGAGAAAGAAGTTGCTAGTCTTATTTTTTTGGATGGATTTGACAAGCAATTGATGAGATTTGGATGATCAAGTGAAAGGGGAGAGATAAATCTTTAGATGTGGGATTAGTCAGTGAGGTGTATTATTAGGACGTTGAGGGAGCAAATCGAGATTTGGGGGGTTTGTTTGCATGTATTGCATGCTTTATCTTTTTATCTTTATTTTCTTTGTTTTATTGCATGCTATTTGGAAAAGAGAGGAAACGATGAAACAACAGTATCCACAGTTGTTCAGTACAGGTAAATTTCGAGGACGAAATTTATTTTAAGGGAGGAGAATTGTAACATTCGTGTGTTTGAACTGGATTTGGAATAGTGATAAAATAAAATAAAGAATTAGAAATGTTTAGTTGAAGTAAGGAAAGTTAGAAAAATTTAAGGATTAAATAGTAAAAGAGACAAAATATGGGTGATCAAATAACGAATTATTTGAAATGAATTTTGAGTCATCATGGAATTAGATTGATTGAGGAGGGGCAAAAGAGTAATTTGATTAAAGATATTTTTGGAGGCAAACCAAAGTGTAAAGTTGGAAGGTTCAAGGATTAAGAGTGCAATTTTACCATTTTTCTTAAGTGAGATATTTTAAGTGAGATTTCTAGAGAATTTGAGAAAGATTAAAAATCAATTAAAAGTAAAAAATATCAGCTCTTTTAATAGTTCAACCGTTCATGCCGGTGTTAGAGAGATAAAAGACAATCGAAAAAATTTGAATTCCAAGGTTAAGGTAAAAAATGGTTAAATTCTCATGATATAGATGTATTTTACTGTTATTTAGCATGGAAATCATTAAATTATAGCATTTAGATTATATGTGTTTATGTGAAATTGAAGAGAAAGAGAAGAGAGTCAAGGATCAAATTGAAGACAAAGGAAAAGAATAGAACAAGAGGTAAAAAAGAAGAAAATCAACCTTTTTGTTGTAAGTACTACAAGAGTTTTGAATTATAGTTTAATTTCTCTAATGGTATATGAATTATTAGCATAGAAATTGTTAGATAGGTACATAATTTGAATGTTTACAGTGATAAAATGAATGGATTAATGTGTGATTTAGTAAAACAGCCTGGACAGAACAGAGGATTAACTTTGAAAATTCACTAAAAATTGTATATAAAGAGTTAAGGGTCCTTTTATATATGAAATTAAAGCTTATTGAGTGTAGTTTCATATGGAAGAAACGATGATGAAAATGGATCTGTATATTCTGAGATAAAACTGATTTTGTGTAACAAGGTCAGAGTATGTACGAGTTCTCCTGTTCTGACTTTGAAAAATCATAGAAAAATATATAAAAATTATTAGAGATTAAATTTATATGGTTAATTCAGTAATGAGTTTATTTTTAATAGAAACAGACAAAAACATCATTTGATTTTTGTACTAAAAGATAGATAATTTTTAGTGAAGAAAGATTGAAACTATCAGGCAGCAGTGAAGGGGTAAATTGAAAGAATTTACTGTACAAATTGACTAAAGTAAAAATTCTGGAAATTTTATGGTAAGATGATTGAGTCTAGTTTCAGAAACATTAAGCGAATTATAATTTTGAATTTTGTAGCTCAAGATATAAATAATTTAGTAACTGTGATGCAAGTGAACAACTTTGAAATATAAATGTGATGTGTGAAATAATGAAAAATGATGAATATGAAGTGTTATGCGCATGTGGACAAGTTAGATCCATTGAGATAGTAGTGGCATGCCATTAAGGAACGCTAGCGCGCTTACTGTTTCGCACTTCGTGTGCTTACTGTTTCGCACTTTGTGTTTATGTGCCCCTATTGATTGCACTGTGTGTGTCTATTGGATTGCATTGTGTGTGCTTACTGTTTCCCCAGCACTTGTGTGTTTACTGTTAAGTACTTCGGTACTTTCTATTCCGTTTTTTCGATGGGTTCTATAGAAGTTTATTTTGGGCTAAATTGTGGAAAAAAAGAAAATATGGACCAAAGTTAAATGAATGTCAATGTGGTAAGATACAAGTTATATATTGATAAGGTGAAAGAGTAAATTACATGAGAAAATTTAAAAGTTTATACTTTGCTTTTGTAGTACTTACTAAGCGATCACCGGCTTAACGCGTTTATTTTAATGCGTAGGTATAAGGAATACAAGAAGCTAGATCGGAAACTCTCATTACATCACATCACTTGGAGCTCAAATTTAGGTATATTACTTTTGATGTAAAATGGCATGTATTATGGAACTTATATGTGTACTTATTAGAAAACAAAAATGTTGTTTTGAAATGTTGTGTGATGAAATGAAATGAGGTATTTTGGATGAAAAAAAAAAAGTTGCATGACTCGGTTTATCTTAATGTAATACTTTTATATCGGGTTTATGCATATGAACCGAATATAGGGGTGTTACAAGGGTCACACCAAAAAAGCGTATGTAAGGAAGTCTCAGGAATCAGCTTGCATCTAGAGCAGATTGAGGAAACAGCAATTCGGTGAAAGTGAAGATTAGATCCAATAGGAACATAGTTTTTTAGGAATCTCCAAGCTATAATTTTAATCTTTGCTGGTATTTTTTGCTGCCAATTTTTTTTGTAAATTTGATTAATATGCAGGGCAGTTACAGTTGTAACTTGATCACCCATGAGCCTTCGATGTCCACCATGGACAAAATACTCCCTTGTATTGTCATCGACCCGAACAAGTTTGGTCTCATCCATTGCCCGCGAAAGAGGGATACATCTAATTGCTGCAGTATCAACGCTAGAGAAAATATTGGTAAGCAGTTTTTCCTTCCATTGTTTAGTATCCTTGTCAATAAGGTCAGCAACTAAAGAAACATAATTATTGACTTGTGTATTTTGAATTCTGCCTCCAACCCAATTTGGCAACCAATAATCTATCCAAATGGAAATGTTTCTCCAAATCCTACTCGCCATCCGAGACAATCATCAAGTAATTTCCTGGCAACCAATATACTATGCCATACATATGAAGGGTAAGAGCCTAACTGAGCTATGAGAAAAGTAGAATTAGGGTAATACTTCGCCTTAAAAATACGTCCAACTAACGAATCGAGATTAAACAATAATCTCCAAACTCGTATTATGCCAATCAACATAGACATAAAAGTTATGACTTAAAAAAAAAAATTCATGTGACGACCTGATGATTAAGTGTGTTCATCGCTTTATATGTGTTATGTGTTAAAAATAAATCAAGTAGGTTAAAAATTAGCAAAATTCTTATTTTCATTGAATTTGATCCTTTGATATTCATCGCTTTTGTTACTTTCATTCAATGGGAAGGGTTTCACTGCAAATGATTTTGATTTTGTAGCATTTTCCAAGCAATTGTTATGAACTTGATTTCATCCTGCATTGCAAAAATTATTGGTAAATTTTTTGTTCAAGGTTATACCGATTAAACTATATTATTTCAGTATTTGATAAATATCCAAATAATTATCATGTTATATTATCGGTGATGCTTGTATTGTATGAACAATGATTATAAATATTAATTCGTTTATATAAACTACTTAATCATTATAAATAATATTTTATTATTAATGCACCTATTCAAAAAATTTAATTATATTTTGACATGTTATCTACGTACGTTACTTATATATTACGTGTCAAAATAATGATTAATTAAATAAAAAATGGATAAAATGTGATTAACATATAAAGAATTGTTGATCTAAATTATCGATTGTGTAAGTTTGAAATAAAATTAAATCAGAACTTAAACAATTTAAATAAATCCAAATCATCTATTATCATTCAAAATTTCAGTAAAAGATTCATTATCAATTAAAATCAAAGAGGAGTTTTCATATAACCAAAAATAAATCATCAATCCAAACATTAAAATGAAAAGAAAACATTTGAAACCAATAAACCCATGAACCAAATCATTCCAAATGCATTTAAGGTTGCTTTTAACATCCATAACATCTCTTGTATTGTGAGGAATGGTGGAAAAATAAAGTTTTGGACTGACTCTCGGACGTTGGACTTTTGAAGGCGCATTGAGAGTTGTAGACATAGATACTCGTATGAAAAACTTCTTTCCATTGATGTGACACCACCGCCTCATAGTCAAGTTGGTATAGATTCCTTCTGTTGGCTGTGGAACAAAACTAGTTTGTTTTCTGTATCAAATGTTTACAGGTCTCTTTTGTGTAACAAATGGAAAGTGATTTGGAATATTGAAAGTCCCCAACGCGTCCGCCATTTCCTTTGGTAGTTACCATAACATATTACTAACCAATTCTGAAAGGTGTCATAGATTAAGCAGTGTGATAAACGATCATAGTTGCATCTACGCCAAGTAACTTTTTAGACTCATCACTTGAGGTATCACTTCTTATAAGTCTTCTAACTACTTTAGAATATCAGTTTACTTGAGAAAAGATTGGATGAAACAGTTACGTAACATCATTCATATTCATTTCCAATCATTTAATGATATATGGATTAATTTTTACATGTCATTCACATATCATTTAAATTATTTTTTTAATTATAAGTTCCTAAAATTTCTACTTTCCCTCTCCTCTCCTATTTTATTCTTTTTGCTAATTTCATCGTTACTTTGGGAAAAAAATTACAGAAATCTCAAGTATGAATTCATCCTATTTTTAATTTCTTTTCTTTTCTTTTTTTAGCTAGCATGATATTTGATTATTATTTTTTGAGATTTCTCCATTCTCCACGATTGTTTGGGCTAGCTATGTGACAATGGACCTCCGCTTATGTGACAATGGGCGTGTAGTGACATTTTTCCCTTCACTTTCTTCCATTCAACCACTACTTCGTCCTTATATAATTTGTTCACCCAACCCTGCAACTGCAATCAAACCCCAAATCCTTTATTTTTTATTCTAAATAATAAAAACAAAAAACTTAAAGAAATGGGCTGTGATGAGATAAAAAGATTTACCTCAGAGTTGTTAATGGTTTGTGAGATTGCTAAGGTAAGTTTTGATGTTATATCACTATGTGTAAGTGTATAAGTTCTGGGAAGCTTCCCTAGGTACTTCTTCTCATCCACTCTTAAAAACAGAACTTTTAACTTTGATGCCTCGAATATGGTTGGCCCAAACAATGGGATGAATAGAGAATGGAGAAATTTTAAAAAATAAAAATCAAATATCATGCTTGCTAAAAAAAAAAAAGAAATTAAAAATGGGATGAATTCATACTTGAGATTTCGGTAATTTTTTCTCAAAGTAACGACGAAATTAGCAAAAAATAAAATAAAATAGAAAGAGAGGAGGAGAGGGAAAGGAGAAATTTTAGGAATTTAAGGGATTTATGGTTAAAAAAATAATTTAAATGATGTGTGAATGACATGTAAAAATTAATCCATATGTCATTAAATGATTGGAAAGGGATATTAATGATATGATATAACTGTTTCATCCAATTCTTTCTCCAGTTTACTAAAGTTGATTGGGAAACTTGTTTTTGGTCAAATTTAGTCGCATAAGGAGCTGGGCCTCAATACTTGGGTCTAAATATTGAAAGAAGATTTGATGTAGGCTTTGTCTCGAGACTAGCAACCTTTAGTGTCACGAGGTTAGAATTTTTGTCTGACAAATCACGTGGTTTTAGATATTTTTTTTGTTTTAAATGCGTTTAAGTCAACCAAACTCTCACAAAGTGAGAATTCTCGTATAAATTGTCTAAAGCACGAGGTAAAGTGAAAGCAAATTCCGAAAAGGAAAAAATTACGAACAAAGAAAGCTATAAAAAGAGTATTATATAAAAAAATAAAAAAAAAAGCTACAAAAAAAGAGTGCACGCCAAGTGTTTGAGTAAATATTCTCAATATTTCTTTAACTCGAAAAGAATGGAGTGGCTACAAATGAAGAGAAAGCATCTATTTATAATTGAGCTCCCCCAAATCCAACGGTATAAATTATTTTACATCAACGACTAAGATTAATGTCTATCTACAATATGAGAGTTCTAAGGATTTAAACCCTATACATCTTTATCCCTTAGGATTTACAATAATTACATTGCTAACTCTAGTTTTATTGGAGTGATTCACTAAGCCACCAAGGCTTCAAATAGAAGGACTTCTTCATATGTTCCATGAGTCGGACCAATTCAAGCAGAGTTAAATGAACCTCATTTAATCAATTGATCTTTATGGGACGTTATTTACGCATTCGTCACAAACTTTGATCCGCGATTTTTGACACTAGTACCTAGCCTTGATTGAACTCAGATCAAAGAACCCCTAGTTCATTCCGATTCCGCAAAAAACAGATCAACAAATAAAACAATATGAGATGCTGATACATGCTTATGCTGCCAGCAAAACAAGTTTCTGTGTAACCAAATGCACCGCAACATGACAATGGCCCTCTCCCTTGTTACAACACTTATGCTGCCAGCAAAACAAGTTTCTGTGTAACCAAATGCGCCGCAACATGACAATGGCCCTCTCCCTTGTTACAACACCCTGCAAGCTCGACGTAGAAAGCGAATTCGTGGCAATAGTGTGAAATGTGGAGCCCCGATTGCTACCAGACCTCACGCGCCTTAGAACATTTGAGATCGAGACACATCTTGCGATTAAGTTTTAGGGGTTTAATTAAAAATTTTAAAAATTTTAAGAGTTTAATAATTATTTTCAAAAAATTAGAGTTTTTTTTTTTAATTTTGTGATATTTAATGAGAATTTTGAGAAAAAAAATATACCTTAATTAAAATTTTGAAAAAAAAAAAATTAAAAGACAAGGAGTCAAATTAAATTTTCTAACAATATATTACATAATTTATCATGCTAATTCAAATTTTTAGAAAAAAACATGAGTGTTTATGTCATGTTTTTATTTTTGTTTCTTGAGTAAAATATTATAAATTATACAATTTTTTATGCGTTAACAGGAGTGAAGCCATAAATTATTTTAGAAACCTAAAAATAAATAATTTTACTATTATATTAAGTCGGCCCCCTCGGCCCCGCCTTTCACCCATAATGTTAACCTTTTTTTTTTTTTTTTTTTTTTTAAGAAATGAATTATTAACTCCTAGTTGCAACCTCCTGGAGTTTGGGTAGATTATAAAGTATAAAAAGAAGAGTTAAATCATTACATCGATTGTACTTTAATATATGTTTAATTAAGAATTTAAAGCACAGCAAGGGGAGGACTCTAATTAACCTTAAAGGTGCTCTTATAATATAGCAAAACCAGATTACAAGGGTGATAAAAACCCAACTTTATTTGCTGAACTCCCGTAAAGTACTTTCATGCATATATAGTTCAAACATTGTTCTTTCAGGCAAAAGACCCAAACTTGGTCTCACTCAAAGCTCAAAGATAAACCAAGAAGTTCGGACAAGTGAGATATGAAAGAAGGAAGGGCAGGCCATCCAACAGCAGTCACCAGCTTTCCATCAGAGACACACCATTTAGACTCTTCCAATTCCCCTCCACCCATCTTCACCATTACCTTCATTCCATCCCCGCTTGCACACCTCTTCCCCTGAATCAGATAAGTCATTAATGTTTTAAAACCCACATCTTCCTTTGGTTTCAACAACCATTGTATAATCAAATAGCGATGGTTAGAAATTACCTTCAGAACACCAGCAGCAGCAAGGAGCCATTGCCCTTGCCCAACACCAGCAATGACCCTGTTTTTCTCAGCGAATTCCTTCACTAGAGTGAGTGCTTTGTCGTTCATTACCAGCAACTCTGGGGACCTCCCACCCGGCACAACAAGGCAATCGTAATCATTAGCACTTACATTACTCCAATTGGCTGTAATAACCAAGTTATGGCCACGTTTCTCGCTGAAGGCTTGGGCTCCTTCATCATCGTGGATGGCAGTGACGCAGATTTCTCCCTTTTTCTTGCTTGGGGTAACTGCATCGACCTTGCACCCTAATGCTTGGAGCGCACGGAATGGGACATTGAATTCATAATCTTCTACATAGTCCTTGGAAAACACAACAGATTTATGATCAGTTGTACTCGTGTAACTATCCTCCTAGTGAAGAGCTTATTTTTCTTACCCCACAAAGGAAAAGCACTGAGTTAGCCTCGGTTGTATGAATTCGCGCTCCCATGGATTCAAACAAAGTTTTAAGAATTTCAGCATGCGCTGGCCATCCTATTGAGCTCAAGATGTTTCCATCTTTGAGACAAGCAGTAATGTCAGAAGGTGATGTGATTCCAGTTTGCTCCCACCAAATACCACCTGCCAGCTCAATCACTGGTTTCATGCTTGCAAAGGCAGTGCATTTCTTGCCTTTCAAAAGCCCTGCCGCCGCCAAAATGAGTTGGCTATGGCAAGTGGTGGCAATAGGCTTTCCTGCTTCAGCAAACGCTTTAACAATGCTCAAGACCCTGTCGTCGACGCTGAAGAGCTCCGTGAACCGGCCGCCAGGAATGACCAGGGCATCATAGCATCCGACCTCCACTTCATCGAAGTTCGAATTCAGTGTAAATAAATGGCCTGGCAGTTCTGAGTAAAGCTGGAAAATGAAAGGTTTAAAATTAAACTCTCACATTCAATGCCCTGGAAACAGGGCGAAGCCAGAAAATTTTGTAGTGGTCGAAATTAAAATTTAATTTTTAAAGGATTAAATTAAGTTTTTATAATTTTAGGGGGTCAAAATACAATTTTAATTTTACTAATTTAAAATTTTAAAATTTTCTAAAGGGGCTAAATGATAATTTTCCATTTGGGGGGCTGGGGCCCTGCCAGCCCGTAGATTCGCCCCTACCTGGAAACTAAAAACAGCTTACCTTTGTTTCTGGACCCTGGTGTGAACTAACCATACATGTATGATGAAATAGCAAAGCATTTTACCTCAAAACCCAAGAACTCATGGATGGCAGTGAAGCATTTTTGACCAGGTAATTTGGTGGGAGAGACGCAATCAACTCGAACCCCAAAGGCTTGCAGCACTTGGAAAGGCACCATCACTTCGAAATCTTCCATGTAATCGCCACAGATTATCAAAGCAGATTTCTCCACAACAGAGCCCATGATGTTCAATCTCTGGCAGTGGCAGAGTAATTTACCAAAACAAAAGAGTGTGAGTGTGCGTGTGTATGTATATGCGTAAAGTATTTAGAGTTGGTGGTGAGTCAGAACAAATGGAAGTAATGTTGAGGCAGTTACGCAAAATGATAAAAAAATGAAAACCGTCGCTTTCCGTTTCCCAAAAGGAAAGTTGTCGCTGTCCTAAATAAACCACTTAACGCCGTTAAGGAGGCATGGGAATAAGTGGAAGGACTCGTACACGCAAAAGCAACTTCAGATATATTAATTCACATGAAATTTATGGATTTTAATAGAATCCAGATTCATTCAGTTTGCAGCATTTGTAACATTCCCATTGTCTTTTCTCCGTAGACAAGCTTCATTCGAGTTTGCTCTACAATAGTCACGTTTTTTAACGCTTCATCTTCCATCTTTTTATGTTCACTTTCGTATGGATGGGTGTTAGAATTGTGTAATTCGTATTATTGTTAAATAAAATAAAATTAAGGATTTGTTTGTGTAGGGCATAAGATCAAAACCCTCATGACATAGATCACGCTACACAAATATAATTCATATGGAACTAAATTTTTAAGTAGATGTAATCGAAATTTGTTTTATTATCATTCGAATTTAACATTAATGAAAAGATTTTACAGTTAAAATCTGTGTTTTATTTTTATTTTTTATTTGTTTCACAATTGTTTCTATTATAATTATCGACTTTGTTTAGCAATGGACAGTTAAATGATGTTGGTGCTTTACAGGCAAACAAGATCAGGAAAGCTGAAGCTATTAAATAATAGGCATTTGAAACATATCAACTGATTGTATATCAATACAAACAGTTTCTCTAAAAGGGTACAGTAAAAGATGTTGCAAGTGTAGCTGCCTAATGCTTCTTTTTCTGGCTCTTTCCCAGTCTTTGACAATCTATGGTTAAAGGGGAGCTTTCGCAAGTCAAAAAAGATGGAAAAGCTCGCCCAAGTTGAGATGATTCGATCAAAAGCATCACAAATGGTACATTCGCTTCTCCGTTAATCTGATCTTGGTCTATTCGAGCCACTTTTATGACTATCATACATAGGTAATAGCCATCGCGACATGTGTTTCCGTCTGCCATAACACCGCCAATAAAGCATCCAAAGAGCTACTGTACAACCAATGGGAATGGCCCATCTACAAAAACAAATGAACAGAGAAGGTAAACAGGTTGCAGATACTAACTATATTTGCAACTTTGGAATGGTAGAGAAAGAAAAATGGTCATTTTGACGTGCTTCTGCTAAGAGTGCGTGGCCGAGTAGTTACAATGACGAAGCAAGTTTGTTTAGAAATGCAACCGAAAGTGTTATATTACCTGTCCAAATCAAGGATAGAATTGTAGACAATAGTTTCCCAAGTGGATACAATAAAATGCCACACAGGGTTGTAGTAAAGAGATTCGGATGACCAGAACATCCTCGTATATGTCTCTAAGAAGATAAATAGTACCCATGCTGCCATTTCAATCAATATGAACTTTATAATAAACCGGCCAACCATCACCATGATGAGGGAGAAGGTCACCAACCAATTGAAGAGTCGTTGATTGTATTCCTTGATAAACAGAGAACGCGACTTACCCATCATCTGCAAAATGTATCATACATTCAAAAGCATGAAAATAAAATTTGTTGCAGTTTCAATTAGAAATCACTATAAATATGTAGATTCCATTTAATAGGCAAGTTAAAAATGATCCAGCCCCCTTCTCACCACAATTCCTTCAAAATCACTGTGTTCAATGTAGTTGAAATTATTTTAGTTTCATGTCCACCTTCAAAGACTGGAAGTACTGGTTCAACAGGGAAAAAGAACCCAACTTCATATATTCAAGCATTAAACTGACTAAGATTCCATTTCGAAATGTTCTCTAACACACTCTATTAATACAATTGAATGGAAATACCACCATTCCCTCTAAATATTGCAACAGAAGGGAAAAAAACATTTTGTAAGAAAAAAGAAGATGAATAGGGAACTGCAAAGATTCCAGATTACCTTCACCATCCGTTGCTCATAATTAGCTTTTGAAGGCCCAATGCACTTCTGCTCAAAGCTTCGGTTGCATTGCAGGAAACCTGCATTAAATTTTGCCATAGAAGGAAGTCTGAGGACTTGAAGCTGGTCCATGTTGTCTTCACATTGGGTATACAGAGCCTCACAGAGCCTTGCAGAGTGATATTCATTTGCCATAATGATATTTTTATTTACCTGGACAAAAATTTCCACATCAAGGACACGAGAATTACAAAAGCTAGTAGTCTACTAGATCAGCTCACATACAAAAATATTTAAAAGAGTAGGATTTTTCACTTTTAAAACCCAGGAACATGCCTAGCATTATACATAGTTTACCTTAAAAAAATGTCTTCATATAAATTTTCAGCTAGTTTACAATAGCAATGGATCAAATAGCTGAAATCTGAATAATTTGTATCTACTAAAGTTACGGTTGTCTATTTAAGTTTCCAACTTATCTACCATCTACCAACTTACAAAATCTCCTTTTACAACCACTAAATTAGAATTTGATACGTTTATAGAAAGAACCAAGAATTTTAATGATCAGGAACGAAAATCTGAATGTATGAATTGATAAATCATCATTGATGAGAAAAACAAAAAAGAAAAGGTAATGCCCTCTAAAGTGCCAGTCAATACCTCCTTGATGTCTTCAACCAGTTGCTCGACAGAGCTCTTTGCATGGCGACGACCAAAATGTAGTTCATCAAAAGCCTTCATTGCTTCCTCTCGAGACCTGTCATGGGCATCTTGTAAGGACTGCTCTGGCATAGGTAATCGTAATTTTCCCATCCTTTCATTGTACAGCTTCAAACATCGCTCTACAATACCTTTATTGAAAACCTCTACAAGAGAGCCTGTTGATGGGATCTCCCCTTTATTCAAAGCTTCAAGTATCTATAATATGAAAACAAACGGCATTTATAGACATCAATCAATCCCATCCCTAACAATAACTAATTTAAGAATTTTCACAATTCATGAACTGTAACTTATTGAAGAACAAGTTTGAGAACAAGTTTGAGAGTAGGAACATAGACTAACCTTCTCCAGGAATGAAACAAACTCTTTTCCATTTAAAGACTTGCCCCGCACAATCTTGGGGCGAATGATACTAGCTACAAGCTCTTTCAATTGCTCTCTTTTCTTAACATACATGGGATCAAGGTCATCATCCTTCAGGTCACAAAGCTTTGTTCGCATGAGATGAGGCTGTAAGTTCAAATATTAATTAATTAGGTAGTCAAGGTTTAGATTTTAGCAATAACTTTAATTAGTTGTCAACAAGCAATATAGATCTGCAGCAAATCAACATATTTGGGAAATACACACACATTCCATCATCCTAAATCTCATTGAAAGCATGAACAAAAATATGTCTTAGCCTTCTGTACTACCATGAAAAACCAAATATGAATATTGAATGTAGCCATGACTTGACAAAAGTCTTATGTAGATATACGACATCAGAAGTCCTATACACATCAAGCATCCATTTATGTTTCTGATCAGAATGACAGTAGCATGGGAATGGAGAGAAAGAATAAAGAGTTAAGGTAATATACAAGTTAAAAAAATTTGAAACTCATACCTGGGGTAGGCTAAATGCTGTGCTGTTATCCCCCATTACGGCTAAGGAGTCCCGGATCTGGTTAACCTGAAAAGCTCCAAAAACTGTGAAATTCTGATCAAGAATAAAATTAGATTAGTGATAACCTATAAGTAGGTCATGAAAGGACTACCTGATCAATATTTTTGTCTCCTGCAGACACAAAAGACACACCATCAGAAGACCATTCCAAAATTGAAGCAAAATTAATATAAATAAACATCTATCTAACAACTAAGGATGCTCCAGTAAACTAACCATCAGTGTTAGGGACATGCCTAAGCGCCTCATCCACCATTTCTTTCACTGTTTTCCCTTCTGCATAAAAACCCAGAAAAATGTCAGTGAACAGATGCAACTGCCAAATGGCATTTGGAAAGGAATGTCTCACAAACCTACCACAGCATTTTAAATGAAGCTTAGAGTATAGTGAATGAATCCAAAGAAAAGTTTAACCAGACATATATCCAAACAGATAAAATCAACAAATATTTGACGAATGTAAACTTAAAAGGGATAACCCTGTTGCAAATATAATGATAAAGGCAGTGCTATTGAAGCTACCCAGAAGGCAATTATGAACTTACCCAGAAAATCTTGCTGGATAAGCCACAAAAGTTTTGCAGGTTCAAAAGCAATGTCTTGCCCCTACAAGAAATTTAGTTACTCTAGAATCTCCACAGTGAAACAGCTTCATTTTCACAGACATAAATAAGACAAGCATTTTAGGGGGTCAAAATTTACCTTCACTCTGTGTTCCATGAAATGTTTGTCAAAAACCACAAGATAAGTTAGTGTCAAAATTAACAAGCACTAAAATGCAAAATAGCACCAAGTTTGCTCAGTGTATGTAGTAAGTTGATAATGCTTTCAATTCAGTATATGGAAGAAGGGCAAACCTTCCATAAAATTCTTCAGCAAGCTCAACAGCAAATGAAAGCCTTGATATGTCAGCTTCCCGGACCTAATGAAAGAACAGAACAGATATGTTTATCGACAAAAAATCAACCCATCAAAGGCAGCTGGTAATTCTGGATTTCAAGACTTTTAGTCACATGTCCACAATCTGAACCATAGACTGTATTGCTAAATGAATAGCTTAAATGCTAAAATTGACAACATTGCTTATACAAATGTATAATAAGAGAAATCCATATAAAACACCAGGTTAGCACTTTATTTTTAGAAGAAGAGACAGGCAACTATCAATATCTTCTTATATTGGAAGATGTTTTTTTCTATTTAAAGAAAATTTTATAGAGATACCACTTTTCAATTTATCAAAGCCCAAAAAGATCCTCTCTTTTTTTTTGCTTTGTTTTAGTAATCAATTGTAAGATATCTTAACCAGAGATCGCACACCTAAATAGTATTTATTTAATATCTAGAAAAACCAACCTTCATATATAGTCCCTAAAGTTAAGCAAACTTTCACTCGAAGTTTTTTGTCAAAGCAGTAAATTGTAATATTATATCCAAAGAAAGAACTTAGCTTTCCAAATTTTAACTTGAACCATATGATCTAAGACTCTAGCCTTTTCAGCTTCCAAATATGTCAATGTTTCAAATAAGATCATCTAATAACAAGGAAAAGTTCTAAATATATAGAGAGAGAAGAATTAACTAACCGTCTCAGGCAGGTTATAAATCAGTACAGAGCTCATAACAGTAGCCAAAGCAAAAATCCTACATGAACAGACATCAGAAAAAGCAATATAACTAAAAATATACCATATAAAGCAAGTTGAAGTAGATGTGCTGGAGTTACCTATCGTCATATACGTTTGACTTCCCGACACTTTCAAAACCCTCAGTATCAAGGTAAAAGACAGAAGTTCTTACTCCATCAATATCCAATTCTAGCGGTGTTCCCCAAACCCAAATTCCTGGAAGAGACAAAGTGTAAACATCCTATTTAACAGGTGTGCATAACTGTAATATTGTTGCTGTCTTACCCTTTGTTTTTGTGTCACGCATGTGCCCAACACCAAATCCTGAGGGATAATTAGGAAATAGTGTAAAGAAGAAGTCGTCAAATTGATCCCAATTAAATTTTCAAAAATACTGAAGTGACAACAATGTCTGCAAACAACAAAGGAGCATAAAGCAGTAAGGAATGCACCTTCATAACAAGACAGTGATAGAAGTTGATTCAGCAGAAAAGATTTGCCGGAGCGGTAGGGACCTATGACCTGGATATAAGATTGAGTAAAAATGGGAGAACTTAAACCAATGATGTTAATCTGAAAAGGAAAATTAGGTGCAGTATCAAATTTGATACATTTTGTTATAGGAATAAACCAATAATGTCAACCAGCAATTCACCCGGAATAACGAGTTAGATATCATTGAAGAAATCAGTAAATATTGGATGATTTGCATCTTATATGCAACAAACATTTACACTGTGCTATAAATACCGATGATTCAATGCATCAATTTTACAAATACACCTCCCATAGAAATGCCAGCAGTCATACTTGGGATGAATTTCCTCACTCTAATGCTAGTATTTTCTATAACATGGGCAAAATATTTTCTTACTTTCCTGGGTTGGGAAAGAGGGGGGAGAGGGGGGACCCAATTAGAGCAGTTTGCTTTAGTAATTCATATTTTGAGTCTAACAGATATCTAGAGTCAGGTCACTGGAATAAAACCAATAAACTGCAAATGTATACTACATGCCTGGGAAGGGTATCTAAACTTACAGCAACAGCTGCAATTGGGGTATTTATTCTGCTGATGACTTCCAAGCCTTCCCTCGAAAGGCGAAGCTTTGTATGACCAGGATCAGGCTCCACAATAGGAAATCTATATGCATAAATTTAAGTGAAGCAAAAAAGGAAAACAGATCAGCATCAGATTGAATTGAAGATCATTATAACCTATTGAGATTATGCGAAGTTATTACAAAAGTAGGCACAACTATCAAGCTAGTGCTAAATTCAAATCAGATTTCAAGGGAAAATTTGAATGTCACACTTAAACAGCATTTACATGTACTCAATACATAAAATAAAAAATAAAAAAAATTCCCTATGGAAAGCACATTTCTTAATGCTATTATTCTGCATCATATGCGCAAAATCTTTCCTGCAAGTGCACAAGAAATTTTAAAGGAAAAAATGCCATTTATTAGCATCAGCATAAAAGCAGAACGGGTTACAAACACTCCCCAGTTTTAAAGCAACAACGCATATAATCTTAAAATGATGCAACCCAAGCATGGTTATATGGATCCTCATCCTGTACCTTTGCTTCTTTTGGTGCACATGTATGATAGCACAGAACGTACAATCTATAAAATTTGCTTTGCTCTCAAAAATAAACTATGTGCCTTCATATATAGACCTTATGCTTGAAGTATAGCAGAGAAACATTAAAAAAAGTTTGGGTGGTCTTCACATAAACCAAAGACTCAACATAACGTTCTACCTTCAAACTAAGTGAGATGAAGATAAAGTCAATACTAATTATAAGACAGAACGCACCAGAAATGAAGGATCTAAGACAACTGAGGAACTGCGAAACCTCTTCTAGAGAGCAAGCTAATTACCATTAGTTCAAATCAAAAAACAACCTCCATGATCTATCCTAACTAAGCAATTGCATATTAGATTTGAATCAGACTGTGACTTTTTTAAACAAGATTTTCTTTTTTCCGTTTAACTTCAATTGCCAATAAGGGCTAACGCCATCAAGGTTCAAAGTGCCTCTCATAACATTATTCTACTTATATTTCACATAGATGTTAAAATAGTACAATCATTCAGAGTTCACGTTAAGCTTCTTAAACCAAATCAGGAACGCATCCAAGAAAAAAAAAGTTGAACTTCAAATTTTTTGTTAAAGAAAAGTGGGGGCGGTAACCACCAATAAACCAATTTGTCCCGCCGAGATCTTAGAAACATGCAAAAAGGTAACTCCTTATAAAGCTAACAATTAAGAAATCACATCTTAATCAACTGATAACTACTCCAATAGCTAAAAAGTGATTCAACAAGAAAACATAAAAGTTTAAACATAACCAAATAAAAGAAAACTTACGGCTGGTGAAAATTGTCGATTGAGAAAGACCCAGATGCCAAAAAGAGGAGAAGAACCAAAACAACAAAGACCCAGTGAGAAATATCCATTGTTAGCAAAGATCCTATTGTTTAAATGCAGATAGAATGGTGAAGATGCGTGCCCAGAGATTTCTGCTGCATCTACAAAAAATGAAGAAAGTGGAAAGGAAGTAACAAGTGCAGAATTGAAATTATGGAGAGGGTATATTGTGGTTAAGACGGATAGAAGGTCAAAAGTTTACTTGGCTTGGTTCTATTGGTGGGTTAACAAATGTACATCTCGTGTAGGTTTTTTCACCTTAGCTTCAAGCGGTCCAGACAGATCTGGGCAGTTGAAACTCTAAGTTAGCCTGCCACCTTTTTCATCTTCGAGTCTTTTATTTTCTTTCACAAACAAAAAATTTTGGTTTCCAAAATTCCAACCTTATTCTTTTTGCTTTGTTTATCATTGATTGGATCGACTTTTTTACTGTATTGCTATGTTGAACTCAATCATAAATTTAGAGTTTTAAGCTTGTCTAGATTCCATCGGATGATGAAATGCAGTATGATTTTTGTTTTTTCCATAGTCAATTTGAAAATTTTCAACAATTGTGAGTTTGTCAACATAAAAAAATGTTTTTTTTAAGTACTAAATTGTATAATTTATTTTACATCTTAAATGTACATTTATTTACAATATACGAAATCAATCTATTAGATTTGTTTGCTTTGTAATATACATATTATATTGTGAGTTTAAAATTTACAATTATTTTTGTTACTTTTTTTATTTAGCTTTTTTTTATGTACAATATTTTGACAAAGCAAAGAATTGATTAGGAATTTCCAATTTCGGATTAAAACTTTGGCTTGTGTATTGTAATATATCTTACTTGAAATAGTAATAACTTACATTTTACAGGAAAATTAATGAATAAACGAATAAATTACTATTTTAATCAGCTCTTTTCCTAGATGCTCCTAAATTGTGTAGACATGTTGGTTTTGTATGCCTTGGGTTCCTACAGTATGTGCATAACCTCGGTGTGTCTCCCCGCTCCCAAATATCCATATTTCCTTGTATTCGAGTTGAGTTTGATCGATCTTTCTGCTTGGTTGCGAGTTCTTATCTGGTACCAACTTGAAAGGAACGTGTGAGGTAGGCGGCCACATGCTTTCATCATAGACAAGTGAGAATTTATATTTCCAAACATTATACGCGCATTCAAGTTTGTAAACTTCGTTGACGTAGGTCATGCAATTTATACGTTCTGAGGCACATGTAGCAAATTGCAGGTGTGCATGGACAACAAAGTGTTTGAAATCTCCTACAGTCGCATGTTATTTGTTCGAGGTTTACGCGGTGCTCTACCTATAACTCCACGGTTGTGTCCATAGGACTGCTTAACCCGAAATACGAGATTTGGTTGCGAGTGACACACTGTAGTCATTGAGTTTGCGATTTCTACATTTTCCCTAATATCTTTCAACACTGACTCGAACCAAACATGATCGCCCTTTAGTTATCTCGCGTATGTCTCAGCCCGCTTTGGAAACAAGACTACTAATTGAGAATACGTTTCATTGATCACCGAAGTTACTAACAAATGACACGTCCCCTTCAATACGAAATTGATGCATTACTGACAAATTCCTTGACCATCGATAACTACAGGGCGCATTTTCTTTTTTCTCTTCAAAAATAACGTAGATCAATAAATTTGTAGAATTTTAACCTATTTTCTCAAATATTTTTTTAACATATATGTATAAATTAACCAATATTCACAGTTCGAGTTGTATATATATTTTTTATAGTTATTCAATCGCACTAATAATTATTGATTAGAGTGTAATTGATGATATCATTATAACTTATAACTAAATATTAAAATGTTATAATTTGATAATTTTTAGAGAGACAAATGATCACAAAAAACACACACTATTTTAAATTTCTTAATTAATTGACACGGTTACACTGACCCTTATATATAGTAGAAATAAAATTAGGTTGATAAATCAGTGTCACTTCAGATGAAAAAGAAACTATAATGGTTGAATCAGTTGAAATTAAACCGGAATAAAAAGCTCAGATAAAATGGTTAATCCGAAGTAGAATCCAGTGCAGCATAACGAGTGAGCTCCATATTTTTACGTTTGAATTGAATATTAATACGGTCAGTAGCAGCATACGTACTCTTATTTCTAGAGTTTTCCCTCCTTTCTCATCCCTTTCGCATTCTGAAAGAGAATTTTTTTTTGTTTGTTCGTTTTCTTTCATTCTTGACATTTGATTTCTTTGTTGTTGTTTTTTTATTTCTTTGGTTTTGATTCTCTAGTTTTTGGTGTTTTTTTTTTGTTTCTCTTTGATCATCCTTTCATGGAGGTTTTTTTTCTCCAGCTTTAGGTCTTCTTTCTTGGTTCAAAACTCCATGAAACAGGGCAAGCACTTTCAACACACTGATTGTGAGCGCCATGGGTGTAGGCTTCGATCCTATATCGTGTTCACTGCAGATTTGAATCTACGGAGGTAACCACATGGTTTTTTTTAAGTAAGCAATTACACTTAATATTCCATTTATTTCGTTAATTATATCTAGGCATTATCAACGCATTAGCGGAAGTTAATGCTTGAGTGTTTCTTTAGTACGAGTTTTAAGCTTAAATGGTTGCTTAATAATAATGAAATACTTGTATAATTGTTTTGTAACACTTCGTATCGAATCTAAATCGATAATTCAAACAAAAAATGTCACATTTAGATAGATCCATTTTTTATATTTTTGAAATATTAGTCAAAATAATAAAATAGAATTTTAGATTTCTTAAAAGTTGATAAAAAACAAAATTTGGGCTCTTAAAAACTAAAAATTCTTTTTTGGTACCTTTTAAAAGTTGGTAAATTTTTTTAATTTTTTTTTTTACATTTAAAAGTTAAAAAAATTTTAGATCCTTTAAAAAACGGAAAAATAATATTTTAAACACCTTTCCAACTTTAGGTTCTGAACGATCACACTTTCAGACGACCCTTAAGATTAAACCTGCATTTGGACACTGGATTCACTAAATAACAACTATCCACATTTACTTCAGAACATTTCCACCTGACTTCAAGTCATCAATACACCTATAACACTATTTTTTCTATTTCAACCAATTATTTACTTATGTACATGACATTCTAAATCCATAATTTATCTTCACAATTCACAATTCACCATCCATTTGTTGATGATGAAATGTGATCCGTCTGGTTTAATCGAACCCTTTGCCTCCCAAACATTATCTCCACACTACATATTAAAAAAGGGTTAAGCTTCTTCAAGATTCAGGAAATACTCACATGAATTCTAATTATAACTACATATTTAATATAAAATCTTTTTAATATATTAATTCTTTATAAGCACAATTATTTACGATATACCATTTTATAAATGAATTACCAAAAATTATTATTTCTTAACACATACTCTTAAAGATTTACTTACCACGAATTATTACATAATTTGTACACGATTCGTTCTTGATTTACTGCACGATCTTTATTCTACTTTTTTCTCACACAAATGTTCTGAGTAAACAATGAAGAACCATGAAGTATACACGTGACAAACACGACAATATTGTGGAACACAACCATCATACATCACCCAAAGGATTTACGACTCATGACTTAATTTTCACACCCAAGTAACTTTCATTTTCTTCTTTATGGGTCATAAATTAAAAATGCTACTAAGAAACTGACACCGCCCAACATTTGATTCGCAACATATAGGAATCATAGTATTATTGAAGTCTAGTTTTTATTTTCTTTGTGTATAAGGTGTGTGTGCGGCATCAAAAGATTAAGAAAATATGGACAGATACTATCATATAATCACATCAGTATATTTAAAAAAAAAAACATTGTTGTTGCTCTGCAAAAGTGTTTTTGAAATGTTGTAAAGTGAAAAAAATACTTTTGAAAAGTGTGATAAAAAAATGTAGTTTGTTACTTTAAAACGTTTGATATTGTTGTCAAAAATTGTGATTAAAAATTAAAGTGTTCATATTAAACAAGATAATAAAAAGTAAAAATAAAAATAAAAAAAATCATATATTCATTTTATTTTTCATGTCATTTTTTTGGTCACGTATTGAGTTTTACTAGTATGGTGACGTATTTTTATTATATTTCATTTTGTTTGATATTTTATATAATTTATCATAATAATGATAAATTTATTTAGATTGAATATTAAATAAAAGTACTACAGATTCTTTGAATTACCAGGTGAAGAGTATAATTCATAAGAACAATGAAACATTTGACCCATTTTTAATCTAATAATTTATAGACCTAGGCTTATCCATTTGTTTAAACCCAATTCTAGGCTTTTAAGGCCATTCATTGATCCCTTCTTTCTTCTCTTGTTTTATTAATTTGCTTAGCAATTTCTTGGTGAAAGAAATGACTGCTGCATATAGACTCAACAGCTTTACTTGACTGATGACGGTAATAATCATCAACTTTCATTCTCTTGTGCCTCTCGTAGTGCAAATGGTGCTGCTGTTTGTGTTGCAAAAAAAAAAAAAACTAAAAAACTAAATGACGTTGAATTATGTAAAGTGGTTTCTCCATTGGTTGGTGCCAATTACAACCAAAACCAAAGGGAGTTAAAAAGTGTAAAAGATTCAGCATCGGGATTATGGTAATTCATATCATTTTGATTTTAAATGGATGTTTGAATTAAAATTTCAGTGGTCCGACTTACATCGATACATACTTTCGATATGATGGGTTATCTCTTAGGGCAACGTCCACCTCATTTTGAAATTTGGTGGTTGATTCATAGCTAAAGTTGTCTATTTATGGCCTTTCTCATTCCAAGGTCAACACTGGAAGTGTTTGTGTTGATTTAAATTAAAAGACAAGTGGGGCAAGCAAAGCAAGCGGAAGGGTTTCTAATGGGTCAACCTTTTGGGGCGTAAATGAAAGCCCAAATATTGTCTAATAAGTTGGCAAAGTGTGGAGTGGTGTGGATAACGTTGATCGCGGATGCAACGTTAAATTTCGCTCAGCAAAAAAATGTTGTCTGCAGCTGCTGGAATTTAGAGGCACATGGTTGGTCAAAGTGCTAGGGTGGAGTGGAATTTTGGGGAAAAAGAAAGGGCAGCTCGGTAATGTAGGGCGAAAATTTTTGAAGAAATTTCCCACCGAAAATTAAGCGCCACTCACTTTTCCGGCATTTAAAATGACTGCATAAATAAATGCTTGAGTTTAACACTTCCTTTTAGTCCGTAACCCATTCTCTATACCACCTATCGTTTCCCTATTTCTACTGTTTCCTCGCTTTCCGGCGTCACATCCTTCTCAGGTCACTCTCTTTTTCTTGCTATCACTTTTCCCCTCTTTTTCTTTTAAGTTTTTTTTTTTTAATTGACCAGGATAATTTATTTGACTAGATCTGATCAGCGTTTAGCAATATGAAGTTTTACTAATGTTTATTAGTTTCTTTTGTTTTTCTTTCTACTAATTTAAAAATAAGTGTGGATGTTTGTTTGTTTTTGTTTATAAGGTGAACGGAGATGGCAGGAAAAGGTGGGAAGGGGCTTTTGGCGGCAAAAACAACCGCCGCTAACAAGGACAAGGATAAAGATAAGGACAAGAAGCGCCCGGTTTCTCGTTCATCTCGTGCCGGAATTCAGGTATTTCTCGTGTTACAACCAATTGGTTTTAGGCCGAAATATTATTCCTTTCTTTGTATTTGGGTGTCTTGGTCCATGACTTATAAAAAAAAAACCCTAGAAAAAGGACTAAATCTGAGGTGTTTCCCCTACAAGTAAATAAAGAAAATATTTAATTCGAGGAGATTGTTGTAAATAGATTTTGTTTTTTTTCTCTTTGCCGGTTTGTTTGGGTCACTAGTTTCTTCTTGGGGAAAAAACCTAGATCTTTGATTTTTCCCCCGAGTATAATATGAAATAGTTTCTTCACTTTTAGATAGTAAACACATGCTTAAAAGAATCTAAAGTACTTGCCGTTGAAGATTAAGACATTCGCTAGCTGTTCATTTTTTGGACGCCAAAACACGGTGTTTCTTTAACATGGTCGTTAAAGGTCAAATTTGTTACCAAACTTGTCGGGATGTTTTTTTCCTTCTAGAGTTCTTCCATGGTACAACGACCTTTTCCTTGGTGCTTTTTGGCACTTGATTTTGTCCGTAATTGGAGATTCTTGTTAGGACATCCCTTTCTGTTGTGGGTGTTTTTGGATGCTAAAAAAACAATGATGATTGCATTTCTTTTTGGCGATATGGATCCTCAATGATTTTTATCTTGAACATGGGGCATCTCATTCGACTGTAAATCTATAGTTGTTGTTTGCTTAGTTAATGAGTTCGACTTATATAGTCGTAGTCTTTGATGTTTCCCTGGAGTGGTGAGACCATGTAAAGCAAAGTATATTACTCCGTTGCTGTTTTTAGTATTGAATAAGAAGGTTTTTCTGTCAATCATACCACGCCCTTAGGTGTTTCATTTTTCCTTTTGATGTTAGTTCCCAGTGGGCCGAATCCACCGTCACCTAAAGACTAGGACTTCCGCAAACGGGAGAGTTGGTGCCACAGCTGCTGTTTACTTGGCCTCCATCCTTGAGTACCTAACTGCAGAGGTTCTTGAGTTGGCTGGGAATGCAAGCAAGGATCTGAAAGTGAAGAGGATCACCCCGAGGCATCTGCAGCTTGCTATTAGGGGTGATGAAGAGCTTGACACCCTTATCAAGGGTACTATTGCTGGAGGTGGTGTCATCCCTCATATTCACAAGTCCCTTATCAACAAAACCACCAAGGATTAGAACGTTTAACTTAGATTATTTGACTTCTGAGTACTTTTAATCTGTTGTGTTTTATTTTAGGGTTCATTTATTATGTCATATCTGCTCTGTAACTCAGTATATAAGTTGTAACTCTCTAGGAGCTTTGGGATCTTTGTTTGCTGGATCGTTTTTAACCCTATGTACTGTATCCTATTCTAGCTGTGAAGTTTATTATTTGTTTGCTTTTGACATGCATGGTGCTGTTTGGTCAGTCGAGCCATTTCTTGAGATTCAAAGGAGGATAATTTCAACAGAACTCTAACTTTTAACTCTCTCAAAATCCCTTTCATAGATAAAGAAATGATAATACCATAGACTAAGGTTGGAGTCTTGTGTCATTCGTCCCTCTTTAAATTTGTAACATAACAGTAACGAAGCCTAATATTTTAATTTAAGTTCTACGTTAGGTTTATGAACTCCAAATATCTAGGAAGCTGTGTTTAAGGTATAGGCTAAAATAGAACTGTTGAAGCTAACGCATTGGATATTGGGGGACTAATGGTTTCAATCTTTGTCTCATTTTGCATGCCCCCAATCTATTTTGGCGATGATAGATGATGATGTTTCATTGCCGATTTCTATGATCGACCAACCATGACCCCACGCAGTATTATTGAGGACAGAGTTGCCCGATACACATCGACAGTTGCGAAAGTTGCGGGGGGGATGGTTTGACCCAGTGATAAGATGGTCAACCGCGTGAAAAAATGGGCCACAAGGCCTATAATAGAAAAAGATGACCCACCACCTAAACAGGGAAACTATAACTCTTTCCTTATCACAACCGGCATTGCCCAACAAAACAGTGTCAAATAGAAAAGGAAGGGGGAAAATGATAAAAAGACCTAAATGACGGGCTCTGCCACCACGTTCATTTCGTTTTCGTCTTCAAGACAGAAAATAATGAGACAGCCGGTTCTGGTAACAGGTGATTGGGCATTATTCAGCATACCCCAAACAACATACACAGCTATAAATTTGAACACCTAAAACCTTGCGACTGTAACCATGGTGATTTAATGATGCGTGTGAGCCACGCCTGCTATAATTGCCATACTTCGGAAAAACAGGCCATTGAAACTTAACTTGGTTGTACAATAATCTTCATCTTCCTCTTGGATCGCACAGTCAATTTCTTTGATAGAGTTAATGAAAGGGGGACAGAGAGTATAAGAAAGTTGGTACATTGTGTTTTGTTTTTTTGTTTTTTAACAGTTGGCTGGCCGTAGTCCCATTTGTAAGAAAAAGAGACAGAGTAGGGTGATGATGTCCCTCAACTAGTAACCTTAACATCAAAGTCCCTCCGACACCACAGAACATTAAAATTTACTCCATGTTCTTTTTTCTTTAAATCACTATTATTGTTACAGTTGGCTGTAGCCCCCATTAAGGAAAAAGAGTTATAGGCAATGGCCCTCGAAGGGTAACGTAAACCTCCAGTCTTTCATTGAGAGAGACAGCCCCCCTGCGTTTCTGTTTAAACTCTCAAATAAAATGAAACCACCATTTTCAACGCATTACAAATATGTAATTTTATCGGTTTACTCAATTCTAAAGATGCTAAGCTATCATATAAAGAAAAAGCATTGGTTTAAGGGACCTGCAGAGAATCAGATATCTAAGCAAAAGATACGAAAAGTGAAACAACTGTATTTCCAAAGCTTCTTTCATCGAATTCAAACCCAAGGATACCTACTGTACTGGCAATTTTATAAGCTAAGAGAGAGAGCCCATGGCATTGCTCAGACCCAGACTGACACCTCTTAACCCATAACACACCGAAAAAAAGTACTATCAAGAACGTGTGTGCGAAGAACAATTATTAGGATATAAACCGTTATTTAATGTGAAACACAATTTGATGAGGGTATCCTTTTAGGTTCATTTAATACGAGATGTAATATTTTTTTGAATTTATAATATATAATACCAAATAAATAGGAAATAATATTTAATACACCGAAATGTTTAGACCCGAGTAATAGGATTAAAAAGTTATAACTAATAAAATGTTAAAAAAAGTACATATCAATTTTTTAAATTTGTGTATCAAATACTAATCTTTTCCAAGAAAAACACTATAAGCTTTGAAATCATTATTTCTAGTGACTTTTTGTACTTTATAGTGCAAACAGTGATATCAAGCTATCCCATATTTTGTGTCGTAACAAAATTCTATGTTTATGGAATAATTTGTTTGACTAAATAGAATTGTTAGAATCCTCTTGTTGAAATAGTGAGAACTAAATAAATAAAAAAAATCAGTACAAATTACAAAAGCAATTCATTCTGGTAGAAGTCATGGATTCTGATTCCCAGCGGCCAACGCTTTGGCCATGATTTGTATACGTCCAGTTCACATGACTTAATATAAAGACTCATTCATGAACAGTATTGTAAATGCACTCAATTAATGCCAGTAGTATATGTTCTGAACTTTGCTTACATTCTAAAAACAATGACCCTTTTTTTGTAATCACTGTCACATCTGTATGATTATGTTAAAATAGGCAACGTAACAACGCTTCCGATAGCTCACTCGTGCTTGACATTGACAAAACAACTTTTTGCATCGTGGACACGAATATTAACCCACCCTTTTTTTACAGCTTGCAAAAGCGATCATTAGCTATGCCTGGACTTCAGGTAAAATGAAAGATTAGAAAGAAAAAAGGGGGGTCAATATAAATATAATTAGAATGAAAAAGGAAAAGTGCAAGGATCTAAAAGTAAGCGCGGGAAGAATAATATAAAGGGCACTCTCTTTTTCATCAAGTCGCTATCAGAACACCAACTTCCTACGAGGTGCTGGGATGTTGTTACTTTTTTCAGCCAATGCAGCGAGATCTCGGATAGTTTCACTGATTAGGTCTCTAAATATTAGGCGTTCGATGTCCAGGATGGCTTCCGACATCTGAATGGGGCAACCATCCCAACCGTTAATGGCATCCCCAGCAAGGTCCTTTCTTAACACACCACAAATGTCCTCAAACATGTCATCAGAGGAGTCCCTTTCCCGAATCTTTTGGAATTCGGACCAAATTTGTTGCAATGATGTCTCCCCAGTCACAACCTTCCATGGCGGTAATTGCTTCTTTCGGTTCAGAATTTCGTTGATGGTGTCAAATATCAGCTTCCGTTGGAGCCTAGACACTTTGGAGGTGTCTTTGCCCTTCACATACTGTTGCTTCTCAAGCAACAGAAAGACATCAGATTCATCATGCATGTAATTGGCTGCTCTGAGGACATCGGAAATGTAGATAAAATCACAATCATCAGACTTTGATTCAACAGATGGCATTGCAGGACTCCACATTTCGTCTTCTGATTCAACAAGTTGATCTGATGAGTTCAAACAAAAATGTTTTTATCTCAGTTCAGGTTGATTGAAAATTAGCGCAATCCCAAAAATAGTTATGGGTTTTTTTTTTTTAGTTCTCGATTGATGGAGAGACAAAGTCAACATCAGTACGGAATATGACAGTAACAATGGCTTAAAACATACAGACAGAAGATAATGCATCGAATACAAAAAATAAAAAAGACTAAATTCATCGTCGCTTTCACTCTATTTCCCATATGCACATAGTTTAACAATTTAACAGAGAAGTGGGACCATTTTCCTACAATTACCAAAGGCTGCATGGGATGCTCTAAAATCTTACGGCCTCCAACGGCCATCTGTCAGCCAATGTTCAGCAAAGATTATTCTTTTCTCTTTGGCTTTGAGGGAAAAATGTACGGGGATTTTAAACTTTTTCTCACATCAGGTAAATTTTGTTTTGCAGAAAACGGAACAAGTTTTCAGTCACTTTTTCTTATTATATAGCTGCAGTTCTTCATTTTACTGTTTTTGAGTTTGACCCACAATGTTGGCCTCGTCCTTTAACCTATGCCCTTTTCCCACGATCACTATCAAACTGAAGAATCCCACGCGAATTTACCGCCAAACCCATTTAGATTTTCTTTTCCGACGGTTAAGCAGCCGGAAGAGAGAACGGTTTGACGAATCATGAATTGATTAAACAAATAAAAAGGCCTTGACGATACGACAATACGAAAAGCTTCAAGCTATTGAAGGAGACTCTGTTTGACTAATCAGCAAAGTCAGGCCTAGAGCTAAACTACAGCAATACATACGTCACCATAGTCAAATGCAAAATCTAGCGAATCACAATCAGTTAGTATACTTCTTTCCT
This sequence comes from Kokia cookei, assembly GCA_039519145.1. Classification (NCBI taxonomy): domain Eukaryota; kingdom Viridiplantae; phylum Streptophyta; class Magnoliopsida; order Malvales; family Malvaceae; genus Kokia; species Kokia cookei. The sequence continues at coordinate 5,139,857 of CM076908.1, read as the reverse complement.
TTCTCATAAAAGATTTAGTATGTGCCCAAAAATATTTAAAAAAAAGCAAGCTGTAGTTTTATCTTTTTCTCGTACCTTTGAAATCTATGCTCCGTTTCATAACAGGGGACGGAGACGATTCCTCTTTGTAGAACGAGGAATCAAGTACGGAGACCGGGCTCGGCTGCAACTCGGTCGTAGCAGCCGTCATCTCTGCAATGCTGTGAAGCAGCTTATCACATCTTTCCAAAAGGGTCCCCCCGTCCTTGTAGTCTTCCACCTTCGACCTCTGTGACACTCAACACGGCATAACAATAAATTACTGGTTTAAAGGAAATAGGATCGTTAAGCAAAACTAAATAAGCAATGTAATTTAGTTATTGACCCCATTTTTTACCTCCGTATCAGTTTGAGAAGAAGTGCTAATGCTACTCTCTGAAACAGTAGATGTTTGATCCTCCGCTGGAATAGATACCTTCTCTTCTTTATCATAAATCTCAGCCATTGGTTTCCTATTTCTGGGTAATCTATTCGTCGTCTGTTCTAATCCGGTTCTTCTCACATTAAGCCGGGGCGACTGAACCGGAGAGACTCTTTTCTGCTCCACATTGCCATTTCCATTCCCTCTCCCATGAATTTCAACATTAAGTGGCCTTCTGTTGGGACTCCTAACGCCACACTCATTCCTACCCGGAGAAATCGAACCCTTACCTCTGCTTTGGCTCCGAATATTCCGATCACGTCTCGGGCTCATAGTCGGCGGTGAGTCAATATTCAAGTTCCGGCGAGGTCCAGGTCTTGATCGATAATTTGAAGGAGGCGAATCTTTGGCAATCCTTCTGGCCGTGGAAGCCGGTGATCTTCCTGATTTGATTACGACGATTGGAGATTGTTCACGTTGATAAACGAAGTTTCTATTATTCGTTTGATTTGGAGGTTTCTTACTGTGTAAAAGGCCTTTGAGTTGCAAAGCTTCAAGGATTTGCTTAAGTGTCTCAAGATCTTTTGATGGCTCGTCTATTCCTCTGAGCTTAAGACGTTTCTCAATCTCTCCGTAGACGTTAACGGCCTGTTTTCTCTCGGGGAAGAAATCAGCTGAGTCGTAGAAGCATTTCCTTTGGTCCATACCGCGAATTGGAGCTTTTACCGGTTCAGCTCTCGCATTTCTTAAGCCGTCTGGCCTGTTGATAATTACACGATCTCGTTTGGCTCCATTTTCCCTTACGACATTGCTCGAAACTCCTCCGTTTTGGAAATTTGGTTGTTGGCTTTGTTTTAAGTGGAAATTAACTCCGTCAATGAAACGATACTGAAACAGATCTCGACCTCTAGCTTCCGACGCCGATCTTCGGAGCTGAGCTTTTCCGTTCGGTTCGGGATCCGAATCCGGTAACGGTTCCAGTCCCATGAGCCTTGCAATTACGCTTGGTGACCGCCGTTGATTATCGCTATCATCCACCTCATCTTCGCATTGGTTCGCAGATAATATGGAGGCATTCGTACGGATCTCCCGGGGCTTAAGGCTTCCTTTGGCATCAACGACGGCTCTGCTATCCAGAGAGAGCCTCGGAGCTTCCTTGGAGAATTTCCATGGCGACCTCGCGCTACCTTCTTTGTACTCAAAAAGGGGAAGGGGGAGAGGTGACTTGCTCTGATTACCAGTAAGCGTGAAAAGTTCCGATGCCGGAGATCGGAGCTCCGATGTAACCGGAGATCGGAGCTCCGTTGTAACCGGAGATTGCTTCGAACGGTCCGGTGACGCTGCAGCTCGACCTTGTGGCTGCTTCTCTAATTCTCTCGATATTGCTGGTGTCTCAACGGTCTTCCCTTGCTCCGTTTTCTTTTCACTAGCCTGAAACAAGTTTAAAAAAAAGTCCGTAAAACAATACGAACCAACGTAAAAAAAAAAAAGACGGAGATCAGAAAATAAAAACCAACCGGCGTTTCCACGGGAGGGAGGCGCTTAGGGGAGTAAAGGCGTTTGCCAGAAAGAAGCTGGTGACGATCAAAGATCTGAAGGAAACCAGCCATGCATCCCATTTGTTTCCCTATTTGCTTCTCAAGATTTTGCTCTGGCACTACACCCGTCATCATCTTTCCTTTTTTTTATTTTTTTAAGAAAAAAAACTATTCACCCTCGTATTTAACTCAACAATCCTCTTCTTCCTTACGAGTTAATCTTCTATTTAGACTTCCATTGTCGAATATCTCAGCATGATTGATTGCCTGTTTCTTTCTCCCCTTGTCTGTGGGTGGGAGAGGGTTTGAGACAGCAGCCTCTATCGCATCTCCCGCTTTTCTGGTCTTTAAAAGGGTGGTCGAAGTTAAGGAAAAGAGCGGTGTGGGTGTGTGGGGAAAGTGAAAATGGACGTTACTTGCCCTTACCTTTTAGTACAATGCCAAATTAGTACATTGTTTTTTTATCAAGTAATTTAGGGGTTCGAGAGACTTGAGTTGCGGGAGAAGGCCGAATTGTTTTGATATATTGGCGTAGAAAGAACCGGGCCAATTATATATTTCGATTTTCATTTAAATTTTGGGAAGGGTATTGGGCGGGTCGGGAAATTATGAAGTGAGGTAAGCATCCGGAGGCAATGCTTTGCCCTGACGTGTCACCCCTCGCTTCTCCTAATTTTCGTGCCTTTGAACCTCCACGACGCTTCCCACTTTGCTTAATGTTACGCCTTCTATATTATATTTTTATAATTTTATTTAATTTTTTTAATTAAGTTATTACCATCGACTTGAGATATTAATTTAGCAATGCATACATATATTAGGTTATGATAAACCCATTTTGTGGATTAAAAAATCAATTTAAAAGCTAAAAATTAAGTAAAAATCGAATCATTTAAAAGCAAAAGAAATATGAGGAAGCTCAACTCCTGCTAGGGCAATACATATTGTCTAAACACTACACCACTCGCATAATTTTTAAAAGATACATAAAAAAAAAAAAAGGTTTTTATCGTCATCTGTGAATCCATTTCGTCTCGACTTAATCAACACCTCATCTTATTTGCTTAAATTGATTTCAATAATATTCTCAACTAACACGTGTCATTTTACCACTGCATGTAAAACAAAGAGTTCAATGGTTGAGGCTCACGCTCGTTCAACCCACTCTCTAAATATCTTATCTTCTCCCAACATCGAGCTAGAAATGGAGGATAAAAACTCAATCTAATGATTCTCTGTACCATATATGTAAATCAGTCTCATTTCCTTACACCATCAAGCATCTTACCTAATTTAACTAAATATTTTTTTTCAAAGTATTTACTAAATAAAGATTTTATATAGTTTTATTAATGAATTATTTTGTATTATATTTTTTCAATTTATACTATAATTTCCACTTAATAAATATATTATGACAACTTATGTTTATAGAGTTTGAAAATACTTTTCAAATATGGATAGAAAACACTTTTTTAAATATTCATTTAATATATAATTGTGTGATTAGAACTGGCATGATAAATAGAATGTCAGTTTGTTTTACGTTGCATTTCTTTATATTTAACAGAAATATCTATGCTGTACTTTCTTCAAGTACCATAACAAGGCTCACCTCAGTAATTGCTTTATTTGTTGCTTTTAAAAGCACAAAATTGTTTTAACATAAAAATATATATATATACACACACACACGTAGAATTCAACGAATGATTTCAGTAGAAATGGTGATGTTATTCATTTTAAGAGTTTTGAACTTGAATATTTATGTGTGTATTATCTAAATATGAACAAATATTATTACGTAACCATACCAATATATTAAAAATATATATATACATAGAAAACGCGTGTATCAAAGAAAAAAAAAATTAGTTGCCGTCTTAAGCTTAAGATTGTTGTTTAATTTGGTATTAAATTGGTAATAATAAAGGCATGCCTTGGTTTGGGATCATTAATATTGTAATGATCAGGTAGGGCAGTTGGACTGCATATGAATCAATTAAAAGCCGTCCAAATGGAGAGATGGATAAGGGAAAGAAGCTATTAACGTACATCACGAGGACCAACAGCACTTGGTGTTATATACCTATACTTTGTATACACATTTGAGATGGAAGCAGTATCAGTCCAACAAAAATAATGGGTTTACCAATGCAGACAAAAGAGCTTATAAATACTCATATAGAAAAGTCCAGGTGCAGCCTGTGAGTCATGGAAAAATAAGTATGCAACGTACTCAGTTCAAAGTTCAATTACTTGTATTTATTTTTAGGGTAAACTCTTAAAATAGTTATTTTTATTTTTATCAAGTTACGTTTTAGTTATTTATGTTTGAAATGTTATGTTTTAGTCACTTACGTTATTGTGTTTTAATATTTTAGTCATCGAGCATTAATTGTCGTTAACGGTGTAACGATAAACTGACGTAGCACGTTAAATCATCATTTCAAATAAAAATTTTAGGTTAAATTATACAATTGGTCATTATATTTTTTCGTTTTGAGTAATTTAATTTTTTTCTTTTTACATTAAAAGAGATGAAGAATGGAGGAAAATAGAAGGAGAAGCAGAAGAAAATGAAAAAAAAAAAAGTTAAAATAACAATAAAAAATGCTCAAAACGAAAAAAAAAAAATGAAGATCAATTGTCTAATTTAATTTTTTTTTTAAATGGTGATTTAACGTGTCACGTCAGCCTACAGTTAACGAAAATTAAGGGCTCGATGATTAAAATGTTACAAGATGTTAACGTAAATAATTAAAATATAACGTGAGAAAAACAAAAATAATTATTTTAATAATTTACGCCGGTTAAAAAGTGATAAACTAAAAACAGTGAGAAGGAAAGTTTGGGGTTTGGAGGGAAAAAAATATTGATGAGAGAAGATTGTCCCATTTAAAGATCCGATTTGATTAGACCTCGGATGGCTGATCCATCAGATTGAGGTAACTGAGTTTGATTAATTAATAGTGGGGTTTACAAGTTGGTATGAATAAACAATAAATAGGTGGTAACGGTAAACAATTACTTCAACGAGGAAGGACAGAGAGCTGAAACGAATGGCTTAAGCTTTACACTTTCCCTTGCTTGTGCTGCTAGTTTATGGGTCAATGATTTTTTGGGTATCTCGTCTTGGTATTGACAAATAATCACTACGGAGGGGAGGTTTCCAATTTTGAGGATTCTATGTGGTAGGAGCAAGCTTGGGCACTACCAAATTTCTTGCTATATCAACGTAAGTGTACTGTTTGGGACTATACTAGGGAAAATTACATTCTTGACTCGAAACCTCCGCTTTTTCTTTCTTGCCTAAACAGACTCACTTTTGTGAAGGCACATCTTCTGTGGTATGGGGCAAATTGGCATGTGGACCTATAGTTTCCAAAACTTATAAGAGGGTCAAGCTGAAGCCTTACCACCACGTGACTTGTCTCTACACTATGTAATGAAATTGCAAAAGCCTTTCCCTGGGTTGCTTTGCTCCCTGTGAGAGGAGCCTATTCCTCTTTGTACTTGCCTCTAAACTCCAAGCCATATATGTATGTACACATGTACATAGGTACTATCCATTATATAATGGACCTAATATCTCTTTCATGTGTCTTGTCTTTGATCTGAATCTGATACTAATTATTCTGTATAAAAAAAACTGAAATAAAGCATGCTCAACCTTTATCTTTTACCTTTTATCTAACCTTCTTTTTCCATGTAACCCACATGCATTTCAGATCTGCAGAAACTCTTTATTTAAGCTTTAGCTTTTCATAATTACAATCTCAGACCACTAACTGCAACAGTAAAAAAAAGGAGAGAGAAAATCCCAGTAAAAGTGATTAGAAATAGTAAAATAGGCAAAACAGCACAGTGTCCAATTTGAAAAAACTCAAAACCCCCATGTTCGTTCACCGACCCTCCTCTTCTGTATGCATTCCCGAGTTTTGGAATTTGCTTAAAACTATATTTCACATTCCCCTATTGCTTCTTACAAGCTATTAAATTCCATAGGGTCAGTGGCTCAGAAAGCCAGGCCACTTTGTCACCAAAAGCTAATCCATGGAATTTTGCCCTTCATCTACGACCTAAAGGAATGCTGGCAGTATCTGCATCCATGGAGTGAGGGTTGAATTAACAAAAAAACCCACTTGGTAAATAGAGCAGATACACTTGAGATGAAAATGAAGTTTACTTGGAGAAATAAAAGTGTTGTGAAATTTCAAAGACAAGGGTACCCCCAGTGGGATGGCTAAGAGGAATATTCAAAGTTGTCAGGGGAAAATGTGCCTCTATTTATTTATTAGTTTGTTATTTATTCTGTGAAATGCCTCTCATATGCTCAGAGTTGTATTTTAAGCTAAAGAATGGTTGATTGGGGAAAAATGGATTTGGGGAATGCTGAATCAATCATGGAGAGATAAGGCTTCTGATTCCTCTATGGGGTTTTGTAGTTGGACCACTTTTTAACTTTGAAGACTGCAAAATGCTGTGCCCATCCCACATGTACATTACTCTTGGCCTTCAAACTTTGATATTCTCTATTTTCATTTCCGGAAATTTCCCTCATATCTTAAATATTTTCATTCTTCAAAACTTTGCATTGTCAATTCCTAATAAGGTGGGATGAAATGGAAGGTTTCCTTACTGTTTTTGTTCTATCAAGTGAACACTTTTTGGTCCTTTTAACAAAGTAAATACATAAAGGTATGGTGTTGTTATGTTAGTCCTTTTACACAAATTAAAATGCTTTTGTGCTTAGTATATGTTTTTCCTTCAAAATGAAGATTTCATGCTACATCACGTCGTAAAGCAATTACATAACACTATCTGATTTAATTATAATTTTCAAAAACCAGTTCCTCACTTGGATGCCAAGTATTATGTGGATGAGCAAGAGTCATCCATCCCCAACAATAATCAAAGTCTCACAATTATCAAATCAGATAGCCACGTTGTCTTCTCATAACAAGCACATGACTCATCATGATTGCCCCTTTACAATGAAAATGGGTTCTGAATTTGCAGCAAAATTTTACTTTACAAAGCAACATGCACATGCCTTTTAACGTCTACATGAAATCAGCATGCTTTTTTTTTTTTTTTCCTTCACTACTTCTTCGCCTTCCATCTCAACTCATGAATTTCTCAAATCCAACGACTGATAGATTTAATTATTTATTTCCCACCAAACTAGTAATTAAAATGCGTTAAATACATGATGTTATTGCTAGTGTCACGTCCCTAGAACTCAAATCTTGGATCGTGCGGCCTTAGACGCGTTTCTCAATCAAACAACGCTTAAGTAAGCCTGATTCTCACGATTGAGGATTCATCAAGAGAATTCCTCTAAGGCACCAAATTTGTATAGCGGAAGCGATTTGCCAAAAGAAGGCTCAAAAGACAACAGAAAGTCAATATAAATAAGAACAAAGGAGAAGAGTTTGAGTAAATGCTCTTTATTGTATTCACAAAGAAACAATACAAAGAATGGAGTGTGTTACAAATGAGGGGAGGCTCCCTATTTATAGTTGAGCTCCCCCACAATAGACGGTCAAGATCGAATTACATCGACGGATGATATTGGCCTATCCCTTAAATTATGGGATTTACAAGGATTACATTCAAATCAAATCCTATCTAATCCTAAAGATATGATTCTTCCTTATCTTCTAGGATTAGTTCCCATATTTGCCATGATGCCTTAAGTTGCCAAAGCTTCATCATTGGGCCACTCAGGCTTCAATTTGATAGGCTTGACCAATAGCTCTCTGAATCGGGCCAGCTCATGTGGGCTAAATGATCCCAATGTCAATGACAAACCTTCATGGGACTCATTGTGTGCGATGGTCACGGGTTTTGAACTTTGGCCCGTGACACTAGCTACTCCACAATCATGACCATAATATGAATGCCATGTTTTGGATTCAAAAGCATAAACAAGTTTAAAGAGAGAAAAATATATGAATTACACCGTAACTCATCCTAAAATAATGTTATTTTCATTTTGGTCATTCTAATTTTTTGTTTTTAATTTAGTCTCTCTAATTAAGATAATTATTCGAATTGATCACTGTCATTAAAAATTTCGTTAATCCATTAACGAATTGTTGATATGACCTCTTTTGACTTTTGACATTTTCTTTTGTTCGTATTATGGATATATATATATTTTTTAGTGAGAAGGAAAACCTTAAAAAGTTACATCGAAACCATCTGGAAAGGACTAGCAATGTTTGTCCTATGTGTCTCTAAAAAGTCAAGAACTAACGTAGACAGGACATCAAAAAATTACAAGTCTCCTTTTTTTGGCCAAAGCGAGTTTAGTGAGGCAATCGGCGGCTTGATTTTGATCTATGGGGATGTAGATCAAGCTCCATTGCTTTTCTTGTGCTAGGATGTTCCGAATCCTTCTGATCAGGGTTAAGCTTGAAGAAGAATGGTCGCTTCCATGAATAGCTTTAACAACTTCCAAGCTGTCGAATTGGATGATGACGTTGTCATGGCCTCTTCGTTGGATAAGTTGAAGTCCATCTAGAATGGCCCACAATTCAGCATTGAAAATGGAGCATTTCTCAATGAATCTATTATAACCGACGATCTACTCTCCCTTGACATTACGGATAACTCCCCCGGATGCTGCATTTCCTGAATCAAGTTGCACTCCATCTATGTTGAGGAAGAACTGCTGTCCACCAGGTTGATTCTTGTGAGGTGGAAAAACCACCTCTATCAATGCTTCATTGAAAGTTGAGAGAAATTGTTTGGCCTAGCTAGTCGAAGCTTTGATTATCTCACTCGGACTTCACGTTCTCCTTAAAAGATGAAGAGATTTCGGTTCTTCCAAATTCGCCAAGTAATGATTCCAAAGAGGCAAGCCTAATTGGCTCCCCTCTCATGAGTCCTAGCATTATCCTGCACATTTGAAAGAATCCAATTAGTTAAATTATGAGAGAGAAAACTCAAAGGATGATTACCTGGTATGATCTAGTTCCAGACTTCCTTAGCAGCAGTACAATATCTAAGAGCATGAAGGGTGTCTTCCGAGTCGTGTCCACAAATGACACATGAACGATCTGATGTAAGGCCTCTTTTGAATCTTTCCACGTTACTGAGTAGGCATTGCTTTAAGGTAGTCCAGATGAAGAAATGAACTCTCTGTGGTCCTAGGAGCTTCCATGCACACTTTCACTTCTCATCTATAGGGTTCCACAAGTTTTCCTTCAGGATCTTGTAAGTTGATTTGACTGTGAAGTCACCGAATGAGGTATGGCACCACGAGAGGCTATCTAGTCCCTCGAACGGATGAGAAGGAGGGATACCCCTTAAATGCAAGATAACATCCTCTAAAAGCCAAACTTGGAAAAGGTCAAGGTTCCACGTCCCTTCCTCTGTGACCATCTCATTAAGGAGACAATCGGGGGAAATGTTAGCATTAGCAAGAATAAGGTTGATAAGAGGCCCCACGTTGGGAATCCAATTATCCTTCCAACAACGGACTTTGTTACCATTACCAACGGTCCAAATTAAATTTTCTTTTAAGTAAAGGCCAAACTTTTGAGAGGGATCTCCAAAGGAAGGAACACTTGTCTCTGGTGATGTAGTTAGGTAGCTCCTCTTTGACTTGATACTTTGATCTGAGGACCTGAACCCATAGCGCTTCCTTTTTAGTGATGATGTTAAACCCTAATTTCATCAACAAAAAGGTATTCTAGTCACGTAACTTGTCCAACCCAAGGCCTCCGCACCACTTAGGTTGACAAATGTGGTCCCACCCAACAAGGGACATCTTATTTTTGTTTTCAAACAATCCCCATATGAAGTGCTTCACCAGTCTTTAATTTCATCACAAATATTCCTAGGTATTAGCATAGATTGCATGAAATAGCTAGGAATGGAGAGGAGAACGGATTGGGCTAAGGTAACAAGACTAGTGATGGACAGTTGCCTCACATCCCAACTCTAAAGCTTCCTTTGCACCTTTTCAACAATGAAGTACAAGGTGCTCTTCGTGACTCTCTGGTGGAACAGTAGAACACCCAAATAATTCTCAAGGTTTTGCACCTTCTGGAACCCAAGGGAATTACTAATCATGTTAGTCATAGGTTCTTCCACACCTTTCAAGAAAAAAATGTTGGTCTTCCTAGCATTGATCCTATGACCAGAATACTCGCAAAACCTATCCAACAAGCTCTTGAGAATCTCACCATGCTTCATGTCAGCTTTGCAAAATAAAACTAAATTGTCGACAAAGAACAAGTGGGATATAGCAGGGCCTTCATGAGAGAGACGTATGGGCTCCCACTTTCCTTCGACGATGGTGATGACTAGTCATTACCATGAGCTCACCTTCCAGCATAACATTATCAACCACCCTACCACCTCCAACTATCATCATGTTGCAAATAAATCAGAAAAAATAGTTTGAACTAATTATAAAAAGATCTCTAACTTTAGTCAAAAGTAAAAATAAATGTCACATTAATAATCCGTTAATTGATTAACAAAATTTTTAACGGTCGTGATAAATTTAAACAATTATCTTCATTAAAATAATTACATTAACAAAAAAAAAATTAAAAACAGTCAAAATAAAACTACCACTATTTTAAAATAACATGCTATAATTTATAAATATATATAAGCAAAGAGACGTTCCCATGATTGATAACTTGGGTTCATTCTCCTCATAGAGTAGATTAGGAATAATAATGGTTTATTAATTAAATTAAAACAACTCATGTCATGTGCCTAAAACAACACAAAAGTGAGGATATTGAGGGTAAAATAGATGCTTAACGTAACGGTCTTTTAGGTTATCTATTCTCAAAATGGGGGGTTAAATAATTTTGTTTCCACTTTGCTTGGAAATTAGCGTAGCTCGGTTGCCCAGAAAAAAGGTTCCCCCACTTTCACATGCTCTCCTTTCCCTTTCTCTCTCAATACTGCAGACCGAATGAATTCATTGAATTGGGTTTCATTGAAGGAAGTAAACAACAAACACAAATTTATTATGTCTATATATTTGTTGATGCACTGATCAATAGGAAAAGAGATAAAATTAAATGATTAAATTCTGTCAGAGCAGAAAACTAGAAGTAAAAAGAAAGAAAAAGGCTCCTAATCTCGTGTCTTAAAATTTTGTTATATAAATCAGATAATCAGATTGAATTGTGAGTTGAATATCGAATCGCGTTGTTATTACATAACAATACTAATAGGCTAATGCTAAAGATATATTATACGTTGCTACTTGCTATGTTAACCTATTCCCTATTCCCTATTCCCTATCTCTAAATTCTTTTATTTTCTTTAAGTATTTTTTAAAGAAAAAATACACGTATTGGGTTTCTAAATCGACTCTAATATGCACAGTTTTTTGTATTATTCTAAAGTTAATCATTCTATATAAAAAAGTTGCCTTGAGAGATGGGGCTACGGTTAAGGTAAATCAGATATAATAAAATAGTATAACCTCCGGTTTTGTGGAATAAATCGGCGAATTAAATTGTCTTAGGCTCAGCAGAGCGGCCTATGAATAAATAGTATTCAACTTCCTCATCCATTGACCATATTTTACTATTTTAGTACGGGGTGGGATTAATTTATGAACCAACCCCTCCACCCAACTACACGTCGAAATTGCTCATCCACCATTTGAGTTGGAAACAGATCCAATTTAATAAATATACTGTTTTTTTTAATACATTATTATTTGATTAAATAATTAAGGACAGATGGCAATAGATTGACGCCGATTGTAAAGAAAAAAAAACCCGTCAAATAATTACTTTTTTAATTATCTCTATTCTTTGGTACATTTACAATTTATTTACATGTCATTATCACGAGTAAATTATTGTCAACTTACGTACCACAAACACATTATTGCTATGATTCAAACTTACGATTAGGGATGGTAAAAAAATTTAAATACTAAGGGTTTCGACCTAACCCAATCTGCTAAGATTGTATTTTTTTTTTCCAAAAAATCGAATTCAAAGCATATTAGTTAAATTTTAAAAAATAATCGAATCGAGATCAAGTTTGAGATTAATTCACTCGTCTTGAAATATTTACAAAAATATCATTAATATATTAAATTTTTGTTTTCAATATATATATATAAAGTTTAAAATATTAAACTAAAAAAATCATAATTTACTTTAAAATAAAAATAATAGTTTTATTTACTTCAAAATAAATAATAAAATAAAATTCGGGTTAAATAGGAATCAGATCTCTTATTAAATTTTGAGTTGAGGATGAATTTTCTCTTTAAAAATCAAAATCAACTCGGAACAAATTCATCAAGGTTTGCATAAGAGTTGTGGCGGGCAAAAATTTGTCTTGTTCTAGGTTAAGAGTTTGCTAACTCTGGACCGATGCGATTTTTTTTTTGGTATCAATTAGTTTTTTTTTTTTGAATATATTGGTGTGATTACATGATAATATATGTTCATACTTTTTTTACCCTTTGACAACACACACACACCTTGCATGCACAAGTGCTCGAACCCGGAACACCTAAGATGAATAACATCTTTTTTTTATTAAAATCACTTGTTGAGTTCAAGTACCAATTAGTTAATTAGTAAAGTTTTTCCCTAATTTTTATTTACTTGTTTAATTTGGGTGAATGTTTTGTTTTGTAGACAGGCCGAAGAAATTGAAAAGCCCACTGAGAACGAACAAAATCAATACATTAGGATGGATTGGAATTGGAACATGAAAGGAGTAGAAATGGATAAGAACTAATAAAATGTGAAAATCTTTAGTTTATAAAAGGTTAAAATATGTCATAAGCCCCTATAGTTTTTATAAATTTGAAATTTAGTTCTACATTTTAGATTTAAAAATTCAAGTCCAATTATTAACACAACTAAAATTATTTTTTAAAATTTAGGTTCATTATAACAATTTTGTAGTTACGTTACTACCAAATGAATATATTATTTTATTTCAAAATGGCACACTAACAAATTTAAAAAGAAATAAATAATGTTTGGACTATGGATATAAATTTTAAAACGTAAATGCTCAAATTAGGGCTCAACATTTTAGAGATTATTCACATAAGAGCTGAAGTTTTAGTTTTGATGATTTTGAAAATGCCCAATTTGGTTATTGAATGGATGAAGTAAATCATGTTGATGATTTCAGTCTTTTTTTATATCTCATTTTTAATTTTGTGAATGGGATTTTTGAATCATGGGTTGCCCTTTTTCTTTTCTTTAATATCAAAGGACTGTGTTGTTAAAGAATCTGAATGAAGATAATAATTGGATTCGAATCAAGTTTTTAATCTTGGGCAAAGAACAGCACATGTACACGTGGTGCACTCTCATTGGACAAAACGCCACATCAACAATAAATGATGTCATTAGAGTCGAGAGCCACTTTAGTAATTGAACATTTTGAAAGTTTAGAAACTACATTAGAACAAACCTCAAAGTATAGGGGTTAATGGTGTCATTATCCCTTTCCTTGCATGTCCAACCAATGCTCATGTTTCCTCCCATCATCCCCTATAAACCTTCCTCGCTATAAAACGACCTAACCATTTTGACATCAAATGTGGAAATTGATCCAGAAGTCGTGAGCACTGCCATTGCAACAACCCCCAGCTTCCACCAAGATTATTGTTACCCGGATTAATGGTTTGCTAAAACATTAATCGTACAATAAGTTACGAAAAAATATAAAATGACTTAAAGTTCTACATCGATACAAACAAATTCTCTTTATGTTTTTTATTTTTTATTTCCTTTCTTTTTCCTTCTCTCACTCCTTATGTCTCAAATGACTAAATTACCCTCTAAACAATAAATTTCTATTGCTTATTAAATTTCTCAATTGCTTGATTATTCTGGAGAATATCTACCAATCAATAATAGATGATGGTAAAAGATATTAAACCTATTTATTTAGAGATGATCTAATTAAATGCATAATTTTTTTTGAATATACTGGTGTGATTACGTAGAAGTATCTCTTCATACTTTATTAACTTTTTGACAACGCACATACACTTTGCACACATAAATACTCGAACTCGAAATCTTTAAGATGAACACCATCCTCATTTTCATTAAAACCACTTATTGAATTTAAATGCACAAATTTAATGAACTAAATCGAATGGAAATAATTGCTAAGCCCGTAGACATATCTAATCATATATAAATGGAATGGTCCGAATTAACAATGTAATAAATGACAAAAAAAAAAATTACCCTTGTTATCAAATCCACTATTCCCCTAAATTAAAAAAAAGGAAAAGTCAAAAATAGAATGTGTCCAAAACCAAGAAAAAGGTAGGGGTCACACCTCACAACTACGAACACAACTGTCGTTCTCAATACTTCCCTACCCAATAATTATCAATCCACTTCCCAATTTCCATAATAATTCACAAATAATCGCACTTCAACTATACTCACTCAGTTATTCATTAATAATGTCGGCATCACCTCTGTTCGATTTTCTATATTTATATTTACATTTATTTAAATTAGAAGTGTTTATAGTCGGATCAAATCTTAATAAAATTTTAAATTCGTTTAATAAATTCAGATTCAATCCAAAAAATGATTTTAAAATTTTATTTAAATTCGACCTAAACAAAAATGTTAAAATGTAGATCTAATCTAATCTATTTGTATTAAAAAAGTCTTTATATTAATAATATTAAAATAAATGTTTTCCAACAAATTAAAAAAATTATAATTAAATAACATTAAAATAGGTAGAGCTTAACAAGCAAATGCTTCTAAAACAATAACAAAATTAACAGAAAAACAATAGTCATATAATATCCAAACAATAAAAAAAAAATAGCAGTAACATAATAGTGAAATGACAACAAAACAATAAATTTTTTATTTGCAAATTCGGGTCGGCCAGACTTGAGCCAAAAAACCTTATCCAAGGCTCGACTTATTTTCTAAACGGGCCTTAGCTTTTTTCCCAAGTTTATTTTTCGAACTTATATTTTTACTCAAATCTTTTCACTTTTCAAACGTCGACCCGACTAATGAACAAGTCTAATTTAAATTAGACCCATAATTATTTAAGTATTCAAAATTATAATTTATGTTACCCTGTCGTTAACTTGTTCTGTTAACTCTATTTTCTTCAAATATATCATTATTCATCAAATTATTAATAAATTTTCATTTTGGTCATTTAATCATAAAAAGTTACAAAATAATTATTGGCGTTATTGATTTGTAACGATTTGATCACTCGTCCGTTAACTTAATAGCGGGCTAATTACATGACAAATTAGCTCATATACTTAATAACTAATTTGATTCCTACACTATAATTAAAATATAAAGTTGATACAATGCTTTAAAATATAAAGTTGATACAATGCTTTTAGATTTTTATTTAAGTAAATCTAAAACAAATCCAAAAAATTCTAAAAAATATTAAAATATTAAAATTCATACTTTATTTTTGAAATCATAAATTAATTTTTAAAATTATAATTATAAAAAAATTAAAATATTCATAAAATTCTAAAAAAATAAAAAATTTGGCTAAGATTCCAAAAAAAGGAAAATCTAAAATGTTAATATTTTTTACTGCTATAATTTACTCCACAAATTTGAATCTCAGTTGTTTACAATCTGCTTTTATGATGAAAACCGGTGTGCTAGCTATTGTTGTCGCTGTTCTGGTTCTAACTTCTAAGTCATAGGACTTGAACAGTTGTTAAGAAAAAAAATTTTTGGCTGAATTTTTTAATCAATAAAATTATTATTTCTTTTTTTAATGCACATTGCATTATTAATTTAGCAAATACATATTTGACGTTTTAATTTAAATCTATATATAGTAGATAAATCATACAAAAATCACTTTATTAATAAGCAAATATAAATTTTAAAAATTCATTAAAAATAATCAAATTAAGCATTATTAACTTAGCATAAATTGTTTTTCTTTTCTTTTTCTCCTTTCTCATAACACTAGTGAAGATTTTTGAGTCAGTTGACCAAATGATAGTAAATTTGAGTACAATTAGCAAGTTTAATTAATCTTAAATTTTTGTGAAGCGGTTGATTTTGTCCATAATGGTTAAAAAGTCTATAAAATGTGTGTTCATTAAACATGAGTGATTATCTATTTTTGATCTTCTAATTGCTTGCAAGACACTTGGTTTAAGAATGAAATTCGATTTTGAAAAAAATTATTGAATAATATTAATAAACATTATGCTTGAGGACAAGCATAGACTAAGTAGGGGGACTTTGATAGTAAATAATTTGTGCAATTTTATTTGTGTATTTTGAATTAATTTTGAGAAAAGTATTTCTAATTTTCTACATTTTCTTATCAGGTACAGAAATTGATGTTTCAACATAAAGGCAAGCAAAAAGCGAATCTAATTGAATAAATATGTGAAGAGATGAGCTACATTGAAGAATTGAGAGAAATTGAGGGCTTAAATGCAAAGAGATATTTTTGTTGAATTTGTCAAAAGCTATTTTTGAATTTTTGTTATTTTCTTCATTTTATTTTGACTAGGATTATTTATTTTAAGTAAATGGGAAATTTAGTTTAAAAGTGGTCAATCTATTTTTAGTAACTCAATTATATATAAATAGGGTCTTTTGGGTTCAATTGAAAACATACTTTGGATTTTGTGAAGCAATTAAGAAATTCTCCATTTCTTTTTGTCTTTTGCGTAAGAATAGTCTGCCATTTCCATTCCAATTTCCATTCATTTTTCAATTTTGTTTAATTGCTTTCTCAATCCTTCCCTATTTCCATCCTTCATTCATAGATACAAACAATTCATCATCATCATCCATCAAGCATGATTAAAATCATACACCACTAAACTTCCATCTTGGCCTTAGGCCGGTATTCTTTCCGGTCAAGAATCGTTAGATACAAATTTGAGTTAAATATCTTTCGTACGGTATTCATCATCTCTCCGGAATATCGGGGATAGTACAATTCGTCCCTTAAAAGTTAACTATGTAATACCCCTATACCCGATTCATATGTATAAAATTAGTATAGAAGTATTACATTAAAATTCAGTATAGAAAAAAAACCGAGTCATGTTAGAAATTTTTTTTTCATCAAACAACGTATTTTTAGGCTTCTTGATTCAAAATATCTTAAATTAATAATGTATAATTAAAATCGAGACTTAAATCTGATTTTAAAAAAAATAAAATATGATTTTTAGTCCAAAATACAATTTCAACCAAAATTCATCATTTCATTTCATCGACTCAAAGCATCCCAAATCAAATATTTTTCCTTCCATTATGTAAGTACCAGTTGTACATGCCATTTTTCTTCATAGTAAATTACCTAAATTTGAGCTTCAAAAGTGATGTGATGTGATGAGAGGTCCTTGCTCGACTCTAGCTTTTCGTAGCTTTTGTACCTACTCGTTAAAATAAACGCGTTAAGCCGGTGAAGGCTTAGTAAGCACTACAAGCATAATAGATGATTATTTATTTATTGCTTAATTTTATCAAACATTTAATTACTCATGCGTATAAAATTGCTAACCTTTCTTGCATGTAACATTTAACTTACCATAATGTCACCATAACACACATTCATCCTCATATTCCAACTTACCTCAATGGTAGATTTTACATTTTCATCCCTTTTTCACAACTTAGTCATTTCAATCACATTAGTTCACTTAATTATTAACATTTAATTACACATACACATATAATATTTATCTTTCATGTATTCATCATTTCTCTTACCTCAATGTCATAATTTACACATTCTTTCACTTTTCACAATTTAACCATCATAGCTTTCTTAATCATAGCTCACTTGGCTTATTTATCCACTTGGCCCATAGTAGACTTCTATAGAACCCATCAGATAAACGGAATAGAAAGTACTGAAGTACTTAACAGTAAGTACTGAAGTACTTAACAGTAAGCACACAAGTGCTGGGAAATAGTAAGCACACACAGTGCAATCCAGTAGGCACACACAGTGCAATCAGTAGGCACACGAAGTACGAAACAATAAGCACACACAGTGCTGAACAGTAAGCGCGCTAGCGTTCCTTAATGGCATGACACCATTATCACAATGGTTCTAACTTGTCTACATGGGCATAATCTCTCAAATTCATCATTTCTCATAATTTCATATATCACATTTACATTTCTCTTAACATATACATAATCATGTATTTTTCACCTTTATTTACTCAAAGGCTTAGACAATATCACCATTTTATCATATAATAAATATTCATAATTAAACACATAATATTTCACATATACATTGTTCATCACATATATATTATCATATACCTCTTTACTCTTATTTTCACATTAATTTTCAAAGTTGTCTAAATTATTTATATCTTGAACTACAGAATTCGAAATTATAAACCGCTTGATGTTTTTGAAATTAGACTCAAATATATTTTTACCATAAAATTTTCAGAATTTTTACTTTAGCCAATTTGTACAGTAAATTCTTTCAATTTACCCCTTCTCTACAGCTTGACAGTTTCGACCTTTCTTCACTAAAAATTATTTATCTTTTTGTATAGAGATCAAATGATGTCACTGTTTGTTTCCTTTGAAAATATACTCATTAAGGATTCAGCCATATAAATTTCAGTCTCTAATAATTTTTCTACATTTTTATATAATTTTTCAAAGTCAGAACAGGGGAACTCGAATCTACTCTGACCTTATTACACTAAAACTAGTATATCTCGAAATATACAGTTCCTTTTCTTTCAAATTTTCTTCCACATGAAACTACACAGAATAAGCTTTAATTACATATATAATTTGACCCTTAACTCATTATATACAATTTTTGGTGAATTTTCGAAGTTAGTCCCCTGTTACTGTCCAAACTGTTTTGAAGTGAATTTTTCCCTTCTCATATTTCCTTTGCACTAAATTTCATTTAATCACACCTAATCACCATATTTATAACTAAATATATCATTTTACTCATTTTTATCACAATTAATCATATGCTTTAAAGAGAATAAATTTTCAATTTAAAATCTTGTAGTACTTACAACAAAAAGACTGGTTTTCTCCTTTTTTTACTCCTTGCTCTTCTCTTTTCCTTTGTCTTCAATTTGGTCTCTTTACTTCTTTCCTTTCTCTTCAATTTCACATAAACACATGTAAGCTAAATGCTGTAATTCAGTGATTTCCATACTAAATTACAGAAAGATACATGTATATCATGAAAATTGAGCCATGTCTTATCTTATTTCATGAAAACCCAAAATTCTAATTCAATCCCTTAACTCTTTAACACCTCATTAGAGACTCTATATGAGAATCGAGGTGTCTACTAACTCTCTTCTATTCCTTTCTTTCAGAGATTTCAAAGAAAATGAAGGTTTTTGAAGCTTGGAAGGTTTAACAATGGTGGAAGGACTTAATTGCAATAAAGGAAAAATTGGGTGGAAGGAGACATGCATGTGACAGTTGTGAAATGAGAAGAAAAGATGATATTTTCATCTTTTATTTCTTTTCTCTTTCTCTAATTCTCTAGATTTCTCCTCTAAAAATATCTCTCTTTAATAAAATGGTAAAATTACACTTTTAGTCCTTGGGCCTTCCAACTTTACACTTTGGCCCAAATCATTGCCTCCAAAAATATCTTCCACCAAATTACTCTTTTGCCCCTCCTTAATCAATCTAATTTCCATGATGACTTATAATTCAATTTGGACAAATTACTATTTAGTCCTTTCTCCTTTCTAACAATTACTAATTAATCCCTTAATTTTCTAACTTTTTTCTTATTTTAGCTATATAGTCTAATTCTTAATTGTACTCTATTACTATTCTAAATCCGGTTCAAGAACGCGGATGTTACAAATTCGCTTTCAACACAAAGTGCACATTGGATTGGAGTCGTTTTGACCTACAGTTGGGAAGAAGAATCGGTCGTGTTGTATTCAAATTCCCGCAAACAAATTGGCGGGTCCTGGCGGGGTCATACTAGTGGGATTTTTGTCAAGGGAAATAGTGATCAGGTTTAAACGTTTCGCGCGGTTGAGGCCGTTAATCCAAGTTGGGTTCTTCAGAACGCAAGGCTATCGAGGTCTTGAATCACAAAAGCGTGTATCGCGGTTAGATAATCGGTAAGGGTTGTTTGACAGGTCGTAATAAAACTAACTATGAAAGGAAGAATTGGTGGCTAGGATGTTCTTAGCTGCTATAACCAACTTACTGATTGGAGGAGAAAACATCATTTCAAGGATCGAATCAAAAATCGGAGCACATTGAGTCTAAGGCTAAGGCTATTTAATTTTGATTACAAATTAATATTTATTATTTTATTTTGCGTATTTTTAAAACTGTTATTTCTATTGTTTTGCTTGTTTTCTGAACATTTTCGATTACCCCCTGATTTATTTATTTCCCAGCAAGACAACTTCAAGTTGTGGGCACGTTTGTTGACACGATGGAAGTCCAACTCGAGAGAAAAATGTGAAAGCAAATTACAACAACCAGTCCATGTGGAATCGACCTTACTACCTTATACTGACGACCAACCTCTTTCGTCGGAATGTCGACCAACAATGAGTTAGGTCAAGACATCAAGTGGCGACGTCAAGTGGCTTGAGGTCATAATGTGACAAATTGTTTGGCGATCTCACGATGTGGGGGAGATGACGTCGATCTTGAATTTTTAAAACTTTTCAATTTGATCCTGTTTCGTGCTCGAGTCGACAAAAGAGCTTTTGTATGCTCGAATAAAACTTGAAAATGATGTATTATTATAATTTAATCATGATTGATGTTTGAATGCACATGAAAATGATTATTTTATTGTGAATCTGACTGTAGTTGCTTCGAAAATGAATGTGGTAACCTGCTACTTGGACTCGACGATCGGGTTGGACAAGGGGAGTTACAATTTCCATTATTAATTTAACAACGGGTGACCAAAACAATAACAAATCTAAACTTTAGTGTCTAAATTTAAAATTTTTAAAGTTGGATGATCAAAACAAGAATGTAAGCATAATTGGGTGACCATTTGTATAGTTTACTCGTAATTAATTATCATTTCAAAACTTATAACTTTTAATTAAAATGGTTACCAAACAACTAGCATGGTTCTATTTTGATCACTCCTGTTAAAAAAACATATTTTTCCCTATATTTGGATAATTAAGAACAATGGAAAAGAAATGAAAGAAAAAGAATAAAATAGAAAGGTAAGAAAATATTTATTTATTGTTTGGATTGCTAAAATTAAGGAAGAGAAGGAAATAAATTTTAACACTTACACTTTGGTTAAGACGTGGAAAATCAAGTAAATGATTTATTTAAATAACTTTTCTAATTATAACCTTACTTAAATAACATATAATAATTTAATTAAATTATAAATAATAAAAATTGATGTTTTCCATAAAATGATAATTACAAAAGCTAATAAAAAAGTATAAATTAATTTGATACAAACATTAAAAAAAAAAGAGTCGTAATAATTCAGAAATGTAAAAAATGATTTTGATAGTTTGTTAAGTTGACACAAAATTAAAAGTAAAAAAAAAAAAATTCTAATATTCCTAAAGAGTTGTGATAATTCAAAATAAAAAATTTAAAAAAAATAGAACCATTTAAAACAAAGTAATAGCCTAAAAGATGGAATGAAGCAGTGACGCCACATCATCCTGTATTTATTTTCAATTATTTGATAGTATTTCAATCATATTTTCCATATCATTCATATTTTTTTTTGCAATTTTTTGATCATAAACCTCAAAATAAAAATCTTAAACCTTAAACATTGAATTCCAAACTCGAAGCCAAACTCAAAATCCTAAACTTTGAAACGTGAACCCAAATCGAACCTCAAACCCCGAACCTCAATCTCGAATTCTAATATCTAAACATGAAACTCGAATCATAAACCCTAAACTAAAAGATTAGATTCTGAGTTTAAAGTTTAAGGTTTGAATCCAATTTAAAAAATGATCAAAATTATGTATTGACATGAAAAAAATTATTGAAATGTCATTAAATAATTGAAAAAATATATAGGATGACGTAACGTCCTTACTTCATACAATCCTTTCACCAAAGTAAATAAAATATTAAAAAATAGAAAAAATTCAATGAATTAATAGAAGAAAATTCAAAGTAAAAAGAGTCATTAAAATTATCAAAAATAAAAAATATTATCTTTCCTTTTCTCTTTTTTTTTTTTTCTCTCATTTTTACCAAATTAAGGTATAAAAAGATTGAGAGAAAATAAGGGGGGGCGAGGGATTCTCAACTCCATTCACTTTCCCTACCATGTAGAAAATAGGTTATCCAAACAAGGAAAAAATTCTTTCCATTGAGTTATTTAACTTTCCTTCCCCTTACCTCAACCTAAATATAGTGTTATTTATTAATGTTACTCATATTTGTATTTTAATTACTTCTCCATTAAATCATTAATAAATGCAAATATTATTATTATTTTATTGACATAATAATAAATTTAACTCTATTTTATTTACAAATTTTAAAAATATGATCTTAATTTTAAAAAATCCTATAAAATTAACTCTCAATTTTACACGTTTTATCAATTTAATTAATTTAAAAAAAAAAAAACTTTTATCAGAACTACATAAAAATTTTAAGAAATTTAAAATCGATCCAAATCACGACAAGAAAAACAATAGCTTGATTTTTTTCGTAGACTAAAAGGCTTTGTTTAGTAGTATTTTTTAGAAGCACTTTTAACATGAAAAATACTTTTGAACAAAAAAGAATGTTAAACAAACAATTTTTGAAGAAAATTTTTGGCTTTTCAAAAGCACTTTTCTCCAAATGGAGAAGTTAAAATTTTTAGTTTTTTCATCCCAAAAGCACTTTTATTTTCACCCTTCCAACACATAGCATTTTCCCTTCTCTGGTTAATTGCTTAAAATTATTTAAAACTTATTTTTCATATATTAAAATATTAACAAAAAATATAATAAATTATTTTCTATATTCTTATTAAAATATCATAATAT
Source organism: Kokia cookei (assembly GCA_039519145.1). NCBI lineage: Eukaryota > Viridiplantae > Streptophyta > Magnoliopsida > Malvales > Malvaceae > Kokia > Kokia cookei. The sequence goes on along the minus strand of CM076908.1, from coordinate 5,116,909 downwards.
TAACTATTTTGAACATTATTTAAATATTTATTTATCATTTTATACTATATGCCTAAAATGAACATTTTATTTCTCAAAAGTATTTTTTGACATTCATACTAAACAGTTAAATCTTAAATTAAACTTTTCAATAATACTTTTCAAAATCTCATTGTCAAAACATTTCTAAAAAACAATGCTAAACTAGCTTTAAACCTTTTGAGTGCATCTTTAACCACATGAAACTAATCATGACAAGAGAAACAATTTTTACTAGAGTTGAATAAAAAATTCGAAAAATAAAAAATCGATTTGAATTATGGTATTTAAATGATTTGGTTCATAAGTTAAAAACATCATAATTACTCACATTAAACTTAAATAATTTTTATTTTATTTAATTTACAAATAATTTTAATTTTTATGATATAAAAATAAATAATTTATATTTAAAATAATGAAAATAACTTTAAAATGATATATAAAAAATCATTTTTCAAAAAATAATGTATATAAGAGTTAGTGATTATCTTTTATTTACTTGAAATATTAAAATTTTAAAAATATTTATGATTTTTTAAAACTTCATCAAATAGTATGATATATGACACTTCAAAAAAAATTAAATTCAAAATCAAATTTTAAAAATAACATTATTAAAACAAATAATTACAAGCATAAGTAAAGCAATCAACTTTTATAGATTAAAGGAACATAACAAGTGGTTCCAGTGGAAAAAAAGATGTTATTCATCTTAAGGATTCCGGGTTCGAGCACCTGTGTGTGCCTTGTCAAAAGGATAAAAAAATATGAACATATATTATCATATAATCATACCAATATATTAAAGAAAAAAACCTCTTATAAACTAAAGAGTGATAAAAAGTGAGGCAATCATCATCTTTTCTTGAAAATTTTTAAAATTTATATTTGGTTAATAAATATACTATAAGCAATGGTATAATGTATTTTTATATAATTAAATGATTTTTTTATATTTTAAATTTTAAATTTAATTGTTAATTTCAATTATTTTTTTTAATTTTATTGGACAACATTTGAAATGAAAAATAATATTTACTTAATAATCATATGACAAAAAAAAATATCATAATGAATTAAAATTAAAAAAATATATATTAACAATTGAAGTTACATTTTTAAATTTGAAAAGTGGATGTACTAAATTCCTCAAAATAAAAATAGGAGGCTAAATTTAAAATTTATAGATATTACCAACAAGTTAAGCAAAAATTTGTAAGTTGACAAGTTAACTCATGCCGTTCCATATTTTTTTAAAAAGTGTTACGAGTACAATACAACCAAAGTAATGAACTAAAATTAACAGAAAATGGTGTTAATAATTGAACTTACATCTTTAAATTTGAAAAATGAAGGTGTTAAATTCTTGAAATAAAAGTAAGGGGCTAAATTCAAAATTTACAGATATTACCAACAAATTAAGCAAAAATTTGTAAGTTGACAAGTTAACTCATGGCATTCTATATTTTTTTTAAAAAGTGTTACGAGAAAAATACAACCAAAGTACAATATAAATATATATTTACGTAACTACACGATATCAAATTATTACAACACAAATAAATTATTTTGATTGTAAAAAAATCAAAATATTACAATACAAACAAATTAAGAACTGATACATTCCTATGTTTGGATTGCACTAAAAGAAGGAAAGGAACCTAAGGAAAAGTAGCACCTTTTTATGAATATCCCTTACTTTCCTTTGAATTGGTTAGTTTTCATTTATCCTAATTTAAGGAGAAGTTAGGTAAAGGAATATGACGTTTCTTTTAAAATTGCGAAATACCTTTTTTATCCTATTAATATTTACATATATTATTTTATAAAAATGATATAATTGAAAATGATCATTATAATCAAATATTTCCTCTATTTTCCGTTGTTTAACTAAATAATGATTGTGAATCCAATAAGTGGTTCTAGTAGAAAAGAAGATATTGTTCATTTTAGGGGTCTCGGATTCAAGCGCCTATGTGTGTAAGGTGTGTGTACGTTATCAAAATGTTAAAAAAGTATGAACATATACTACCATGAAATCGTACCAGTATATTAAAAAAAAAAACTAAATAATGGTTGTAAATTTGCTTTACTTTACTAATTTCAACTCTTCAAACAAAATAAATTTAAATGAATTTACATAAATTTCTTTTTTAACATTCTTTTCTTTTGCTTTATAATCATTTACCCAAACACACGATTAAAAGATCAATTCATAGAAGGTGATCAATTTCCTGAGAATTTAATTGGTGGGAGAGTAATTCGCACATTTAATGTGCTAAATATTATAAAAATTTCCAAGAATGTAACTTTCTTTCGACCATGACAATGTGATTCCTTTAAATATTTGTGAGAAAATAATTTTCTCATGTAGATGAAAAATTAAAATTTATTTTTGAGACAACCATATTTTTTATTATTTATTTATTTTCATTATTTTTACGCAATATCTTTCACCACAAAATCATAAAAAATTATTTAACTTTATGTTAAATACTATTGAATTAAATTATAAAGAATATACTAATTTAATACATATTATATATTTAAAATTTATCAACTTAATCCAAGATAAATGAGATAAATATATAGATTTATTTTCATTTAAAATATATTAATTAGTATTATTAAGAATAAATAAATAAATAATTTATTTATTAATAATAAACTAACTTTTGTTAATGCTAAATATCACTGAAAATATTAAAAATACTTAAGCTTATATTTTATTTGGTGAAGTATTTTTGAAAATTATCATCACATTGTTAGTAAAATGATTAATAAACCAAACACATTAATGTAATTTTCTCGAAATTTTAATTAATATTTTCATAATATACCAACGATACAATCTTGATAATGTGCCAATCCCACCAATAAAGTGGATGACATGGGAGATTTAAGGTCGTAATGAAGCCCAAGGTCCGACAAAGCAAAGATTTTGTCCAAAACGATGAAAGTACACAAAGAAACGCAAAGGGACCATTCGGCTCGTAATTGCAAAAATTGATTTTGAAAAAAGAGGGATCCCTATGATTACAATTAGGCAAGAACCCCGAAAGTTTGGTGGATAGTGTGATCAATACCTTAATTTCGAAATTTTCCACTAACAAAATTCAAAGGGCGAAGGTAATCCTAATTAATGATTAGTATTTTAATAGTAATTTTTATGTGTCGCTGTGCTCAAAACAAATAATCGAAAGAGAGCGAAAATAAAGCCATTTTTTGCGTAAAGATGCGTTAGTGACTGCATCCTGTTCGTTTCCATCTCTTCTCTTTTACTCTCAGGTCAGTGTCCTTCGATTAATTACAAGTTTTGGATTGAACAAAGTTCTCTGTTGGTTGTAAATTTTAATATGGGTCAGTCTGTTTTTATTTTAGCATATACTTTTATAAGATTTTAAATTCTGGGTAAGTATTATTTCCTTTTCTTGTTTCTCTTTTTGAACTAATGCCTTTTTCTAATAAAGAAATTGTTTTTAAACATTAAATAAAGAAAGCTAATACAGTTTCTGGGTATCTTTGGGAATTGCTAAAACTATGAGTTGATTTGAGTTCATCTGAGTTTGGTGTAGAATATGACGAATGATATCCCTGTTTGTTGAATCAATTATATTTCTAAGTTCCCAGAATAACATATAATCAAGGTTGGGATACTTGTTTCTAATGAATTGATTTAGATTTTTTTTCCTTTTTTGGAGAAATGAATTGATTTAGATTTGATTATACCTCTGATGGCTAGTTTTCTTATACAAGTAATTCTTCAAGATTATTGGTCTCATGTATTATAGCTGAATTAAGCCGTGAAGTTCCAAAATTTTACATCTTTCCAGCACCTTTAATGAGTCACCCCCCTAGATCTGGTGCGTCTAGCTGCAACTCTTGCACCATAGATTTTCAAGCATCTATCTTGATCCTTGTAATAACATCTTCAGATTTTATAGTTCTCACATTTATGATATTAATTCTATTTTCTTTTTACTATTTTTATCCAGGATTAAGCATATTAGAGTCTGAACAATATGAAGTTCAAAAAAGGGAACTTGGTGGAGGTGTTAAGAAGAGAACATGATCCATACGGCTCCTGGTTTACTGGTAATATAATTTCAGCTGATAGTGACAACTATATTGTTAGGTACAAACTGCTCGTGGACCATGAAGCGAAACGAGTTGCAGAGAAGGTGCGAGGGATGGATGTTAGACCCCTGCCTCCAAGTGTAAATGGTAAGCGTTGGGCAGTTGGGGATATAGCTGAGGTGTTTGATATTCGGTGTTGGAGGGTTGCAAAGGTCGTAAGAGTGTTAAACGACAGCAGCCGGTTTGTCATTAAGTTCTTTGGGTCCATACAACTTAAGGAATTTCATGCATCAAGTTTAAGGACTAGGCAGGCTTGGCATGACAACAAGTGGATAGTAATGGGGAAGGTAGATGGCTTACATCATCATGCTTTTTCCTATATTCTCTTGTCTAAATGTTTATACTTGATTCTTGCTTGAGGTTTATCTTTACTCTTATTTCTTATAATAATCATAGTAGTTCTTAAGATTTGATATTATGATAAAGTTTAAGAACAAGCTTCATATGATAACTCTTAACTAATGTGTTGAACCAACCAGAATATCTAAATCAGACTACATACACTGCAGGTTGCTGAGAAGTTTACACCAAAAACTCCATACCGAGCTGGTCGCTTGCGTTTTAGGACTTCATTGCATTTTAGCACAACTATGCAATCTAAAGCAAGGTATAAAGAGGGAGAACATAACAACGGTGAGGCTCATAATATCACCAAGTGCCTGCCTATGAGAGCAAAGAGTAAAGGCTATGCCCATCAATATGAAGAATACAATATGGACCTCCTCTTTGGTAAAACCTTCAAGAAAAGAAAACCATCTCTATGTTCTAGAGGCCGTGATGGAATGAGAAGTCTTCCTTTGTATAAACAGGTAGATATTTCTTGCACACATGTAGCGGTTGATGAAAACTTCGATAAGCATTCAACTAACAAGAATAGCAGAATGGAAGGCAAAATTCCTCGCTGTTTATATGATTCTTCTAGGCCTGTTTGGTCTACTGAAGATAATGATCAATGCTCTGTTGCTAGCTGTAGTTTTAATGGTGACTGTGTTATCCCATTCTCTCATAAATCGTTGGATTACGCACTTGATAATTCCGATGCTGAGTCGGCTTTCCCTTCTTTGTGTGGCAAAAGAGACTTGCCCTTGCCTCCTGTGAACAAAGTATACTATATCCACGAACTAGAGCTTCGTGCTTACAAGTCAACAATGGAGGCATTGTTTGCTTCAGGTCCTTTATCTTGGGAGCAGGAAACCCTGTTAACAAATCTCCGTCTCAACCTTAAGATTTCAGACGAGGAACACCTACTCCAGCTGAGACACCTTTTGTCTGCTCAAGTTCTTTGATCTTGTATGTCTGTATCTTGCCTATGGAACTGCTCAACCATTGATAGTTTAGAGATGTGAGAGCTATTGCATCTAGATCTCTTGCAGGCAGAGCTTAACCTTCCTGGGCCAATAACGGGAACTCATGCCTTTTGAAGTTTGATTTGACTGAATAACTTGAATCTCACTTTTCTTTCGTTATATCAGTCGTATGTGGGAATAACTTTCTCCAATTCTTATTTCCTGTTCATTCATCACCATGTCTCATTCTCTTATGCTTTCTTAACTTTGAAATGACTGTATGAGCATGAGCTGAAATTGTGCACGTTAATACCATGGATTTTCATTTCATGAATAAATATCAGAGTTACTGTCCTGAAACAAGTTCATAGAATCAGGTAATATACGGGAAGAGGCAAAACAAAGAGAAGAATGATCTGTTTGGAGATGTATCTGATATACAAATTTCATCTGAATCAGAAAAGTAAATTATATAATTTAATCTGAGCCATCCATAACTTTTTGGTATTGCACACTGTTGAAAGAGTCAATTGAAACATTTGTTAACATAAACAACTCAGCTGTAACATTTTAACATGTCTTGGGAACAAATGTTAGATTGCCTCGAATCAGAGAATCTGGCATCTGCAACCTTTGGCGTCTTGCGGCCTTTCAAACCATCTATCCCAAGATGGATTTATAGGACCATTTGTTCTGCGATCAGAATAAACCCACGAATTAGAGGGAAATGCAACTTTATCTAAAACAAAAGATACAAGAACAAAACAAGTTGTTGAAATTACAATGGTAGTAGTGGATCAGGTCTTGTCCCCATGCTAAGCAGCAACCTGAGAAGGAAACGAGAGATAGATATTAATTCCAATCAAACTGGTTAGCATACAACTTTTTGTGTGATAAAATGATAATCGTTTAGGTTCCAACACCCCATCCCTCCCCCTCCTACTTGTGCAACTTCACTGGAAAGAAAATTATTATACTTACTCCTCAGACAATGTTGATACATTGTCACTTCTCTCAAGCTCTTCCATCTCTTCCTGGAAAAAAATGAAAATACATGAAAAAAGAAAAAGACATACTAAACTGTAATGTGGTACCTTTTCAGCACACAGCAAATTTTTGAGTCACTGAAGTTTGACATTGCTGAAAGTAAGACATGTCAATTAGAAATCATCATCTGCCTAAGAAAGCAGTAAAGATGAGCAAAAATGGGACGAGACAAAAGCTAAATTTATGAGCCCATGATCAACAACCCCATACTAATTAGGCTAGTCGATGGGGTGCTACTGTACAATGTAATACAAGGCAAATTGCGGTACTCTATATAGGTTTTATTACGTGGTGCAAGTGCATGACATTGCTAAAAGCATGACCAATCAAAGTGACGGTTAGCAAGACCAACAAGTCAAAGTCACAGTCAAATACTAATCCCAAAAGCTCTTAGTCATTACACGGATTCATCCAGCCCTTTTTGCACTGAATATCACCTTAATTCTTCAAATACGGGAAGCAATCAAGACTGACAAAATTCAGAATTCAGATTTCATCAAGTAAAAAAGGAAAAAAAGAACGAAAGTTTAGCACATCCCATATAGAGCGGCCATAACATGACTGATCTGGAACTTCATCCCGCCTCCAATAGGGACTTCCTAAACATCAGTATAACCTGATGAAGAGCATATCTGCAACATCCCTGGCAGATTTTTGCAAGTCCAAGAATTACTATTTTGCAAAAATAAATTACAATACTCCAGCACAACATCTAAAAATTTTATCAAATTGGACCTCACGTAAGTGGTACTTATTAACCACTCATGATACTAATTGCTAGGTAGGCTACTTGAATTCCACAATGACAGTAGTGAGAGTTTGGTATGGAGCTGAGGTCTTCCACCCTGGAAGCTAGTTTTTAGGGCGTGGTTCTAGATTGCAAAGCCAACCCATAGGGGCGCTTGGATTCCAGTGGATAGTTGACTTGAATCCCACATTGAATTTATAGTATTTTCTAGGAAGTTCATTTGGACTTTTGACTCTCCTATCGAAAGCTAGCTTTTGGATGTGGTTGTCTCATGTTCCCAGCCCAATGTTAAGATCTACCATGAATAGTTTTTCTCCTCAACTCAAGCGTAAAGATCTTGGCTTCCAACTAAAACTATTACCCAAATACTATCACTCAACAATATTTCATTTGGATATGAGAATTATGGGAAAAAATAGTTTACAAGAGGCAGCAAAATCCAGAAATGAGAGGAAAAAGGGAAAAGAGAGAGAAGGAAAGCAAAAATAGAAACATGAAAAATAAAAATAAAAGGCTAACCTCGAGGAACTTGGATTCTTGTTCGACACGCTTAAGTTCAGCAAGAATCCGATGCTTGCCTCTGGTATCAGCTGCAGAACCGGACAGTTGTTGTTCATCTGCCGACGACGCCGTTTCCGACTCCATTACTACTCTCGCCTGCCCTGCCTGGCTTCAAAGATCCAAAAGTTCAATGCGGCTTGCTCATTCTAAAACGACAGCGGATCATTCCTGTTCTTTTCAGAATTTCGAATTTTTTCCCACAGCACCAAGTCAAACGGCAACCTACTCTTTTAAAAACCTGCAGATCTGAAGTTATTACAAAGCTTTGGTCTTTTATTTATTTTCCTCTCTATTTACTCACTCCGAAAACGGAAACGAGTATGCGACTTTTTTTCTTCCTCACTGTTTTCTTCGAAAGCTGTTCTGCTTTTGCTGGTTTCCTAAAAAAAAAAATTAATAATATTTGTAAACAATGGACAACCTCTTTTTTTTCTTTTTTCCTTTCCTTATCTTATTCCTAATCAACCCATTTTGATAATCTTTTGGCATTTAATATCAAATGTCCCGAACTTGAAGTAAACTAATAATTGAAATTATTTTATGAAAAAAAGTGGAGAAATTGTAGCAGGCGGCCAGCGGAGAAAAATTCCCTTTTCGTTGTGGATAGGGAAAATGGGTCCAACCCTGTTTTCGTCTGCATTTAGACATTTTAGTCATTCCTTTCGGCTCTTGTTTGTCTCAATCCATTGCATTTCTTTTTTTCCTATTTTCCCCCAACCATCTCCATTGCAAAGTTTTTGGGTCCTGATACTAATGGAGAAGCTTTCACAATCACAAGAGTGCTATACAAAATAGCAGTTCTTTTGCCTAATTAAATTTGAATTGGCTCTAACTGTTATTTTTCTTTTCACAATATTCAAATTGAATTGACTTTGGGTATAAATTGGTTTGGTGTCATAGACATTATAAGACAATGTCAAAGATGTATATACATATTTTTTATTAATAGTGTCTCCAATAGGAAATATAAATTGATTAGAAACCCCCCCTCCCCCAAAAAAAAAAAAAAAAAAGCTGAATGGAAAATGCAAAGTTGAAATAGCACCAAAATATATGATTGTATTCAACAAGAAATACAAGGGTGAAAGCTTGGTAGGGTTCTTATTTCTATCGACGGGCACCTTAATTTCTCACTTTTTGCTTTCCTGGTTCAACACTTAGGTGTGATCTAATCATTAGACATGAAAAACGACAATCAAACAGACAATACAGTAAGAAAGTGGGAACAAACATTCAGAGGAAAAATTCCCCACAATGTGACTGAAGCACACATGATCAAATCAAGCCATTTGATTCATTTGAACCTCACCACCTTTTAATGGTGGTGGGAATTCTTCATAAAAGGAATTCATTTTAGATTCATATTTCTCCCCATCACCCCACAGTGCATAAGCTTCCTCTCCATGGATTGCGTCATCCCCGATTTGCAATTCGTCCTCAGCTAATCTCAGTGGAATGATCAGCCTGATCAACAGACATATCACGCTAGTGGTGAATATGTTGAGGAGCACTACGAATACGATTCCTAGCAATTGAAGACCGAGTTGCTTGAGCCCGTCTGTGGTGCGACCTGTATGGAGTCCGTAGAAAAAACCAATGTAGTGTTGCCAGTTGTCTACCATGTAGAAAAGTCGGTTGAGCTTAGGCACCGCGAACAGGCCAGTCAGGATGCCTCCTAGACTTCCTGCTACGGCATGCGTGTGGAACACTGCCATGGTGTCATCGACTTGCTTGAGGAGCCCTATCTTCTTGTGGAGGACCATCATGGTGTACCATGGGATGCTACCAGACATCATCCCCATCAATATTGCTGCCCAACCTTGCACCACTCCTAACCAAAGCAAGATGACAAAAATCTTTGGTTACTGTTGATATATAAATGCATTGTCATGTCATGCATCTATAGGTAATATCGTGCACGTTATTACCATAGCTCATGGTCTTTTACCTGCTGCAGGGGTGATGCAAACTAAGCCAGTGATCATTCCCTGTGTGGCTCCAATCACTGATGGCTTTCCAAAGAAAATAATGTCAAGCATGAGCCATGTCAATAAGCTTGTGGCGGTGCAGACGTGGGTGTTAAGGACGGCTAACGATGCATCGGTGCTGACGGTATAGGGATCACCACCATTGAAACCAGTCCATCCCATCCAAAGTAGTCCTGCCCCTGCCAACATCAGCAGGATATTGTTTGGTGGGAACCTCTCCTTGTCCTTGGTGGTCCTTGGTCCAACCTTCACCAGTTTATACAACAATTGACTCAATTAAAAACCTTTTTTTCTTATAAAAAATAGAATAACATTAATTGTGTAATATGATATTCTGGTCATTACCCAGTAAGCTGCAGTGAAACCGGCTACACCAGAAGACAAATGAATAACATACCCTCCAGAGTAATCGATAATGCCTTTCTTAGATAGCCACCCATCAGGGCACCAGATACTGTAGGCAGTTATAGTGTAGGAAAATGTCAACCAAAGTGGCACAAACAACATCCATGCAAGGAAATTCATCCTTCCAAGCAATGCCCCAGCCACCAGAATCAAAGTGATAGCTGCAAACACAAACTGGAAGTAGATCATGGTTGCATTTGGTAAATATCCAATAAAAGCCTGCTCGATGAGGTACTGAGCGTCCAAGGAAACATTAGGCATTCCTAGGAAATGAATGAACTTGTCCCCGAATGACATCCGGTAACCCCACCCAACCCAACATACAAGGACTGCTGCAAAGGCGTAAAGTGCCATGAAGGCTGAGTTCACAGCCCATTTCTTTTTCACTATGCTACCGTATAGGATTACGAGACCCGGCACACTTTGGAGACCCACCAGGGTAGCTGCAGTTAGCTGCCAAGAATTATCACCTTTGTTCAGCCAGGGTGGGCTAGCCTCATCAGGGTTCAAGTTAGACGGCAGAGACATTTTGTGTTGGACCTGGTGTGTTTGTGTGTGTGGCTTAACAATTAAGACGCCGGAGCCCGGTATGCATGACAAATGATGTACGGTCGGATGAAAAGAACAGAAACGAGAAGTGCTTATATAGAGCCAAGTTCATTGGCAAAAAAGGTTTCTAAAATTGCTGTAACATGTCTGGATTATGTCGTCGTTGTAAATTTTTCTGTCTAAGCCGGCGCAGGTATAAAAATACATTAAGGACCTAGTTGTATTTCATGTCTTTTGGTGGGTAGACTGGTGTTGTTTTAAGGGCTAAATGTGCCATTTCGAGAGTGATTAAGGGAACAAGAATCATAAAAGTCAGAATAAGAAGTTAAGATATGAGGTGTTCTTTTCTTGTTTTATCATCGTATGGCGGGGAATCCAAAAAGCTGTAAGTCTCGGCTGTGGGAATGAATTCCAAACGAAAATTTACTGGAACCTTTATTTTTTTTTGATGTTGTCGAAGTTTTTGGTTTTCATCGAAGATATTGTCCTAGAGTTTATTACATGATAAAATAATAATAAATTCATTTATACCTTGTTTGTGTTTAAAATATACTATATGTATACTTGCTGCCTTACATCAACATTTTATTTAAATTTCACATTTAGATTCATTTTGATCATTAAATTTGAAAAACATAAAAGTTTAACGACATGACACTTTACGATTGTGTCATTTCATCACTTCAGATAAAATTTCAAGTGATGACATGGTCTAATTTTAAAATGTTACATACAATTTTTCAATAATTAGACAAGTGATTGAATCGATTGTACTATTGATTCTCGATTCAATTGCTAAACTAATAATTAATTAATTAATTAATTAACTATTAATTTTTGATTTTTTTTTTATCAATTTCGAACAAATTTCAATTCAACTAATCAATCCAATCATATTTCAAAAATATTAATTTCATCATCAAATTTTAACAGAATTCCTGATCAAGGGCCGAAATTTAATGGGAGAAGGCAATAGGCCCATGGCCTAGAGTACCCAAACTCTTCATTTTTCTTTTCTAATTTTTAATTACAATTTGAGATTAATTCTACTTAAAGGTGATCATGGATAAGATCAGACCGAGTTCAAATTAAATCTGATTAAAATTTTAAACACGGCTCAAATCCAGCTCAAAAAATGAGTTTAAATTTTTTTCAAGTCTAGCCCATTTTATAAGTGCTAAACTCAGACCTAACCTATATTATTATTTTTTTGAAAAATATTTTATAACCAATCAACTCAGCAATATTTTTTTTGGAATAGACTGATGTGTTTCTATTCATACTTTTTTAATCTTTTGACAAATCACACACACACCTTAAACACATAGTTAGATAAGAAATCGATTGTCATCTCTTCAGACGGACCACGGTTTAGCCGCTTAATCGCAACGAGGTTTCCGGTTTTCAATTTCCCTTTATAAACTCCTGCATACCCTCCTCCATCTATCTCCGAAAAATGACACCAACATGTTTTTAGCAAAGATCATTGATGTTTTCTTATACCAAATAAATGGATGGTTTGATTACCACCACAAGTTGCAGTCGTGTCGGAGAAAGCGTTTCGATGTTGACGTCTCCGTGTATTGCGAAACCAAAATGGTTCCCATCTCCTCTTTCAGAGACTTTCTTGGTCAGTTTGATGTCAATTGGTGTTTCACCACTACGAGTGGAAAATTGTAACAAACAGATCGTGTGAGCAAATTGAATGAAAAGAAATCAAAGAACAACATGGCAAAAAACAGCATTGATTACAAATGCATCACATATATATATATATATATATATATATGAAAAGAGACCTAAAAAGATCAAACATGAGTATAAATACATGAACCCAAAGCTGCAAAACATAAACAAATGAGGGACTCAAAGGCTAAAAGTCCAAAAACGAAGCATTCGAAAGTACCATTAATGAACAGAATCTTTGGTAACCCCCATGGCTTTTCAAACCAGTGAGACCTGAGAAGCCACAAAAAAAGAAGAAGAAAATGATTCAAATCATCAAATGCTAATTACTTTATGAAAATAAACCTTAAAATTAAACGCAAAGCATCCACGCAATATATATACACATATAACATCATGGCATAAAAACATATGAATATTCTAAAATTCTTTGAAAACCCAATGCTGCAAAAACACAAACAAAATGAAAAAGAAGAAGCAATACGCAAGAATATACCATAAATGAGCAGAAGGTTCTTGGGTACCTCCCAGGGTTTGTTTTTGTTTTAAACCAGGGAGACCAGAGGAGCAAAAGAAAAAGAAAAGACAATAGCTAAAGGAGCATGGAGATACTGAAAAACAACAGCCAAAGAAATTAGGAATAGGGACTGGGTGTCTGGGAATAAAATCAAATACCGGCACGGCCCAAGTTCAAAAAACTTTCTCCAAAGTTTTCTAAGCACAAATTTTTTTTTCGAATTTATATTTTTATGCAAATTCTTTCACATTTTAAGTGAATCTCATTACGTCTACAATTATGACCATTATGCTCTTTTTGCCAAATATTAGAAATTCTTCTGCTTTTTTCGGTAAAGGAAATTGCTAACTGAAATATTAGACAAGACGTTCATTTATATATTTTTGGTACAAGAAGCTTGATTTATTCAATTGTTATTTACATAATCTTCTTGCAAATGAATTTAAGCTTAAAATTACATTAAAAAAATGAAATAGAAAGGAATGAAAATTTATAAAAGAGAAAGGAGAGAGAGAAATGAAATTAAAGATAGAACTATGACATAAATCATCTCTTTCAAAGAATTTTGCATGTACATGTCATTCTCGTTTCTCAGTAGAAAGGAAGAAAAGTAATCGGAGAAATGAAAGACAAAGAAGGAAATATATATTGGATTAGGAACATGAGGAGAGTAAAGAGTCCACGAACCACGATTGACAAAGAAGCGTATAGCCAACATCAACTGAGTTACTGCTCTTACTTCACTACATTTGAGCCATTAATTCCTAATTACAAACATAAGCACAATAATTGATTCAAGCTAGAGTAACAAACAAATTCTAATTACAAAGAATAAATAAATAAATCTGCTGACTGAAAGCGGCTGAGAGCAGAGCCCAGTCCAAAAGCTCTGGTGTCCGTTTCCTTTAAGTCTCAAGTCTCGACCAAAGTTGCAGAAAGCCAGACGCTAAAAATACTAAAACTAGCTAGCCCAAAGCGGTACCTTTTTCTGCTCCAATCTCGTTTACCTTAAGGTGTTTATCTTGGTAATTGATATTTTGCTCAAATATTTCAACAAGTAAAGATTGCAGCTTTTAGAATTGTGGGTATTTTTTTTTTTTGCTTGCTTAATCCATGGCTTCTTCCATGCTCAATGGAACAGAAAACTTCAGTCTCATTAGAGGGGTAACCCCAAAAAGGATTGATTTTTTAGGGTCAGGTTTTCATGGGAAACACTTACCCAATTTGGGTTTAGCCTCTAGTGCAAGGATCTCCAGGCCAGGAACAACAATGGCTCCAAAGTGCGGCTTATCAGCATCAAGGCCAGCTTCACAACCAAGATTCATACAACACAAAAAAGAGGCTTTTTGGTTCTACAGGTTCCTCTCAATTATATATGACCATGTGATAAACCCTGGTCATTGGACTGAAGACATGAGGGATGATGCACTTGAGCCAGCCGATCTCAACAACAGGAACATGATTGTTGTAGATGTTGGTGGTGGAACTGGTTTCACTACTTTGGGTATCGTTAAGCATGTGGATGCTAAGAACGTTACAATTCTCGACCAATCTCCGCACCAGCTTGCCAAGGCTAAGCAAAAGGAGCCTCTGAAGGAGTGCAGGATAATTGAAGGTGATGCAGAAGATCTCCCCTTCCCTACTGATTATGCCGACAGATATGTGTCTGCTGGCAGGTACGTTTTTCCAACTCTTTTGGTGTTGCTGGAATTTGTTTGCTTGAAATGCACTGACTATATGTTTTCACAATAAGATGTAAAATTTTGGGGGTTTGTGGTTGGATGATGCTCTTTGTAATTGTTATGCACGATTGCTTAATTGGCCTTGTCATTATGGATTGGTTTTATTGTTCTTCTCCTACGATATGATTTTGTAGAAGATACTGTCAATTGGGGCATCTTGGAGTATATAATCTATAATCATAAATTTGGTAATTTGCTAGCTGGTTTGCATGGATGATTTAGTTTGAATTTAAGGGAGGGGAGATGGTAACTTGATAAAGTTTTATTGGGATCATGCTGTTATGTTTTTCAGCATAGAGTACTGGCCAGACCCACAACGGGGCATCAAGGAAGCATACAGGGTGTTGAAATTAGGTGGAAAAGCTTGTCTGATTGGTCCTGTGTACCCTACATTCTGGTTGTCACGCTTCTTTGCGGATGTTTGGATGCTTTTCCCTAAGGAGGATGAGTACATTGAGTGGTTTGAAAAGGCTGGATTTAAGGATGTCCAACTCAAAAGGATTGGCCCGAAGTGGTATCGTGGAGTTCGCAGACATGGTTTGATCATGGGGTGCTCTGTAACTGGTGTCAAACCTGCATCTGGGGACTCTCCTTTGCAGGTAATCACTTTTTGATGTGGTCAATGGCTCGCTGCATTATTTAGTTGAACTTTTTCTCTATTGTTGGCCATGCATGTATTGTAAATCTTGTACATCCTGTATTATGGGCAAAGGATCTGATATCTGAGGTAAGGGTATCGTACATAGTTCCCCTATGTTAGCCTCCAGTTTAAGGACTCGTAATCATAAGCTATAATTACTCTGTTGGAACTGCGTCGATCTCCTTGTCTCCAATATTGTTGAAATTCTGGTTCTGCTTTTGCTTTTTGCTCAGCATTAACTCTCAATCACCAGTTTATAAATAACAAATTTTCTTCCCCTTGGTAACTATTAACTAAACATAAGTCACTCCCCCTTCCCTCTTTCTTTCATAATATGAAGTCATCGTATCAAGTACACTCTACATGGGTACTTTGTGTGTGTGGTGCAAAACAATATCCTTCGATATTGCAGGTTACTTAATCCTTTTTTCTATGAGGCCTCCGCTTGCTGGTTAAGGCGGAGGTCTTGGGTCTTTGAATATCTAAGTTTGAGTTTCACCATACGCAATTGCGATATGTGGGTTTCCAGTCCTACCATGTGTGAATTTTGTCCGGTCTGGTCTGAATCTTTCCAGTTCTTCATCCACGTACTAGTTTGATTCTACATTGTAATATTGCTTGGATGTTCATTTGTACCTGTATTGTATTTGTAATAGTGAAACTTTCAGAAAATAGCATTTCAAGTAGGCGTGAGGTCTATTTTATCATGTTACTAAACTCTCTTGCTTTTCATTTATCATTCTTTTTCAGCTTGGCCCGAAGGCAGAGGATGTATCGGAACAGGTAAACCCATTAACATTCCTGTTGCGCTTTTTGCTGGGTACCATGGCAGCAACGTATTATGTATTGGTCCCTATCTATATGTGGTTGAAGGATCAAATTGTGCCGGAAGGTCAACCAATCTAAACAGCGGCCGGACCTGCTGCTGCCCTTCCAAGTTGCCTGTGTTTCTTTAGTAATAGCGTATGTAATGCAAGACATCTTCTAGCTGTGTGTTTTATCATCTAATATGTATCCTGTCCTTAATTCCGGTCTTCAAGCATGTAACATATTAGCTTTCTGTTTTCTTTGTTCAAAGCTGAATTATCATAGATAATCAAGAGATTAGAAAAATAAAAGCCCAGAGATCAGCGTCTATGAACAAGTTTACTCTATTAGCTTTCTGAAACATAGCAGAGGCAGAGGGGGTAATTGGCAAATGTTTTGCTCCAATTACCATTATTTTTTGTGAAGGAAAGAAATTGCATCCTTGTGAAACCTGAACCCGATGCTGGAAAATTCTTCATATTACAATAACCACTCTCACCAGAATTAGTTGAATCCCGCATTTTTTATTCCTTCCATTTTCTAAATATATTTTAGAAAATTAAAAAAAAAAAAAAAAAGAGAAGGGAGAGTCAAAATTTATATGATTATATAAATCTTAAACCCGATTATGATTATGATGTGAGAACAAATAGAGAGATACTTTATCAAAGATTATGATGTGAACAAAAAAAAAATTGTAGTCATTAAAGAAAAAAAGTCATGGTGCAACTGAATTTAGGATGGAATGCCAAGTCCAAGACACAGAATTTGATGGAAATTCTAAACCTTTTTCCTGGGAGTTGATTCAAGGCCTCAATAATTTTCTTAAAGAGCTAATGCTTTGAATGGAATTCAAACTCAAGCGTGTTTGAATATTTCCAATTCCTTTTGGCTTATGTATACCAACTCCCCTATTTATATTGCATTCTCCCACACAGGGAGGCAACTTACTCCTCTACCTTTCCTTTCTTTCCTATTTCATCCAGAATGGCAGATACATGGACAGAAGATCAAATTTCTGAGTTTCGTGAAGCCTTTTGCTTGATCGATAAAGGTTCAGATGGTACTGTCTTAATCAGTATTAGTAAAGATTAAGTTTACCATTCACCCCTATATTTCGAACATTGATGTAAATTAATTAATGCAGGGTTCATTACCATGGAAGAGTTGGCAGCGGTGATCCAGACAATAGATGTAAACCCTACAAAAGAAGTTGAAGGCATGTTCAGTGAGGTTAATGGGACGACCATCGATTTCAAAGATTTCTTAAATATTATGGCGAGTAAAATGAAGGAAAACTTGACGGATGAACTACAAGAAGCTTTCAAAGTATTTGACAGAGATGAAGATGGATTCATATCAGCAAACGAGGTAAAAAACATTGCTTCCTATCACTTCTCTAAATTGACAAGTTGAGGGAATGAATATTGATTTAAATGGGATGCAGTTGAGACAAGTGATGATGAATCTGGGAGAAAGACTAACAATGGAAGAAGCAGAGCAGATGATAAGAGAAGCCGACGTGGATGGAGATGGAGTAGTCAGCTACGAGGAGTTTGCAAGGATGATGATGGCCTTCTAAATACCTCTAACTCATTTTCCACTTATTCTTTTAACTTTATTTTTTATTTTTGGAGAATGGAATTACTTCTCCTGTATCCTCACCTTGTACCATTCTGCAAATAACTATACCCCTATCCGTTTTTTTTTTCTTTCGATATTCAGTAGTTTCATTGGATCTTAATTAAACTTAGATTTAAGTGAGATTAAACTTTTAAATAGAAACAGATTTTTCTAATTTTATTTTCTTCATTCACAATACTCAAATTTTAAATATTACTTAGAACTCTATATTCATTTCTCACTTTTATAGGGTTTGAAATTTATAAATAATTTATGAATGAAATTTTGACTAAATTATTAAAAAATTTAAAATGTACACTTTGATAAATTTATAATCTAATCTTTTCAAATTATAAAAATTAATATAATATAAAATTTTCGTTTTTAACTCCCAAAATTTTATGATGTAATTTTGAAAAAAAAATTAGCTTCGCCTGGATTGGCACTCTCGAAACCATGTGTCACGTATTTTGCAATTTTCCGAACAACGCGAAGCCCCGTTGTGGTTGTGACATCAGCAGTGACGAAAAGGAATGAGGGGAAAAAAGTACAAATGTTTACGCGGTGAAGTTTGTTTTCCTTTCCTTTTAATGTTTAAACATTGGAGTTACTATTTTATTTTGGGATAAAAAAAAGATTGGAGTTAATAGAAGTAGTGATATAATAACTATTTCGTTACAATTTTAAAAAAAGCATATAACATGTACAAAAATAATATATAACACGACAAACAAATTATTTTATAAAGTTTGAGGTTAAAAAAAAAACCTCACAATATTTAAAATTTCCGAATTTTAAGTTTCTTTTGGCCAGACGAATATTAGTTACTTACTAAAAAAATATTAATTAACATATGAGTGCAGATTTATATGCGTATAACACCTCCTTGATTAAACTCTTTTTTTTTTTTCTTTTTCTTTCTTTTTGGTATTTTCCCACTGCTCGTTTAACTGTTAATGTATAATGTTATTTACAAAGTTCGAATTGATGTCTTTTTTCGAATATACAACGTGTCATATTACTTCACCCAATACTTATTAATTAATATTTTTTTATCTTAAATTTAGAATGAATTACAAATTTAATTATTTGTGTATGATTTGATCATCAAATTTTAAAAAATTATATTATAATTACTAACATTATCTATTCGGTATGTTTTGATCACTGAGTTGTTACCGACTATTAATGATGTGACGGTAAAATATGGCAATAAAATTAACATTTGAATTTCACAAATTTTTTATATAGATTATTTGGTTTAATTAAAAAATAATCTTCCCTATTTAACCACTTAAATTTCTTTTAACCCTTAAAAACCTATTTTGTTGAAGGAATCTAATTTTTCATTAATTAAACATATTTACCATAATTATTACTACATTGAAATTTAAATCAATCGTTGAATTCTTCTCTCTCTTTTTTTCTTTCTCGAGAAAAGAAGTGGAAAAGATTTTCCGAAATCCAACCAAACCGTCCTTCTTCGAGCTTCAATACATCTTCCATGAAACATTAATGTTTAATCTTCACCTCCAACTCCAACCTACCTTCCCGCTCTCTCTCAATTAAACCCCCAAAGCCCAACATCAAGACCCCAAAGTTACACCTTTAGCTTCCATTTCTCCTTCCACGTATGTTTTTGTAACATAAAAAAATCAAACCTTTTAAGCAAAAATTCGTTACGGCGTTGTGTAACGGTTTTTGACCACAGCAGTCATGGTGTGATTCCTCCACCGCGTTGTGCCAATATTGCGGTGCGATAACTTTCAAAAAACCGTTACAATACGGCTGTTACTCCGTGTTGCGTGTTGCGGCCATAATTTAATACTATCCCAGGAGTTTAACCATAAGATTAACATAGATGCAGTCCATGATTCGTCGAGCTAGCATGCGAACTTGGGCGCCATAGTGCATGACTTGAATGAACTCATGAGGGTTGGCATTGTGCAGCCGATGACCGGGTTGCATAGCGCCACATGCGAGGACCTAAGCCTTGCTAATGGGACTAAAGTTTGCACATGAGGAGAGATCTGTAACATAGAGATCGAGAGTGACGCTTATGTTATGCAGTAGTTTTGAAACTCAATAATTATTATTATTTTTTGTTGAATGAGGTCTGAATGGGTAATAAGCTAAAAGACTCTTTAAGCCACATGGGCTTAAGTGGCTTAAGGATTAATGAATTACCCAATGAACCATTTATTCAAAAGAAAAAAAGAAACTGCTAGCAAGTTTCACAATATTATATATTATGTTTCATTCTCCCCTTTCTCTCTCTTTGGTAAAGCAGCCAATGAACATTGTGAAAGAAAAAGCCCCAGACAAGGGAAATGTAGAAGCTATCCATGGTTGAAGGGATAAAGATGGGATCTCAAAAGTACCTACCAAGTAACCTTTTAGAGTTGGGAGAAATTCTGCCACTGAAAACCCTAAACATTAACTTCTTTGGGGCTTTTGAGATTCCCCCCAACACCAACCACACATCCCCAAACAACCAAAAGGAGAAGTGATGAATGGGGGAATATGCTGTACCACGTACTTGGTCCTGTTGGATGGCTCAGCCTTCTATGACCCTTTTTCTTTTTCCTTTTTTTATCCATTAGTCACCGGGACAAATGATTTAGATTGCTCAAGTTTTTGTTTATATTAGATCACGGATTCAAACATACCCCTAATAAAAAAAAAAAGCTTTGATCTTTGTGTTTTTCTGCTTAAATGTGAAAAGTAATTCAATCCCTCTAGAAGATGTGGACTAAAACCTGCAACCGGCTGCTGTGGTTGCACCAAATTGAGACATAATATGAAAGCAGAAAAAAGGACAGTCAAACTCAAACCCAAGCCTTGGAAAGGTTTCCAAAAAATAAAACAAGAGCAAGAGTTAAAATAGAAAGAGAGAAATGGAAATGCATATATGGGGCAGCCTGCAATAGAAGATGATCAAATGACGTCCTGTCTTCAGTGATGATGGAGAAAACTGGAAATGGTGATCTATCAAGCTCGTGATCCCAACAACAGGTGAAGCTACCACATGATCCCATCTATCCCTCAACAGAGAAGGAAGTTTAGATCATGCTGGCAGCTTCAACTGCTTGTAGGTTCACGCCACCCTCGTAATCTAATCATCCACCTCTTTAACCCAAACAAACACATTAACCTAATCTACCCAACTCAATAATTATCGAACAGATTAATATGAGAGAAATAAGGGCATATATATATATATATATATATATATATATAGACAGAGAGAGAGAGTGAAGGGGGGGTGGATTTGAGTGATTTTGATGATTTGTTTGTTGATTATTTATAAGCCAGAGTAGTTAAGTTATGACGAAAAAGCTTAGGAAATAAAGTAGAGTTTGTAATATTAAAAAAAAAAAGGAACAAATGATAACAGAGGGCAGGGGGCAGTGGTCCAAAGTGAGACAAAATGAATATTATGATGGCCACGCCAATGCCATGCACACAGCAAAGGGCAGTGTGAAAGTTCTAAACTTTTTCACACAGTCTTCCTTCTTTATCTACATCTTTTATTTTTCTTATTAAAATAACATCTGCCATCTCAAAATACCAATTTCTGACATTTACTTATTATTAGTACAAGAATTCAAACATGCTATGCCAATTTTCACCACATGTTTCGGTTCCTTGTAATAATTTCTTGGTGCCGATTCTGTTAAGGTGATGAAAATTTAATCCTTGCTTCTGTTGGCACATCTAGTTGATTCTGTTTATAAATTTAATCCATGCTTCTGTTGGCACATCTAGTTGATTCTGTTTATAAGGCTTAAAAGCAAAAGAGAAAAAAGAAGGGGTTAATTAAGAGACTTAATTTTGATCAAAGCACTTAAGAGTCTAATCAATAAAAAGTGTGAAAACAGTACGAAAAAAAGATTGTAAAGTTGTAATGTACTGATTTTGACAATTTTTTATTATTTGCTTTTGGAAAACTAACATTTACTATCATATAATTCCTACTAACATCAAATAAGTAAAACTCTTCGTTCTAATGCGTCCGATGGAAGGGTTAGGCAGAACTATACCTGGTGATGTACGTGCCACCCGCACATATTCTATTGTTTGTTATAAAAATGAGAAGGTTTAGATAAGGTTACGAAGTCTGAAAAATAGATTAACGTATCTGGGCAGGAGAAACCGATAGAGATTAGAGGCATGCCATTGGCAAAGTGAACACCATAAAGGGTATACAAAATCTAGAGTTGATTTATCATTATTTTTAAATAGATAAGAAGAAGAAGAAGAAAAAAAAATACAGTGTTGCTTAGAAATTGGCTCAAATGGGGTGCCAACAATGACTTAAAAATTTTCACTTGTAAATTTAAAGAGAAAAGATATAGATTTCCACCTCCCGGTATTCAGTCTCATAGATCATCTCCTTGCTCCAGAATTTCGATTTTGATTCTGCCGAGAAATTTACTTTTGCTAATGGATTTCTTCTTTAAAATCATTTTTCATAACTGAGTTTTGGTGTCTCCAGTTAATTATATCCTTCTTCGATTGATTGTTTTATGTGGGATTAAGGTATAAGATTACCTAAGATTAGTAAAAAATAAAAATAACAAGGCATATTTGATGATGATGATGATGATGATGATAATAAGAATAGGATTCGGAATCTGACTTGAAATCCGTCCTTATAATAAAGGATTATAGACATCTCAAAAGAAGAATATTTTTTTTTCCTCTATTTTGGGATCAGAATTATCGCCTCTTGATCCGTTGATTCAATGTACCAATAGTCTCCAAGCAGTTGAACAACATCATTTGACCAGAAATAGGATTGAAAAAACTAGACGGGAAAACATTAAAACGGAGAAGGGGAGCTATGAAGGCAGTTGGTGTACGGCATAGGAGGTTAACAATTCACACACGCACGGTGCAGCAAATAGTTTATATCCCATTCAGATGTAAAGTGGACAGGCTTCACCGGGTGAAGCGTAAAAAGGCAGGGAACAACGAAAAGCAAAAGTTAGCAACGCATGCTTTCACCCTTCATTCACCTAACCACAAATATAAAGTAAAGAAACAACGTGCTCACCCTCCTCCTTTTTTCTTTGCTGAGTAGAGAGATTGGATAAATGGAAAGATTCTTTTCGGAAGGGCTGCATTTTTATTTATTCAAATTATTTGGTTAGTCATAACAATATTTTGATTCAAATTAACCAATTTACTCCAATTTATCAAAATTTTGTATTTCATTGTTATTTTGATTATTACTTTGAATTAAGAGAGATTTGGTTGTCGATTGGTTTAATCTTACATTACAATTTATAATGTTATATTCTAAAATGAGATTATGTTGTTTGAATTCTCAACATTCTAATTACTTTTTATTGCTAAATAAGATCAAGATGTCATAATATAAAATATAATATCATTATCACCCTTAAATTTTTGAATGGAATTTGAAAATAAAAAAATTTTACTCTCAATTCTTTTTATAGGAATCAATCTACTCCTCTTTCTAAAAAAAAAAAAAAAAAAAAAATCTATAATATCTATAAAAACCAATCCCTAAGGTTCCACTGTTCCAGCGCGATGACACATGGCATGGCATTTTGCTTACAAGACTTACCATGGGTTATGCAAAGGCTTGAGAGTCGGATTTGCTAATTAGGTATGAATATATATTTTCAGTATTTCCCATATTCCTTAGCAGTATTTTTCACCCGTTTCTACCTTTCAATTTATTATTAATTAATTAAATTAAAAACCCTAAACCCCCAACACAGTTAATTCTAATTATAATTAAAAACCATTTCTCTCTTTTTTTTTCTTAACTTTTTCTCTCGTAATTTTGAACACCAAAATATAATTAAAATTTTAATATAAAAACTTTATAATTCAAAATATAATTAAATTTAAAAAGTAAATATATCATAAATTAAATTAATACTTATTTTCTAATATAAAAATTTAAATACCATCAAATAGATTGCAATCTAACGTTCAATATATTCATATTCTCTACTGCAAAATTTTCAAAACAGTGCAATGACAGAAATGACGGAAGCCTTTTAGGATAATTTCTTTTACTAGTTGTATTTAACATATTACCTTATTGTCTTTAATTTTTTAATAATAAAAATATGACATGTGAAGCAAAGAGACCTGTCACTTGTTGCAATTTTGAGGTTCATTGGTTGTTTAATTCAATTCATATGATCAAATAAAAGTGAAATAAAAAATGAATCCGTTAATTTGTTATGAAAATTTGAGAAGAAAAAATGTGAAAGAAAGTGAACTTCTAAAATGCAGTTCTATAACAAAGATAATATAGTAAAATTTATTTTAATACGATACTACATCTCGTCAATCAAATACGTGAATTTTACATTCTAGCCAAATAAATCAAACAAAGAGATTAATTTTATTGGCAACGTTATAATACTGTAATCCGATTACAAGACGTAATCTAAGATTCAACGAATCAAACACAATTTAAATATTATTGTTTTTAGTACTTTAATATGTTTTTTTTCTTTAGTTTGTTTTAATTCCCTATTTAAAAGTTATTAACATATTTGTTATGTTTTGATTTGTTATTGTATTTTGGTTGAACATATAAAAACATTTATTAAAAGAAATTGAGATTAATAAATCGAATTAACCAAAATTATTTTGATTTGATTAATTCGTTGATAATAAATTAACAAATAATATTTTAGAATTTCGATGAATAAAAGTTGGGGTGGTTAGGTTTTCTAGCAGCATTATGAAAATCATGAAGAAACGCAAAGCTTCATTGTACAGGAATAACATAATAGGATGGGACAAAATGCGGAGAGGAAAGGAGTTCGCATATTGAGATTCGTGTAATCGTGGGATCTGAAAGCAGAAGCAGGTACAACAGCAAATTCGTATTCAACAGATAGTAGGCTCTGAAGGGTAAACCAACGGCTGCAGAAACGCACCTTGACACAATGCGGTTCAAGGTAAAACTACTAATCAAATTCTCCAAAGAATTCAAACTATGATTAACAATAAAAATGGGAATTTTAGCCGAAAGTACTACACTCAAAAAATTCCTATAAACTATCCCTTCGTCCATTATAACCAGACCAATTCCACCAAATGATCCAGTTCTGATGCAATTTTGTTTTCTGCTATACAACTTCATTACACACTGTTAACAATTCCATGTATTTACATGCAATAGACCAGAAGAGAGATATTTTCAAAAGCAATATCCCCCGGTTGTCAAAATTACAACAAAAGAGTCCCGTAATTCCACCGTCGCAATGGAGAGCTCAAGCCATCAAATGCTTTCTAATTTTCAACATAAATAATAATATGCAAGGTTGGAAGAAATTTTCCCCACCGCGTCCCTATAAATTATCCCAGCTTGTCCTGTTACAATACCTGGCCAGCCCTGTTGTCTTGCGTTTCCTTTTCATGTTATATAATGAACAAAGAACCACTTCCTCTCACAAATCCTTGCACAGAAACGATTAGGGTTTTAACGCAACCAGGAGCTGATCCTAGAGCTCAAAATCACACAAATGCTACTTTAACATCATCACCCTTGATTGAAAGAAAATTTCAAGCTCTCATCTGGTAATGTCCAAGACAGCAAATGCCCACTAGAATCACCACTCAGCAACTGCTTCAGGTCACTAGTTAAGTGAAGAGCGGTAACTGGATGTTTATGGAACTTCAGGACCTTCTGGAGCACCAATCTGTATTCTGGAGACTTGCCCAAGTCTAACCCTCCTGTTCCAATCATATTTGACTTGCCGTTGGTCATATCTGGGTCAGTGCAGTGAACCATATGCCAGATCTTAATAGCCCCACTCTGGTGACCCGTTACATACCAGTTTGTGTCCTGCCAATCAGAGAAGGTACAACTTGTAACAGAAAGTATAGAATCAGATGGCAGCTGGGATGTACTAATTACTGCTAGACAGTCCCCATTTATGCTCCAAACAGCAAGCAGAATTCCAGCAGCTGTCACAATTTCCCCAGATAAATCATTCACGTAAACTGCAGAAACTGGTGCTGGGAACTCAGGAAGCTGCCTAACAAATACTAATGAGCTTAAGTCCCACATGATAACAGTGCAGTCATCTGATCCACTCACAATCAGCATGTAAGGCTGACTGACACGAAGACATGTGATTTTAGCTGTATGACCACAAAGCACTTTTTCCAACAGCAATCGTCTAGAGGCACGGGGGCCATCCTCACTAATTCTCCAAACAGAAACTAAACCATCATCAGCACCAGTCACCAAAATATGACCATCATGACTAACACCAGCACACTGAATTTGGTTACCACCATGAAGATTCTCATGTGTTGAAAGGAGACGATCTTGGTCATAGCTCATAAATCTCAAGCTGCGATCAGGAAAACCCCATGCAAAATATTTGGCATATGTTCTAGGTTTAAGCAATGTGTTCGGCCCAGCAACAAGAATTTTCTCATTGAAAGTGACAATTTGAGACATGGAAGAAGAGCTTTTCCGTATTTCATGTGGAACAAGAAAACCTGAATGCTTCAGCGGATGAGGAGGAAGTTTTCTGTCAGACCGCCTTTTCACATGGGGTTTGAGGAATAGTTGCTTAGGTGTCTGTCCAAAATGATTGATCTGAGCTAGGATGGAGGCTTTCATTGAAGGATCTGTAACCGAGTCTATATCTACACTCCCTTCATATGTGTAATGATAGAAAACATTAACAGCTTCTTCAGCCGCCTGTCAGTTACAACAACAATAAACAGAATTAAAGAAGAAAACTGAAAAGATTTAAGACATTATCTTGGAATGACAACTTGGCATTGCTTATACAAGGGGCAGTACATGAAGTCAGACTAGGAAAAGAAAGAGAGAAAACAAACATAATACTGCCTCACCCAGTATAACTTCACAGCAATCCAGAAAAGGACAAAGCAAATTATATCAGCAGGAATTACATATGACAGAAAACTTGAGAACTTTCATTACCTTTTTCTAGTGTGCATGTGGGTTAAAATGAGTAGCAATCTTTAAAAATTACATGAAATGGAGGTTTAAATATGCTTCACAGACAGTGCCAATACCCACCTTTCCCCTTTGTTTATATCCAAAAATGAGGTCTATCCAATGGTGCAGATTTTCTGAGACAAAATCAGATTCTAGGGCCTCTCTATGCTTCATGATGAACTCCCTAGCACTGCCTTTAGCCCAAGGAGGTAGGACAACATCTCCAACCTGGGTAATACAAACAATGGAAAAAATAAATGAGAAATTAGAATCAAGTTTATTTTGGCACATTATCAAACAACAAAATAAAGATAAAATATCATAAACACAATTTAAGATTTAAAATTTTAACAAGACCTTTTCCCCTGACTGCTTCTCCCCCAAGTCAAGGTTGAAGCGATTTTCCAAAAATTCAGGCATGTAAAAGAATTCTGGAATCAGTTCTTTCACATCTGATGTATTACCCTTCCCAGCAGCACTCAACCAAGTGTCTCTTATGCAATTGAAAAGACGATCAGCATGATCGAACTGGCCACCCTGTAGCTTCTGATTTTCCACACTAAATGGAGGCAAGCGAAGAAGATAAAAGAGAACAATGCCAGCACTAGAATAATGGGAACCGTAATGAAATTTTGGGACCTCTGGGTCATCCCAGCTTTCGTATCTGAAAATAAAAAGAGAACTGGAATGATAAGCAGTAACATAGGCATACAACTTAATATTTAAAGACAAGGCAAAACAAGCATGCCAGCAATGATATGATCATTCCAAAAAGGGTGAACATCTACAGGATAATTATTAAATTGTTTTTTCCTTTTAAGTGGAAGGATTTTGGAAAATATTAGATTTGACCTTTTCTTAAATTCCTCTTCCCCTTCTGGTGTCTGACAACCTATTGGTTTGTCAAGTTTGCGGAAGGTTTTGGGATCTGACAAGTCCAGATTTTCACTCTCATAGTCAGCAAGAACCCATGGAAAGACTGGGTATTGAGTAAGATCACTGTATCCACGCCCCGCCAAGGTATTGAGATGCATGAGGTACTGGAAATTGCTGATTTCTCCATTTTGCCACCTCTTTGAGAAAGATTTAGCCATTATTTTAAAAAGACGGCCACCCTCATTGCTTTCCTGTTTTGTAGATCCTGAAATGGTAGTATCCAACCTGGAAAGGGGAAAGAATAACAAATGTGAACTATATTTTCCAAGATTCAGAAGATAAATAAGAAAAACAAACAATTCAGGGATGAAGCTTAGTGCAGCAAAGAAAAGAACATTAAAAAAAAAATGAGAAAGAATTCATTGGAGAAAGGTAGATGATAAAAGGAAAGGAAAACAACAGGAAAGACAAAGGGATGCCCTTTTGTGCAACATGAGTATTGCAGCTTGCTTTTGAGAAGCAGTTAATACCAGATCACAAAGCCATCATAGAAACATAATAAAAAGAAAAAAAGAGTAATGAATTCCAGGTCACATACAAGCTGTTCCTCGGTAGATTCATTGCAACCAGATTTTTGAATACTTCATCTCTCTCTCTTTTGTGAAACACCAGGAGATCATTACATCCATCCATGCTGAATAACTCAACAGCAACGGGACGAAGCTGGTAATCACGCTTCAAAATCTCATGGACACTATCAAGCTTCCACATACGCCAAGCGTGAGGTAAATTACCACTGCTAACCACTTTCTCCTTTCCCCATGCACCACCATTGTAGGCCCAGGCCCTGCCCCCTACCAATGTCTTGGGAGGTGAGGGACAGGATGAAGTTGATTTTGACTGGAAATCCATACAACCCGTAACATCCTTCTTTACACCCAATGCCTGATCAATAACAGAGAGATCATCTTCACATTCCTTCTCACATATGCAGCCAGAACTGTCAATGTAAAAGTTCTCTATTACATACAAACAAAGCTCTCCAATCAGAAATATGCCATCATGTTTGTCAAGACCCACTACTCGCTCACAGTTATACCTGAATCTTATCTTTTCAACAGGTTCCAGATAAGGTCTGATTAAATATTCACCATTATCATTTAGTTCCTTATCTGATTTATCCTCGGCAACTTTGACTTCATCCATTTTAACAGAAGATGACAGCCTAGGAGATCCATGTTCAGATTTTCCAGGTATGCTCTCAGATATAGGGACAGAGACTGCACTGGATTTCCCACCAAACTCAAGGGCTGAGTGAAGACTAGCTTCTTCATTCCCACTACTAGCTCTGTCATAATTCCATCCATCTCTAACAGACGTTACATCCTTCACATCATATGACTCTTTATACAATGACTCAGCATATAGCTCAGTGTCAACGCCATTCTGTTCAACGCTATCATTCAAAAGATTAAATATTGCATCAGAATCAGAATCAGAAACATCAGGACCATCCTCATTTTTCACTTTGGAGAACTCCGTCTCGCCTAATTCCATCTGCCAATCAAGAACATTTTGGATACTATCAATTCGCAATTTACTGCGCTCAAGCTTTTTCCGCATCCTGTATGGACCCACAATGGGGCAAAGTTGCCACTGAGGATATTCTGGCATAGAGGATTGACGAATTGGGAATATTCCACGTTCATGTACAAGTTGTTGGAGATGGGTTTGCCATTCGCTCTCAGCATGGAGAACCCATCCATACTTATCCTGACGGACAACTCTTAACTCAGTGGACATTGTATCACGAACCACCTCCAATGCATATCTCCTTTCATTCACTTTCTCCCAGTGTTTTAGGTCAACCTTTGAAGTATCTCGTGATCTTCTTCCCATTTCCCTCTTACGACGACCTTCCATGCCTTTAATTCTTACTCCAGGAAATTTCGCCGAGCCAGCAATATACTGCACCCACATTATTGCCGCACATTGCTCCAGTACTTTATTTACCATCTGTTCAGAGTTCAGAAACCAATCAAAGAAAGACAATAAGCTTCCAGTCAACAATTTGTCAAAACCACCATGCAGTACATCTAAGTGCTGTCCTTGGTTAGGTTTAGAGACAAGCAAGTCTTCCAAAGAAGCTCTTCGATGAACCAACAAATACTTTATAACATCAATTGCCATGTTCTGAACATTTCGCCTCTGGTCACGAAGTAGAGAAATTAAATTTACACAGAGACAACAATTTAGATCAGTATCAAAATTGCTAGGACAGAATACAATTCGTCGATGAGCAACTAATAACTGCAAAACCGTGGAGATATAAATCCCTGGATCTTCTTGAGAAGAGTTTATTGGCAATTTTTTCTTAGATTCCATCAGCAGACCCAAGGAGGAAAGGAGATCATCTTCTCCTATAGTGATCAGGAATGATGGTAGGAAGCAGTACAATATCATCCTATTTGTATTCTTAAGAATTGAATTTACATAAGCATCAAGTTGTCTGCTTCCTCTTGCAATAGACAAAAGACCCTTGCCTGTTGGAGCTGCTTCTTCAATTCGACCATCTTTGTTTGCCAATTGCAACATTGATAACAAGAACTCCAGAGTTTTCAGCACACCACCAGGTTGGGGAAGAGCACCCATGTAAACACGATCGACAATCATCCAGCATAAAGCGTCTAAGTTTGAGGACCATTTGGTCTTATCCAGCTTTTTATCATCTTCTTCATCATCACGCAAGAGGCGCCTTTCAACAAAGTTCATTAATCTAGTAAGAAATAAACCTTGGAAAACCAACATGGATTCAGCTTCTACATATAGTGGAACCATTTCCAAGATGCACTCCACAACTTGTGCAGCTTTTATTTGCTCTGTTAAAAAGTCAGCAAGCACTTCAGCTATAAAATCCAACATAGCAGTTGCACCAGCAGAACAAGGGCCACCACCGTAGCCAGAATCATCCATCTCCAGAAGAAGATTTGGTGTAACAGAAAATGTCATATTTGCAACTGTTGGCCCTTGAGAACCACACTTCAAGTCTGAGGATTGATCAAAACCACTAACAGAAATAGAAGAGTCCATGGAAGTTGGGGTGATTATGGGATTTTTGGATTCAATCTGGTTTACACTAAACCAAGAAGTCAGAGCAACCAGGGGAGATGAAGAGGGAGATTGGGGGATTTTGGAATTAGATTTCTCAGATAAAATAGGAGAATCCGGGATAACAAGAGATGCAGAACTCTGGGAATCTGGTGGCTGAATTGTAAGATTGTCTTTGATACCGTGAAAATTGAAGTCGTTTGTGCTTGAAGTGGCAGAAACCTGATCAACACTATCACCTTCTACGCTCAGAATAACTTGGACATCTTCCTGCAATGATTTGTTTAGTTCCTCCTGAGATGAAGTATGTTTCATCTCTTCTTTATCTTCGGCCATGTAATTCGAAGCGACAGGCATTTCTTCAGAACTTGAACTGACCTGTGCTTGAGGGAAACTTCCAGCACTAATTGATGTCTTGGAAGACTGTTCCTGCTCAGCAGGCAAGCTAGAGAATGTATTTTGTGAACTAGCATCATCACAATCATTTAAATTCCTCTCTTCTGTCTTTGTAGAGAGCTCTCTTGCCATCTTCACACTGTGAGCAGACCTATAAGACAAAACAAACAAAAATAAGATCTCTTGTGAAACAGATTGGAGATCGTGTAAGCATTAGCTACATTAAAATAAATATCTTTTAAGGAACATTATATAAAAATTAAATATGTCAATAATGCAAAACTAAATGTCCAAGGATAAATGGAGAATCAAAGACAAACCTAACACAAGAAAAATAGAGGTCAATGCAGCTTTCTAGAAACTCAGATTGTCTGCAAGCAGCAGAGAAGGGAGGGCACATCTTTGCCAAATCAACCATAAATCTCAGAACTGATGTTGCAGCAGCAGGAGCAGATGCCTCTCCACCCATTAAGCGTGCAGCATATGTCTTGTGCATGAGAGCTTCACCTTGAAGCTCCCCAGACATGTCTACATTTTCCTCCACCAGTTCTGCAACAAGTTGGGAAATATTTCCAGTCTGGCGAGCAAGTATTGACTGCATGCTTAGCCTATCAAAGGTAGATTTTGCCATAGCAATTATAGATTCCAGTAGTTCTACAAATTTCAACTCCACGTGGCCTCCATCACTTGGCATTAGTGCATGAAAGTCCAGCATACGGACTTCTGGCAATCTTGGATAAACAGGCTTCCCAAATATCAGACAGAATAAGATATAGTATATATCAGGAGAATCATAGAAACTGGGAAGCACACGCATCAGACCTTGATAACCTCCACTTGTGCGAAATTTAAGAGCAAAAGTGGGAGAAGAAGCCAGACACACACCAAGAAGAGTCATGATCCATCTCATACTAGTAGGATGAACAGCTTCATCAAGAAAATATGTTATTAGTTTAGAGGAGACAATTTTATGCCACTGCTCAAGCATCTCTTCTGTTTTGATCGTCACTTGAAGATCTATAAGCATCTCCAAAAGCATATTCCTGACTATGACATGCTTTCCCATGGATTCACGCATTATTTGATGTTGTGGTTTCAGCTGAGGTGGATCAAATGTCATAATAACAAACCTGACCACATTTTCTAGTTCAGATACCAGGAACCCATCTTCCAATATGACCCCAAGTAGTACAACTAATTTTTCCAAAACAGGAACTTCAACATCACCACGCTGCAATGTTACCAGTAAATGTTGAACAAGGTTGATTCGTCGAAGAACCGTAAGGTTGTGATTCCTGTACCAATGCATGGAAACAAGATGCTCTAGAAAATTTAACAGTGCAATTTGAATCGAAACCGGGGCAGTTACCCACAGTGTCCAGTCAAGCAAAACATGTTCTACCATATCTGCATTTGACAAGACAATACAATTTGAAGTTTCAACAGAGATATCAGTATTTTCTAGCTCCGAAATATGACTTAATGAATCCTTTGGGGCAGAAAAATCATCCATGTCAACAAGAGATCCAACTGAAGATGTTTCATCACGGAACTTTGTGAAACTAAGATCCTCGAAGCCAGTTTCATGAATGGATGCAGTAGGTGATATAAGAATTTGGATTCGTTCCACTTTTTTAGGTTCAGAAAATGATGCTTCACATGCAGCAATCTGGAAAAATATCTCAAGACACTGCATATCAAATAACGACATCCTTCGACGCAGGAATAAAGCTAGTAGATGGTACCCCCTGTATGTTTGCATGTCTTTTACATTTTGAGAATTATGATGAAGTGAACAAGCAAGAAATGAAAGGGCCATATGGAGCATATCTTTAGTCTCAGCAGCCTCAACAAGTGCCAAAATGACAGACATCCCACCAATAGGCCGGATAGTATCACCAATCACACATTGCCTACAGATATAGATATCCCCATTAAGACGCCCAAATCGTGGTATACCTGCAGAGATAAGGAATGGAAGAACAACTTAGTTAAGATGAATTCTCACACAGTTACACATAGAAGGTAGAAAATGTTATTCACCTCCAATGGGAGAAGCAGCAGCTGACAAGGGATCGACCAGATTGAGCAAGAAAGATGTACCAGATGCTCGGACAGCCTCCGCACATGTTCCATCAAATGCAAATATGAGTTTTTTCCCAGAGAGCTGCAACGTAAGGTTTCCCAATCTATCCAAATCCCACACAATCCCACTTCCATCTGCCTTAGAGTTTTCCTGCTTGCTTGCACTGTCAAGTTTCTGCATTCCAGGAGGTACAACCAATTCAGCATCTAATGAATCTAAGATAGCCATGCTACCACCACCACAAGCCTGGTTGGGAACAAAACGGAGAAGATCTGCATCTTGGAAAAGCCCTCTATATCCTCTACCAAGAATGTACATGACACAAATACAACCTGGTGTGAGCACTTCCTCAAAGAGATAGCAAGAGCGGAGTCTCCATGTAAAGTCACTAACCCTTGCACAAGTAACTGGAGTCCCAATAGCTACCTGCAAAGGTTTTCCAATGGGAGAGGGTGAATATCCTAATTTTCCTGTGTGTCTTAGCTTCCCATCAAGATAAACGTAGGCAACACTAGCTTGGAATAGTCCAGCAAGAGCATTTGGCTTGCTATGAACAACAGCAAGGTGATGCCACCGGCCTTCTTCCAGTTCTAATCCAGAAAATGATAAGGAGCAAGAATTGCTGGTGGCAAGGGTAAGAACACCATCCTCTTGAAGATAGAGTTCTGCATAGAAAGTATTCTCATTATTCATTGCACCAACAGAAAATATCCGGAGAATACGCTGGTCATGATGCTGCCCATTTGAGCTACTTTTCCTCTTTGAAGGACCAGATTTGGCAGGATCAGTTTCTTTTGCTTGTGTTCTCAAAAAGTTTTGAAACTGAAACCAACAAACAAATGAATATCCAGCAGCAGGAGGCCAAGATCTTTCTCCCATAGACACCAGAACTGAAGCATGCCCAATCTTGCTCATGTCCATCTCAACAAATGGAGCCAAAGAAACATTTTCCAAGGCCGTGTCTTCCATGAGAATTAACCTCTCCATCATATCAACAATTGTATGACCTGATTTCATCAGCCTCATTTGCAGAATATATCTTACAAGTGCTTGGAGTTCAGATGCAGACAACCTATCAGTAGAAATCAAAACCTTATTCACAAAATAACAGAGGACAAACAAAAGTAATATTTGCTAGACATGACCACATGGCGTACCTATATGCCCCTAGAATCTCTACAATCTTCAAAGCATAAGAGAGTAACGGCGATGAGCTTGAAAGGAAGGGTTGAATTGTCTCCAGAAGAAGTTCCACACAACCTACATGCATTGCAAAAGAAGTATTAAGAAATTAATGTATAATTCAGAAGAGCAAAAAGGCAATAGAAGATTCTTTCTCACCTACAGAGGTGAGATTTTCTTGATTGAAGGGGCCAGACCGAGCAAGTTTCCCAATAAGGTCCAGCACTTCTACTTGCACCTTAGGAGTGAAAAGCAACAACGAACGGATCAGAACTCTAACAGCAGCAGCATTGTATATACGTTCCTTGTCAGGATTAACCAAACCAGATGGAGTGGTCAAAACAAAACTAGTGGACTCATTTTCAGCCACATCTGCTGAGACGGCACTCTCTGGTGTCATGAAAGGTGGAAGGACAACTTCAAGAGCAAGTTCCAACAATAGATGTATCACTTGCTTCTCATAATCCACACACAGCAAGCCAGACTCGGATAGAAGATCATAAAATGTGTGTGATGATATGATAGCATGCAGTTTTGTCCGATTAATAGTATTACCACACACCCCTGCTGTCATAAGGCGCAATAAATATGTGAAGACTTTGATGTAAACTAATAAAGAAGATTCTTCAGAGTGTCCATCACCCTGAAAACTATGGAGGGTGGTTAGCAGAAGAGAAAATCCAGTGGCTTCACCAAAGACTCTCTGAGCAGCATTATTTACTCCTAGAATGCGCCACAAGGTTCCCATTGTATCACATTTTGCATCACTTTGAAGCTTGTATTGATGTCCAGAATCACTTGTAACCATTCCACTCTTTAAAACTTCAACAAGTGATCCTAATTCTTCAGGATGACCCTGGAAAAAGAACGAGAAAACAATTATGGTGTGATAAATCACAAATGCATAACAATTTCAGTTCACTCATTCATGAAAACATTCACAAGGACATTTAAAATTAAACAAACTGGAACTTAAGATCAAAGGATGTTCATTAAGTAAAAAAAAAGATAAAAAAGGGAAGAATAACATGCTTGAATGTAAGATCTATGACAAACAGATAGCATGCATCATAACAAACCTGCATAGCATCTTCAGTGATCAAACATGACAATATCCGTAGGGCTCCAGGACGATGAACATTGGACACCAAGAAGGGAAGAACAGTGGTCAAACCATTGGTGGATCGGAATGCAGCTTGGTTGGCTTCAGCTTTCTTCACTAATGAAAGCATACAATCCCAGCCAAGAGCAACTGTACTCTCAATTTCAAATATAGGGAACTTTCCTGAACCAGATTCCATGAGCTTGGGTGAAGTAATAATAACATCCTTGTTGTCCAAGTGTTTCTGGAAGCTGCTCGAGCTGGATTTTATCTCCAACTGACTTGCACCACCACCATGCTCGTCAGGACCCAAAAGAAACTTATGTTGCTTCAGATCATCTAAAAGGACTTCCAGCACACCTACCTCTCGTAGGACTTTCTTGTATTGCTGATCAAACGATAAGAGCTTTACAAAAAAAGAAAGGATGGTGAGCTTTAATTCAGATGCAATTGGTTGCTGCAATAAGCAACATAGAGAAAGCAGCTCTTGCTCAGGAACGCAATTCACCACAGTCACAGCATATTCGAGAATTTTCAGAATTATATCTTGCAATGCTGAAGGAAATCCAGCCATATTTAATATCAAGAGAGGAACAGTCCTCAATTGCTGACACAACTTATAGTTCTCAATATGACTTGAAAATATTTTAAACATTCTGTTTAATACTTCTGCCTGCAAATCCCTGCTTTCTGCCTTGAGAAAAATGTCCTGCAACATCTGAACAGCTTCAAGGTCTTTAACTTTATTATTTCCCTGTTCCCATTCATCACCAAGTCTGTCAGTGGTTGATGTTTGACTTATGCTATGGCCACTGGGCTTGGTGTGAGAATTTTTTGACATTTTGTTTTCAGCAGGACCTGTTTGAGCTAGGTTAACAAGAATATCAAGTAGCCTAGTCAAAGTGGGTGAGAGATGTTCAGTGGAAGGGTCCTCTTTTCCTATGAAATCCATCGCCGGAGCTTCATCAAAAGCATGACCCTGATCGTTGTCAACATGAGGCTTCAAATAAATAGAATGAATGCCTTGATTCTGTGGCATTGAAGACAGAACTAGAACGAACTGAACAAGGAAGTGATAACCATGGGCATTAAGTATATCTTCCCTAAGCCTGACACCACTGGCCTCTACAAATCGAAGTTCATGATATCAGCAATAAACACAAAACAAGGACAAATCTCAAATAACAATCATCAAATGAAAGAGCAGCTAAAAGATTCTTTCTTTCCGTAGCTAAGACCACAAAGCTTACCATACATTACAAAATCCAGACGGTAACCATAGTTTTAGAAAACAATTCTGCAAGAGAAATTCACAAACCAATTACCTGGTCTATAGGACAATTCCACACATTCAAGTAACAAGTCCACAATCCCAACAGTGTAGGCAGGGTCCCCGCAATCTGGATTAAAATCCTTAACAGCCATTAAAAGCACTTTAATCTGCACAACAAGAGAACGGCATATGAACAAATGAAAAAGCACATTTTTTATCAATGACAAGGCAACAAGGAAAAAATTGACCAGATACATATTGACATAAAATATAAATAACAAGATTACTGAAAGATAAAGAATAAAACAAAACAAAATTATCAAACTTGGTTGCATGATGAGCAAAATAGAAGTATATAGAAAAAATAGCTGCTCCAGTATATAGGTCATATAAAAAAAATCCAAATAATGCAGAAAGCAAAGCAGATAGAAAGAAGACACTTGACAGGCAGAGTAAAGGCTCCTCAAAATAAATATCTCAATCTCTCACAAGTCACCAAGTGCATATTATCAGAACCCTTCCTATTTCTGTCATGAAAAAAACAGGAAGAAAAGGAGCTGTTCCCAAAGGCACCATCAAAATTGTTGCATCAAGGTGAAGCTATAAAAAAAATAAGCAAGAAATAAGAGAAAGACATATAAACACTAAATTGAAACAATGTACCGAAGATTCAAAGAGGCTTAGTTATATGCTTTTCTACATATAAAAGAACATTTTCAAATAAAATTTGAAGGTTTACACCCTCACCGTTTATGTTAAGCCTTTGTCTTAAAAAAAACCACATCAACAATAATGGAAATACATACCAATCAAAATTGTTACTTTGCTCACCAGATCCCTCTCTCCAATGAATTAATGAAAACTAAAACTCTAAAGCAATGAAGTAGCTGGTCGATTGAGTTACAACCATCATCGCTAGATATGAGTTGGTCGGTTGATGCCCAAACTCAAGGGAAATACCAAAAAAAAGAAAAAAAAAAAGATACTTAAATAAAGCATCCTACTGTTTTATATTCACAATTGCACACACACAGATCATCCATCAAACTCCTAAAAAGCCACCGGAACTTTTCTGCCATTAGTTAACACAGGACCTACCTTCACTGAAGGTATGAACTCTGCTACTCTAAATTTTGGCCTAAATTACTCTACAAATCAATGCATAATTCATAACTTACTGCCTATATTATTCTTCAGTCTTCACTGTTAAACCCAAAATCAACTATCAGACAGCCTTAAATACAAAGACAATGTTTGATTCAATTACTAAGGATCCGCTAAAGCATGGAAAATTATATTTAAAAGAAACTAAATGAAATAAAATGGCATTCAGCAAGCAACATTTGTTCTTCAGATATACTCTTAAAATTTTCCACAAAAACACAAACCAGCTGATATTTGTGAATGTATTTGGCTGTGCTTCCATCATCATTGACCAAAAGAAGTCCAAGGATCTAGAAGAACAGCAAAATTATACCAGTCAACAATCAGCACGTGAAGCTAACATGAACCTGATTCAAATTAACAATTATATAGTAAAGCAAAACAAATTTACCTGCATAGCATGTCTATGAAGTTGTATGATGTGCAGTGAAACAAGACCTTCCTTATACTTAGAGAAGACTATTACAGACCCGTTGGCAACCATCTGAAATAGCAACATCAGAGAATCATCCTCAATCAAACTCTGTGCTGCTAAAGGATGGCTTGCCAGTGCTTTCATAATATGCACCACACTTCCTTCTACCTGAATTAATAGAAATAAGTTTCAAGTCAAACCAAAAGGCATTATTCAAGTCAACTGTGTTCAAGACATGACTTGTTTACAAGAAAGGTAAACTGAAACAAAATTGAGATTTCCCAAAAAGGAAAGATGTAATTAGATGTTTAAAGAATAGATTAGTCATAAATGATAAAACAAAAATCAGCCTTGTGCAGTAAGATTTTTTTAATATTTTAATCAACAATAATAAAGAGAAAAAGTACATGCACGTACCAAAACATATGCAGCACACATACATACATACTTGTATATATATAGAATATGTATAAAGCAATTAGAAGTTCAAGTAATCTTGAAAGCAAAACCACCTCAAGTCGGCGGGCTTGCCCAACATCAGCAGTGGAATCCTTTTCAGATAGCATTGGTTCCTCAGTGTAATTAATTTTCAGCCTCTGGTTGGCCTCATCAGGACTCAAAAGAGCATTCAAAACATGTATGAGACAGCAAAATATCCCAGAATCAAGGAGAGATTGTTTATCAATAGGCTGCAAACAACAGAAAAATTAACAATTAATGATGTTTAAAAGAACTAGGATGAGATCATTCTATAGAACAACAATTAAGCTCTTATAGATTAATGAGATATACCCCAGACACAAGGATTTCAACAGCAGTCAACAAATTTGAACCGGGACTGAAGCCACCCTGCAAATAAGCACAAATAAACGTAACTCCAAACCCAAAAACAACAGGGATATTTTAGATATAGAGATGTAAACACAGGGATCCCAGGGCCAAACCTCAGTGACTTCCGAGAAAAACCGTAGAACTTTCAGTAAATCCAAAGATCTTGTTTTGCTGCTAATTTTTAACTTTTCAATATCTGTTACAAATGCTCTTCCCACAACAAAAGAGAATATATGTGTTTCTACTAACCTGTAATTAATTAAAGATCTTAACATTAGTCAACTATTAATAGCACTAGATGAACAGTGCAGAGCAGGTAACTATCTGGCAAACTGTAAAGAAACAATTTAACTATTCCCTAAGGAGAGAGAGAAAAGAATTATTCAAAAGGCGCAAAAAAAAATTTATAAGTTGACAATTTCTTAATGAGATTTGAAGCAGAAGCTGATGAAATTTTTAAATATTACAAGGACTTTACTTTTATTACAACAATCCTCGTCAGACTTAACTAAACAGCAAGTTTCTACATAGTATGAGTAGTCAAAGTTTGTTTTAAATTGCATAGGATGGGTCTTAGTAGCTAAAACTTAAAGCCAACACCATAAATGATAAATCTGAACAATGATAGAAAATACAAAGGACATGATATTTCTAATGGCAACCAGATCAAGTCCAAACAAGAATGAATCATAAAGTACGACTAAACATTAAGAGGATGAATAAGGACAAACTTCAGAGTACGGTCATCACCACATTAAAATATTTTCTGACGGAACATGTCAAGAAAATATTAATATTACAGAAGAAAATTTTCCCAATAATTAAACAAACATGTAAAGAATGGATGGAATAGAGCAACCAATGGAAGCAGTGCTTAACAACATGGAAGTGTACATATAAGTTGTGCTCAAAGATCAGAAAAGAGTTGAACTCCTTGATTCCAGTCCCAAAAAGAAACTATACAATATTGAGAAAGCAGATAGGAGGATCAGCAATCATACAAGGTGACTAATTGAGCTACATTAGCATGCCGCTTGACTAATCTACAGAAGGCATCTATAGTCAAATTCAAGGCCGCTTCTTTCTCCTGCAAAGAGAATAAATATGTAAGGGAATCAAGATGGCACATAAAAGAGTGTCAGGAGTTAAAACATAGATGAGAATGAACCTTTTCAGAATTGGATGAGCGAAACTCTTCCCAGAATCTCTTGAAGTCCAACTCCAATTCATGTTTGTCTCTGCTGTCACAAAATTCACATCCATTGAGTGAAGAAGTGGAAGCAGAGAAAATAAAGCACTTTGCAAGTGTAAAATGTAATTTAATTTTAGGAGCGGACTTTAAAAAAAATCTGGTCAGTTAATCACGATAAAAACGTGACGGGAATATGAGTAGATCAGATACCGCATAACAACAAATAAGGTGCCACCACATAGTATATTCTCATACACAACACATTGTTATAACAAGACTAAGAAAGAAGCATTAGCGTTACATTATTATCAACTCCCTGCTTCCAAAATATATATAGAAAGCTGTTGTACAGAAAAGAGTCCTGCACTGTCCCCCATAGTTTCATGGCAAAGTAAAAATATTTTGCGACAACGAGAAAAGGGAGATAGCAAGACTTATTTGTAACTAGAGAGCTTCTAACATCTAGTGATAGATGATATTGATGTGATATTTTATGACAATACAAGTTCAAGCCTAAAAATTTAAGAAAAGAACACAGACTCACACTTAAGACTGATCTCAGTTACCTCCCATTTAGATCACTTTACAATAGGTGTCAAGTCATTTCAAAATGCCAAGGAAGGAAGTTAGGAACATGAAAAGATGGATTCAGGAGTAAGTGAAACATTTCAATATGAGAAATTAAGAAAAGATGCAAAAAGGCTTAGAAACTGAGGAGCTAGAAAAAAAATTACAAAAAAAAAGGGATAACAACAACAACAATTAATAGAGAAGTAGCATTCACCCTACAGTCAGGCTATTATATTTCCAGTAATTGCTAATAAATTCTTATTGTTCTTCCCATCACACTAATAGGACTGTCCTCCAACACCAATTTAGGTCCCCCCCACCCTCCTTTGTACTAGACTTATCATCAACTTTTATAGGATCATTCTAACTCAGATTGTCACTTTTTCTTCCCTTCTCGTTTGCTTTTATGTTTTCAATCTCTTATGACCCTTAATATAAGGGGCAATACAGAACTCCGGACTTTGCTTGAGTTAGCTCAATTGTGCAATCTTAAACTAATAGAATTCTCTTTGCTTGGGCAAATAAAACAATAGCCACAAAACTATGCATTGGCACCCTCAAACTAAGTGCAACCATGCACACTAGCACATCGAACAGTACCCAAAAAAACTTTTCACATCTAAACTTAAATCTTTCGATCTTGTTTATTACAGAAAAAGCAACAGTATACTTAAAGAACATCTCATCAAAGCTTATCTTATCAAAAACATAAA
Source organism: Kokia cookei (assembly GCA_039519145.1). Classification (NCBI taxonomy): domain Eukaryota; kingdom Viridiplantae; phylum Streptophyta; class Magnoliopsida; order Malvales; family Malvaceae; genus Kokia; species Kokia cookei. The sequence goes on along the minus strand of CM076908.1, from coordinate 5,075,261 downwards.
GAAATCAGCAAAGACATTCGATATAACTGAAGATGTACTTCTAATTTCCCAAAATACATTAGATCAACGTTAAAAAGAGTCGACTGCAAGTAAAAAGGATAGAAGAAGATTAAAAATAGATAAATAAAGCACGCAACGATGACTCTACCAGTTCATCTCCTAAATTTAATCATCATTGACTGATAAAAATGCAAACGGAGAAAAAAGTCAATAAATTTTCAAAAGTTCTGAAATAGGAAAATATAATAAATTGAACCTCGATGAAGAGGAAACGTAGTCGTAGAGACTTGAGGAAGCATTGGTATCGCGATTAGAAGACGAAACAGAAGCAGAAGCAGAAGACGAAGAAGAAACAGTTGTAGCAGTGGCAGTTGGAGTAGGAGATTGAGCTAAACCGACTTTTTCCTTGATGTCCTTAAGCAATGATACCCATTTCATCTTTTTCCCTTTGGATCCTTGAAACATTCACATGCGCCTTTCTCCTCTCATCCGACGCCGACGCCGACGCCGACGCCGCCTCAAGCACAAATCCCTACCTCCTAGAATCTCGTCTAGAAAGATCTCATTCCACCTCCGTCTCCGATTACTCAAAAGAACTCCAATAAAACTACATTCAAACCCCCAAAACAAAATCAAATAAAACCAAACCAGAAAGAAGAAGTGAAGAAAAAAATTAGCTAGAAACTAAAGGAAACCTTGTCAATACAGCTGAAAAAAGAAATGCAATTATCGGATCTATCGGGTTATGAAGACGCTTCCAAGCAGACCGGGATCTGGGATTAATCCGCCCTTTTTCTTCTCAGTTCTCCTTTTTGTCGTCTTATTTTTTCTTTTTCTTTTTTCAAATTACTAGTCGTTTGTTTTTTTCAACCCTAAAATAGATATGAGCTAAAAATAAAACACGACTTCCGTTAAGCATAAAATAATTATGATCATCGACACTTCAATTTATTTTCTCTGCTGGTTTTGGACGGCCACTCCCCGCCTTGTTTATCGTCCTATATCTTTCCTTCTCTGCAGACTTTTCACTCTTACAAGTTATAATAATTAATATAATTTAATATATATGTAAATTAATTTATACTGAAAATAATATTGGGATAAACCTATCATATCTAATTATAATTTCATGTTTTTGGGTTTAAAATTTTAGGATGATTATAAAAATAATTCACCATTACATATTGACCGTCTTCTTTTTTATAATGTTTTGAGATTGGAAATATGGTTACTCTGCCCACGTCAGCATAGGATCCAAAAGCCACGTGGGACGTCGAGATTGACGGGCAAGACGTGACGGCTTCGCTCTGGCCTTTATTAGCTCCCGCATTTTAAATCAAGGATAAAGCCCGTTTTGCCGGTTTATTAGGGATTTCATTTTCCATTATAAAATAATATTCCTTAATAACAAAGGCAAATCAAATAATAGATAACTTTCCTTAAAGTGTGTCTCCACTCAGAAATCCAAGGCATGCTTTTGTTTTTAAATAATAACTAATTTTTTTAAAAAAATATTATTAAAATAAAATAATTAACAGATAAAGCTAAATTTGAAATTTCAACTTTACTTTCCATTACTTGAAGTAGACGAACACCCTTTTTTTTTTTTAATTACTGGTGAAAATAGAATTAGTAATAATATTAATTAAAAGTAACCTATATGAAGTTAGTATCTAAATTTATACTAATTTATGTAATATTTCAATCAACTGCTGTCGTGGATCAAATGATATATTTTCACTATAAATGAAATGTGATTAATAATAAAAAGGAAAACTGCAAGGCCTTTATTAAGACGGTTGTGGCTTTTAAAACTCCGGTCATTGCATTAATTATCATATCCGGCTGTATGATTTACTTTCCTCGTGATATGTTTTATTATATGTATATTTAAGAGGAAAATTTATAATTAAAAAAACAGATAAACTATGTAATTTTGCTTGTTTTGGAATGGACATTCCTTGCTTGTATGTGAAAGCCAAAGGATAAAATTAGGTGAATTGAAATCCGACAGAGTACCTAATTTACGGTTGTGGCTGGTAAATTAGCCTTAATTCTATACTCAAGATACAGACAGCAGTGTAGATTAGGGTAATTGAGTCATGTCCTTCATTCCTTTCACCCCAAGTTCCTTTTCCTTATGGAAAAAAAATAGTAGTTGAGATTTGCGAACCAGTCCCCAGAATCTGTCAAATAAGATGGCAATTCAAGTGTTGCATGATTGCCAAACTCTCTGATTATGAAATCCAATAAAAGAGAAGATTAATTTGAGGTCTTTTTCATGTTGCCGTAACTTACAGTGTTAGCTATTTACACGTGGTAAAAATATGGGGGGAGTGCCGCTTATGCAATGATCATTTGATGGTGAATCGATTACGTATTTCTTTAACCAGTAATTTCGAGAAAAAATAAAAAAGTGTTTAAAACAGACATTCAAACTTGGAGGATATGATTAAAATGGATAAAATCAATTCCATTCTTAACATTTTTTTAACATTAAGTAAAATAGTAAATTAGATAACTTTTAAAAAAAGTTATAAAACATAATATAATAAAAGTTTAAAATTTTTATTTATGATGAAAATTTGAAAGTTTTAGTCTAAATTTTTTTTCCACAATAAAAATTGAAAAATGTTTTTTTTTATCCCTTTCGGTCCTAGATTCTGAACGGTTATACTCTTAAACAACCCTAAAAATCGAGCTTGATGATTTAATTCGAGGTTTCAAATTTATTAAGATAGTTTATATGCAATTGTATATAGATAATTAATTTATTTTGCAACTTCATGTATAAAGAATATTCAAACATTGAAAATTAACAATCAGATATATGATTGTGGAATTAAAAGAACAGAGTTATTAGTACTTAAATTGTAATATATATGTTTTGGAATTTCATTAAGAAAAATGTTTAAAAGGATACTAATGGGTCAACAAAAGTTTGCATGTGACTAAATAAATGAAGAAATAATTTTTAAGAAAGGAAAATCGCCTTGGCTGGTGCTAACCTAATATATATCGCATATAATTAATTTTTTTATCATTACATTGATTGAAAAATAAAATAATAGAATTTAAACTCATAATATTAAAATGTTTTTAAATAAGAATTTGAGACAAAGCAGGCATGAATGTCTTCCCCACAGTCATACACACGTAATTTTTTTAATTGGATACGTGGTTTGCATATATTAGAATTATAATCTCCCGCCAGTTCCGTCATGATGGCCCAATTAGGAATTTAAACAAATTGTCACGAATTAGTACGTTTTCACAATGGAACATTCGGGTGTTGCCCACCGGCAAAGGATATATGATGTTTTTCCCTGGCAATGTTTTTTTTTTTTTTTTTACAATTCTAGTAATAATGGAACAAATTCTGTCCAAAAAAATAATTTAGTAATTATTATATAGTAGCACTAATAATAGATTATTTTGTTTCATGAAAACAAATATTGAAATATATTTATCATCTTGAAAAAAAGTTTATGGATTTTAAATTCAAATAATTTCATATAAAATGATTTATATTGTTTAGTTTTTCTACTTAAATATTAAAAAATTTAGAAAATTAATTAAAAGTTAGTTAAGCTCTTAATAAAACAAACTAGATTCAATTAATATTTAGATTAAAAGTTAGTAATTAATTGAATTTTTTTTAGATAATTTTTTATCAAAATCTCTTACAGGTCATTAATTAATTACGTGGTAATACAAGTAATGTGAAAAAAATGATGATGTGGTGACCGTTATGATTTTGATTGAAAAATCTTAATGTGACAGCTTTATTGATTTTTAAATTATCTTATAAAAAGTTTAATTAAATTTTTAATTATTTTTAAAAATTTTAAAGATTAAAAACATATAAACATATAACTATAAAAAATATAGAATAATTAAAAATATTATATATTAAATTATTATGAAAAATATTAAAATTTTATTAAAATATTAAAAACATAAACAAAATTTTTTTTGTTATCTTGAAGGTTTGATGTTTCTAATTTTGGTAATAAATAATTTGGGAGTTTGAAGCATGTTGTGTGTTTAGATTTAAATAAGACGTCAAATAATGAATTTTGTGTGTTAATTTGATGGTTAAATATTCATCGCCTCAAATATAATATAGATTCAAACTGTACTATTTACATTATTGTTAGAATTTTACTCTCATTTTATAATTTATCCAAAAAAATATCAAGTAAAAGGTTTGAGTAACAATGAGTTTAATATTTAGTGACATGAGCTCACTGATGTCTAATGATTTTAATTTTGGGAATGTAATCATGGGAAGTTATTAAGGATAGACTAATGTATGATATGAGGCCGGGTAAACAAAAAAAAAAAAAATCTTTAATGTTTTATAACATTTAATTTTTTTAATAATTTTAAAAAATTTGCATAATTTTTATGAAAATATTAAAAAATTATATCTATAATAATTTTATATTTTTTTATCATTTTAATAATTTCTTATAATTTCTATATTTTTATATTTTTCAAAATATATTATTGTTTTTATTAATTTTTTAATTTTTATAACATTTTAGTAATTTTAAGATTTAAATAATAAAAATTTTAATTAAATCATTGTAAAACAATTGAAAAGCCAATTAAAATACCGCCATCATCAAGTTTTCAATGTTATCCATTACATCTCTGTTTTTTCACATCACCACTTAACAAGCCATTAGGAATTTCAAAAAATTATATTTCAAGAATTAAATTAATTGTTAATTTACTATTAAGATCTTAATAAAATATAATTTCAATTAAAAGCTTAATTGATTTTATAATTATTTAAGAGTTTTTTTTTTTAAATAAAAACAGAATATATCAAATAAGTATGCACCTTCTACCTTTTTATTTATGAGATGAATGCAAATGAATTTATTTTAATGTAATTGATATCGTTTTAATTTTAAGAGAAGATAAATCATTTTATTTAAAAAATTAATCACATAAATTTATTTAAACTTTAAAATATATAAATTTTTAACCTACTTCGACACAACTAGGAGATTAAATTGATACATGTTTACTGCGAGGGAAATTTGGCAAATATCCTATAGCATGCATATCTTTACTACACCGCCAAATGAAGTTCTACACCTGCTGCGTAATGGCTATTAAAATTTGGCTACTTCAAGAATGATTACGATTAGTTTCACTTTGCTTCTTCATTTACCAAAACAAGACATATATCTTTTAAAATGTAAATTAATTTTGAGTCAATCAAAATTAGATTTTGAAAAAAAAAAATATGTTATACAAAAATGTTTTCATGAGATAATGAGAAGCTGGGCTATGGATTTGAGGATTTTTTTAAAAGGTTAATATATCATTTCATAATATGTAATTTAATTTAGTATTCAAATATTTTAGTCTAATAGCTGAGTATCTATCTTTGATCTCCATTCCATTACCTTAGACCAATTTGGTATTAATTTGTTTTTTACAACGCCCAAAATATTTTTGGCACAAACAATATTAGCTTTTTTAATGTGGCCTAATAAATCTTTAACACGTAATCAATTAAATACTTGATATGTTACACCATGATATAGTCATCTAAAAATTAAAAATATATATTAAAAAAAATATTACAAATACAAATAATATATATTAAAACTGTTAAAAAATTAAAAAAATATAAATCATGCTTTATAAAAATTATATTTTTATAAAAAAATAAAAATAAATAGAACTTTAAAATATCACTAGACCACAAAAAAAATTATAGTTATTTTATTAAAAATAAGAAGATGTTATAGATTTTATTTGGTGATGAATGATTATATCATATTGACATGTTAAATATTCATTAAATTATATGGAAAAAATTATCGTCATTTAATGAGTATTTACTTCCATAACAAAATAAAATATTCAAATTTAAAGTAGTGTTTGATATGATGAAAAGTAATCACTTTATTGTGAAATTAATCAGTTGAAAAGTGATTTTAACATTTGGTATGTCAAAATTTATATACATTCCTTGGAATCTAACTTTTCTTTACAAATTTCTTTCCCATGAACATGACAACTTAATTCATGTGATAAAATGTGAGAAATTTACTTTTCTATGTATATTGAAAAGTTAAAAAAATTAAAATAAAATTAACTCTAATTTATATTGGTTTAAAGTTTAGTAATAAAATTTTTTTTTTGCCTACTTCCTACTACTTGATTTTTCCTATTATTTTAATAGATTATTCGTAAAATACTTTTTATTTGACCTACTACAAACTTGACCTAGCACTTTTTCTTTGCATGAAATACTTTTTTTTTTGTGTGTAAAATATGGGTAAAATTGTTCCATTTAAGTTGTGTAAAAGTTGTGGGTTAGATTGCCTATGATTAGTCTTTAGTTAAAACAAAACGTGATTTCAAGTTTTTTTTAATTATTCCAAAACAAATTTTATATATATCCATGATTTTATGTATGCATTATTATGTTTACAAAATACATGGAAGATAAATTTGAAATAATTTTACCTTCAATTAAAATTATAAATTAAAATATGAATTAAATTTTATTATTAAATATTTTATAAAAAAATTTGTTAAAAAATTTTATTATAAAAATAAATAAATAAATATTATTTTTATTTAATAAGAATAAAATTATAAATTATCATTATATTATTAAAAAATATTTAATAAACTAAACGTAATAATATTATTTTCTTAATATTTTAATTAATATTTTTTATTATATATCAAACATTATAAAATAACTTTCCTAAAACTATATTTTAATAAATCATATTTCATCGAAATCAAAATATGAAAAAACACCAAATATTACCTAATTATCATTGCGTCATTGACGTTGATGAATAAGGCTGAGACTTTAAAACCTAATAAGGTTGGAGTTCAAATTTCAACGTCTTTTGTATGAAATTTCCGAGTTTTATGTATCTCTCTAAATTAATTAAAAATAAATAAAACCAAACCTATGTATCAAATGATGGATTAACGTGGCGTGAGTTAAGTGTCAAACATTCCAACCTGCGCGAGTGGAAATGGTAATGAGGGGAAATTTTGAATAAAAAACATTATTATTTAAAAGTGGAGAGATCAGTGATGAGGTCCACCTACAATGCAAAGCGCGTGAAAATGGAGCCCACGCCTATGATTTTAGGTACATGAGATGGCGCGGGAGTCGCGGCCTAAAACTGGTTCTAAGCTTTTTCAATTTTCACATTTGCTGACCTTTTTTATTTTTTTATTTTTTAATGTACGTTTGCCTTTTTCTTTTCTTAGTTTTTATCCAATTCCTCGTTGATTAATAACATTACTTGCGCAAATTGTAAATAGGGTAGCCTGAAAGATTCAATTTTTGAATTGGCCTCCCTTTAAGCATTAGCTCTTTAATTTTATCAACAAATTAATTATATCTTTATTGACATCTCCTTTTTTGTTCCTATTTATTGATTTTTTTTTTCCAATTTTATTATTATTTTCATAGTTGACGACAATCACATAATTTTATATTTGTTCCTATTTATTGACATTTTCTTTTTGTTCAAATTTACTGTCACTTGCCATTTGCCAATACCCATGGAAGTGGTACCACCGGATCTAGCGACCAATTTGCTAATTTGGAAAGTCATTGATTAGTAATTTAATATCGTAGACAGGAACTTGAGAGTTATAAGATTCACATTGGTGGACCATGCACTTCAGGCCATCTAAACTTTGTTTAAAGAAGTTGTTCCGCTTGATTTTGAAATTTGAATTAAGTTAATATTTGATTTGATAATTTCATTTTTAAAAGAAATGATTAAAAACAAGTGTATAGGTGTTTGAGAATTTAATCGAATTTAAATGTAATATTAACATATTTTATATAACGTAGTAGAATTATTGTAAAAGATGTATTTCAATAAATGAAATTGGACAAATGGCAATTCAAGAAAATTAATCCTATATATAAGTTCAATAAATCAACCTATCGAAGTAAAGTGGTCAACCACACTATGAGTTATCATTGAATAAAGAGAGCACAATATCACAATAATGATGAAATTTCAGGTGGTCGATCAATCGTTAACATATAACATTGTATTTGATCAACAGTTGATAAAATGATTTAATGTGACTGATGATATTTTGCATGAAAACAAAATTTTCCACCCTGAGGGAAATTGAGACGTTGTAAATGAACAAATGTGCAAGAAAATAATGCCACACGATACTGTTGTGAATAACACGACCTGTAATTATGGTTGCAACGAATATAAAAATTCCCAATACTCTTCTAGAGAGACATGCGAGATGACAAATATATACAATCGATTAGACATTGATGGGAATTAAAAAACTAAAAAAGTTTGGGTATTAGAAGGGAGATAAGCTAATTCAACACTAAGCCAACATGAGAAAGGCCTCTGGACGAGGAGTATCCCTAGTAATGCATTCAAGTTGATTGGTGCAAGGACGGCCACCAAGCACAGTCACTGATAAGTAGGTAATGTTGAAGGCGGAATATCAGTAGTCAACATTGAGTTGCAACAGCTGACATAAAAGTAATTAGGGAACTGATTGTTGAAGTAGGAGTTAGTTTGTCTTGCTTGGTGTAGTAATAGTGCCAACCTCCCCGCTAACGTTTTGGTTTTTTAAGAACAGGGTATCTTCCCTATCCAACTTTTTCAAAAGTATTGTACAACTCAAATCCACTAGCTGCTTTCGAAGATAGTCGTCATATATGATACATAGTCGTCATATATGATACAATCTCATTAATTTTTCTGAAATTTTAAGTTCATTGGTTTCACGTTAGAATATATCCAGGTATAACTTAACTTAAATCTAAATTGAATTATATTGAAAAGACATTCATGATATAAAAGATCTACTTCAAACTCTTTTTTATAAATACTTCATTTTCCAATACCAATGGAGATACAAATAAATTTACTAGCCATCACTCTACTAAATCAATCACGTTAAACCTCCATTGTTAGTCACTCTCCACACCGAATACTTTGTGATCCATCACCATAGTCGCCTCCAACACCTCGTATAACTTAATTATTGTAACAAACCATGTAATAAGAGAAAATATTTTATGAACTTTTCTCACCACATCATTCATGATTCCGTCCAATTAAAAAAAGAACACGTCATCTTTGATTTGAAAGTTTAGTCCAAATATATATATATATAATGTGAAAAAAAAATATGATATGTTTTCTTTTAATTGGACGAAATCATAAATAATGTGATGAAAATGATTCATAAAATAAATTTTCACTGCAAAAAAAAAAATTATATGATAAGATTTAAACTAGAGAGACCATTGCCTTTAAAATTTCAATTTTACTATTTTAACTTAAGTTTCATTTAATGTTTTATATAATTCTTTTACTCACATTTTAGGTGCGTTATGAACTAATAACTTATAAAGTTCACTTGGATGAAAGTAATAATATTTGCACGCAAGGAGGGGGAAGCTAAGCCTCCGACCTCCTTCATTCTTCGCATTTCTTAAAAATAATAAACAAATTTTTATTTTTTAAAATTATAATTTATTAAATATTTTTATCTCGATTTAATATAAAAATTTTGAGTTTGTTTGTACAATCTATGCTGTTATTTAAGTCTCTAAGTAAGTTGATGTTACGAGTCAATAGGACACTAAAATTTATTAAGAAAATTACAAAAATATCTTTTTGTATTTAAAATGAAAATATTATTTTAGAGTCTTTTAAATTTTTATTAAAAATAAATAAATAATTTAAATGTGATGAAATTTAAATTCATACCATTTGCTTTGATAAAAACTTGGTTTGACCACTTAATAAAGTTTTATTTTAATTTATTTTAAACACTCTAAGTTTATTATGTATATTTTGTTACTTCAATCAATTGTATTTTTATACTATTATTTAAACTCATGATTGAATCAACCAAACACTAACTCGATTGAAAGAATTACGAAACTGTCATTCCGTGTTTAAAATAAAATATATTATTCGAGAACAATTTCACTTTTTTATTTAAAATAAATAACTAATTTGTATATGATGTGATTTGAAATTATAACACTTTATTTGCATTAATAAAACTTCAACAATACCACTTAATCTAAACATTATCTTAAAATATTTTATACATTTTATTTTTATTATGCATGTTTTATTAACTTCATCGGTTGTTTATATATGATTATTTTTTCATTTTAATCCAATGAACATTTTACATGTATTATTATTAATTACTTTCAAACAATATATTTTTATTATTTATTATATATTATTTTTTAACGCATGCATAAAATTTATTATATATATTAACACGTGAACTTATATTTTCGATGAAATGTTTAAAAAAGAATTACACGCTACATTTTGCAATGATAGATGCCAAAATCTCACATACCAATTACCAACTCAAATATGAGCTACTTAAACATAGTGAGGTGTTAGATGCCACTGAAAAGTATACATAGATATGTGGTGGGAAGAGGGACCAATAGATGACACCTAACATGAATGATATGACTTCTGTAGTAAGTAAAGACAAATACGTGGCGCTGGAATTTATGTTCAAATACTTAATTTGGATTAGCTTTTTTGTTTTTGTTTGTTGGGGAAAATGACGTAAAAAATTCACCCATCATTTTGCCACGATCATTTGAAAAAAAAAAAGGAGAAATGGAGGCATCATGTTGCCCTGCCCTGCTCAGTAGGCTCACCTTCCCAGTAGACTATATATAAAGGCTATACAAGGCACCTGCATTCCGTGGCATTTTCTCAGCGTCTTTTGTCGTAGCAGTTGAATAAAAGGATGAAGTTGAAAAATAGTTTTTTGTTTCATGCGCAAGGCATAATTATTGCATACTTCATTATTAATTTTTGTTTTACTTACTGGTATAAGAACCTCAATATAATAACGTTTTGAATATTATAAAGTTGGATTCATTTCTAAGCAACCGACGTCAATGGAGCTGAACAAATGTCGACTGTAATCACTTGCTGTATTCATCAACACAACAAAGAAACGAATATGTTGGTGGAAATTGAAATAAATACCAGAAAATTCCATGCTTGGATTTGGTTGATTTAATTATTAACCAAAACAATATTTTTTTCAATTTATCAAGATCTGTAAATAGTAAATAAATATTATTAAGGAAAAATACTACAAAGTCGTGAGTCGTGACTCGTGATCCGGTTCGGAGTGGGACCATTGAGGTCTCCTTTCGGCAAAAGAATAGCCCATTGAAAGGCCCAACAAGCCCAAATAAGCTGAGCTGCCTTTTACAATTCAATTGCTAGCGAATCTAGTAAGACCTGCTGAAAGCTTTTGACTCGGTCAGCAGTCAGTGCTCCAACCGCTAACCTTCGCTATGTTTGGTTTCTTCTTCTTCTTCTTCTAGTTTCTGCTAATCATGCAGTGGCATTACTTCCACTTACTGATTTGTTTTCGTTTTAGGATTGGATGTGTTGAGGAATGGAAATTGGAAAAGTTGCCTCCAAGTGGAACCCTTCTAACGGCGGCCTTGACTTTTGGAGGTTTTCTCTTTCAGTCTTTTCTTCTCCTTTTTATAATAATTTAGTGTTTTTCTTTTAGAAAAGTTTGGAATTGTTTTGTTAAGTTTCTCTTCCGAGTTAAAAGAATGTCTCTTCTAAGCTTCAAAATCATGCAAGTGAGTTTGAACTCCAAAATGGCTATCATTTCGCGTTTGTCGCATTTACATTTACGATTAGTCAATTCATAGGTTTTATTAATAAACAAGAGCTCATGAATAATCTTGATTGCCATATTTGAAAATTGGCTTTTGGGATTCAATTATTGTTAATGGCATTGTGAAATTTTTGATTCAATTGAAGTGCTTATTGTATTATTTTTCTTGTTTATGAATAGTAATTTAGGAGCGTGTAGGATCATTCATGGTGTAGGATGTTTAAGGTGTCACCGACTCGTCTCTGTCTCTTTCTAGATATTTCTCACAAGTTCTATCATTTCTAAATTTATCCTATAATTAAAATGATAAAAAATCTATTGTATACATCTCTCATTTCATAAGTGTAGTTTGGAAGTGGCCAATCAAGTAATTAAGTTTATGTATTTCAATTACTTTCCTTGTTGACTCTCTTGGTAATATTATCTTTTTGGCATCTATATTTAGTTACAATTATATTTTATCCCATATAAGTTCACGTTCTTTCATTTTAGTTCTCCCTTAGTTGTTAGTTAAGTTATTATTATTTTTATTAAATGCTCTTTCAATTGTTTCAACAAGTGGTATCATAGTATGGACCATATTCAGGTGTGCTTCTAACATACCTCATTTTTTGATGTACTGCTTCTAAGTGAGGTTTCTTTGGTTGTCAGGGTGAGATATGTCAGACTCTCCACCAGTTGTTTGTGTGTGTCAAAGATAGCGATTTTATTTCGCCCCAAATAACGCGGTGTGTCAAAGGCATGCTTGATTATGATTTTTACTTTGAGAGCAAGGTGTCGTGTGAATTAGTAGGACATTATGATGCCCATTTTGCTTGGCAATCATGACACAAGACTATCAACCACAAGATCTGAGGTCCAGTATCGTCTTTTGGTGCAGCACGAGATAAATTACAGTGTTGCTATCTGGCACAAAAGCTCAAATACAGAGCAGCAGCAACAGCAACAACTCAAAAATTGTAGCTGGTTTGTACAACTCTTGAAATATCTAAATCAACCTGTTGACCATGCAGTAAAAGATGTATTGTGGCAACCAGTCAACAATTGGGCTGGCAGAGAATTTGGTCTTTCATGCACAGACGAAGTATGTAATGATAAACTCTCAATATTCGCATGACAGTACTTAGCAGTGAAATTGAGATGCGCATTTGGACAAAAACAAAGTTGCCAATCTGTTTACCAAAGGGCTCAATGAACACAAGCTTGAAGAATTTTGCAAATGACTCGGAATGACTTTAAGGGCGATAGTGAAAGAGAAAAGTCATTGAGGGGGAAAAAACGTCACCGTTTTCTCTCTCTCTTTCTAGATATTTCTCACAAGGTCTATCATTTCTTATTTCTAGATTTTCCTATAATTAAAATAAATAAAAATCCATTGCATAACCGACTTATGAAGCCTATAAATAGGCCACGCATCTCTCGTTTCTTAAGTGTAGTGTGTAAGCAACCAATCAAGTAAATTTATGTATTTCAACTACTTTCCTTGTTGGCTTTCTTGGTAACATTATCTTTTTGGCATTGGTTGCAATCATATTTCATCCCCTATAAGTTATCGTTCTTTCATTTTAGTCCTCCATTATTTTTTATTTAAGTTATTACATATATACCCTCCATTAGTTGCAATCACATTTCATCCCATATAAGTTCTCGTTCTTTCATTTTAATCCTCCTTTAGTTGTTATTTAAGTTGTTACATGTATATATATTTGCTCCTTCAATTGTTTTAACATAGGTTATGTTGTCTAAAACTGCATCGGTGTTTTATAGTGATCATAAAAGCTATGAGGGTAATTCTTATATTCTATATACATAGAGGGTTATGATATATTTTCTCTTATGGATGACAGAACCATGATCATTTTATATATAAAGGCCGCATTGGTTGTTTGCTTTACTTGCACGTTATTGTAAATAAAGAAACATGTTTGTGGCTTCAACGTACCTTGTCTTCCTTGTTTGATCCTTGCATCTATTCTGTGAGTTTTAACAAGCAAAGCATATACTATGAGGGACTGAGGGCATCTCTTCCTAATACATAGTGATAAAGAAAAATTATTTGAAGGTGAATTTTATACTTTTCAAAAGATTTGGGGAACTTGGTAATGTCCTTTTTTGATGTTTCGTTCTGTAAAGTTTGACTAGTAACTTCACCGTAAAAAATTAAATGTAGCTAGAAGTGTTCCAAGCTGCCTGCTTGGTTTATTCTGCAAACTCACCAACCATTATATATATTTCATGCCAATATGTTATTGTTCAAGCTCTTAGTCCACCATTGATAGCAGAGTGGATTCGTATATTGCGTCTTATTATTTATGTACCAGCTGAATGTCAGAAACCAAGACCTACCTACCGCCTTACATGCTCAGGAGTCAACCTCACTGTTAAAAACCATGATAGATGATGCATTAAGCATATTGGCTAATGCATTAAACAGCATTGTTCTTATGTTTTACAGCTTATTCTTTTATTTTTTATTGAAATGTACTGCAATCTGTGCTTGTTCAGTTGCTATTTTCTTTTTTAATTTTCCCAAGTCCGTCAATATATGTTTCAAGTATTCCATTTTTGAAACTAGGACAGTACAAAGTACTTCTCAAGGGTTCTACTGCTATGTGGATAGAGTAGAGGAATCTAGCAGTGATGCCTTGTAAAAATAGTCAATTTCTGATAAACATGCTTTCACCAAAGCAAGAAACGACAAACGTGCTGAGAAACCTATCATACAATGTATTTGGTCATTTTAGCTTTTATATTTTCTTTTAATTGATAAGGAAATGAAAACTACTGATTTATTTTAATTGATAGGAAATGAAAGTTGTTGATATGTTCTGCAGCCATTCTTTGTGAATTAAACTTCAAAACCTTTTTTTCAGATCATGTAAACCATTACTTGGAACAAGCTAGTTGGAGAAAGGAGTTGAAAGGAAAGGAACAACATGATAGCTATCTTTTGCATGAATTGGCTTCCTATGGTCTTCAGGCTCTTCATGAGCTAGTTTCATTAGTTCATGACCATGTTAATGGTTCTGATAAAAATCAACCAGTTTTGTCTAATGAAGAAATTGTTTGATGTGGTCTGCTGACAAATGAGCAAAACAAAACTTTAATGACTGAAACATTTTCATTTACAAGATGATCCAGTGGCAAAATTGACGGGATCCTTGAACCAGGCATCTTTTTGGATGTATTTCTTGCCATGGTGGTGAGTTGCAATCCCCTCTAAATAATATTTACACTTTTAGCATGTGCTTGGGATTTTTGTTAATGCTATTTTGAATTGGTGCTTATCTAAGTGTGGCTTCTGTCCTGTTCTAACACTTGTGAAAAAACTAAATATGAGAAGATTGAGTTCTACATGAAGGAACTTAAAACAACAGCATGATGAATGGATTACAGGTTACCTATTGGTTTCATTCATTTTTCTACCTTTCTGGTTCTTTTTGTTGTTCTTACTTTTTTATTAAGGAATTGTAATCCATTTGCGCGCTGTCAATTTCCAGTACAACTTCCTCTTAACTTGGGAAGCTCTAATATTGCACTTGAGTTCACCAGTGGATGCAGAAGTCCTTACACGTAAATCTATGAGATGGATAAGCAGATCAGGGAAGAAGATTGGTACATGTTGATTCTTTTCTTGTTTTCTGATGTAGTTATTCTTTTCTGATGTATGTAATGGTTTTTGGCGTCACTATGTTATTCATATTCATGGTTTTAGGAACAAACACTATCAAGTGTTCTATGTTGTTTTGATAATCTATTTGCAGTAATAGATGCCATTCTAAATGGGAAAGAGTCATTTGCTTGCTTGGGGATGCTTTAACCTTGAAGATCAGTTTCTTTCAGAACAGAATATCAGTAGTCATCATTTTATGGTTTCTGAGATTTGAGATGTCATCTTCAATGAGAAATTCTTATAAGAAAAACCTTTCTCCTCAATTTCAGGTCTAACAAATGTTTCATTTAACTTCACTTTTCTTCTGTGGGTGGGGTGGATGGTTGGGTGGTTTGAACTGATTGGAGGAATAAATGGAATCATCCTGAATTGCAGTTGGTTACTAAATCAAATCATTCCATCATTGTGGTTTACTATGATGGGCCTAATGGGAGTTGCATAAAGGATTAGAAAATTTTTTCAAGGTTAAAACAACATAGATGCTTGCTGGGTTAATTGTTGCCATTCTTCCAGCAGTTATAATCTCTGTTGTCTAGCTTCTTCAGTTACGAGGAAAGTATTAAAAACCCTGTAAATTGCGTGTTTCTTTTTGACAAAGAAGTGGTCACCATTTGATTCTACTTTGTACTGCTCTAGATAGATTATTTCAAATAATGTTACTCTTGGACCATTGTGCCTAATCATGTTAATGTTTATTTCAATGCATAGTCATCAGAGTTTAGGCTCTACTGCTTATTATTTGGGCTGTCTTTCCTTTCTTACAGCTGGGCAGAACAAATCCAATTTATTTTGAACCTTCATTCCCCCCCCCCTCCCCCAAAAAAAAGAAAAAAAAAGAATAAGTCTTTATCTTTCCTTATAGCTGCACTTCTTTTCATTTTGTTCTTTATTCTTTTCCATCATTATTTCCCTAGCAGGAGTGAGTGCCTCATTGCTTTAGCATGTTCTACAATGGCACAGATCAACATTTTGCAGGTTGACTGTAAAATTCTTCCAGGCTGGTCCAATGACATTTTAGTGCATACATTTTGAAGATTTTGGAATCTTGCTCTGAGAAAATTGGTGATCCAAAATTAGTAAATTTTGCTGAAATCTGATGCATCCAACCCCATAATATATTAGATTTATAAACATTGCATTCTTAGTCTAACACTTTTATGTTGCAGGTATTAAAAAATGTATATTTGGAGACTGGATTTTGAGGCACCAAAACTGTGTGTTGGGCGAGACATTTTGACACATTTTTCTTTATGGAATTGGTCCCATGATGATCTTGAGATTGGAGATTGATGCATACTCATTTCAGAAGCTTTCTGTCGCAATCAATACTTTTTCATGTGAGTCATCAACAATTTTATAGAATATGAATCATCATTAGTGCAGCATATCTCAGTTAGGCTTAGATGCTGTATGATTTAAATCACCAAACTCTTCTGTTTCCTTATCTGAATGTTCCATTAGGACTATATAGGTTGCATAAACAACAATTTTAGGAAGAAACTCTCGTTCATAAACTAGATGAAAATGGTAAGCACAATGTGGGATCTGTTAATTAGCTTGAGATGAATATGTACTCAATTGATCCCTGAATTGCATTTAGGAGAAGGAAGTAGAGGTAGAGCAGTCTTCCTATAAGTGGTAAACTACCGGCACACGCAATAAAACCAATCTGCATTATTTTATCTTTTAGAATGAGCATGGAGATTACCAAAATGCTGGGGAATTAGAAATGACTATTCATAAGTGTCTTTGATTTAGCTGCCTCTCTTATCACAGTCTTTTGCTAAGCTTCTATTAGCTAAATTCTATAAAGTTTTTATGGATGAAAAGAAAAAAGAATCGATGAAAATGGGTTTTAGGTTAATGCCTTAAGCAGCAGTGGATAAAGATGCTTTTATTATTATTATTATTATTTAGAATGAAGAAACCATGCAAGTATCTATTTCATGTATTCATTGTAGTGCAAATGTTAATATCGAGGGGGTGCGGAAAAAGAGGGGATTTTGCAGCAGAAGGTAAAAGAAAAGAAAAGAAAAGAAAAGCATAATAAAAATAAAAAAGAGAAGGGTTTGGTAATTATTAAGACTGGAAGGGTGAAAGTAAGGTTTGTTGAGATGAGATTCCCTTATGGAAGGTGACATAAGCAAAGTGGTATTTGAGAGAGGAAAGGGGAATAGAAGACAAGCTTTTGGTTTGTCTGATTGTGTAGCAGAGTGAGATTTTAAATAAAAAGAAAAAAAGAGGCAGTCTTTTTTAGTAGGCAAATGGGATGTATATTGTACCTTAACACTGCAACTCTCATATACTTTCTAAAAGCTTGGGGATAATACCCATAAGCACTGAAATTCCACTTTCATTAATCCCAATGCTCCCCTCCCTTGGCTTTTCTTTCTCTCTTTGGTTGAATATTTTAACATGGATTGTCAGAATCTTTTTTTTTTCCCTTAATAACTGGTTAAAATTGTTAAAGAGTAGGTAATGGATTCGATTGATTCCCTAACAATTGACTCATAAACCATTTGTTACTAGGCAAAAGTTGAGCTACTCTCTTTAACCTTACTTTGATGCTTTTACCTATTTGTAGTACTAATAATCTGTGTGTAGACCGAGCCAGTGTAAAAGCAATATCTCAAACATGCGGATGCAGGAAAAGTAATAGTTGGGATCAAGCACTTAGATTAAGTTCAACTTCAGCTTGAAATTTATGGTTTGAAGTTTGATTTAACCTCGATTGAATTTCATTATTGAACTTCAAATTAGATTTGAGATGACTCCTTGATTAGATTCAACATTTGGTAAAGAAAAAAAATAATTTTATTATCATGTTTGATTTTACTCAAACTCAATTATTTGAATCGAAATAATATAGAAAACCTGATTCAACATAGGGTTGATGAGATCAAATTCAAAATTCTATGTTGAAGCAAAGCAAATGGATTGGATTGGTTTGTGATTCAATCATAGCAAGCAGGGAGAAGAGGCCTACATGTTATATATGCGAACGTAATATATTGAATATTGAGCAGTCAGCCAAAAGCTGTTGGATATGGGGACGTGCACAGAAATTGATAAAAGGCCATCAAGGGAAAAAAAAGTGACTGAAATGTTGATCCAAACTTTGAAGGTTTTAGGGAGCATCTTTTTCATAACCGTTGACATTTGTTTCCCTCTTCATCTTTTGGTCATGTAAGTAGCGGACCACCGACACACCAACTGCACAATTTCACATACACCACTCAACTTCGCAGACGTTTTCACTCGTCACGCTTGCAACATGTCTTTACACACCCTCTTTACCAAAAGCCTATTTAAGTTTCGTATTATATTATTCGGAAAAAGAGAGAGAGAGAGAGAATTAGGTTTTCCAAGTGTGATGGCTAGCTGTGCTGGAAATAAGAAAAAACTGATGTGATTGATTTTGAAAATTAACAAACTACTTCAACACTATAATAATGTGTTTTGATCTTCGAATAAAAAAATTCGAATTCGGTTTAGTTATCATTTAGTCAAGCTTGAGTTATTTGTAATTCTAAGTATTTTGTAATTTAATTCAATGTTCGTCATATAATTATAATAAAATATATACAATCCGATCTGGAATCGACTCTTGGATTCAACCTGAAATATTCATGGTTTAAATAACTTCAAGCACTGCATTTGAGGGGATGGTACGGGAAAATACTCCATCTTTATTATCTTATTCCTTTAATCTCCTGGATCAGAATTCTTTTCTTTTCTTAGATCACTACCGTTGATACCGTGTGTCAATCATGTCTAATTTTTATTAGTAAAAAAATCTCAATTCAAATTCCAGCTTGATTAAAAATAAATGAATAGTAAAATTGGGTTTACGGTTAACTTAATTGAATTTAACTAATTAAATTCTAAATGTGAGAAAGAATTGAGCCAACCAAGTCGTGGATGTAAATGATGTTCAAATTGGAAACTCTCTCTTCAAAGGTTAGTCAAGAGATATCGTGTAACGAAGTATTATTATTTATCAAGACGTTGCTTTCGTGGCTCTCCTATTGGACCTAACTTTTGTATCATCTCTCTAGAAAAAGATGGACAGGACCTGCATTATTATCAGTTAATTAATTTAGTTACGGGCTGCTACTCTGCAAATATTAACATTTAATACTCACAGACATCCGAATTTAAGGTTACGCATCATGGTTCATGTAGGATCACCCAATTTCTTGATGAATGTCGACACTAATGACAAATAATGATGATTATACATTACAAACATCTAAACTATCATTTTCCATTGGGTATTAAAAAAGAAATGGGAGGGAATTAGTGATGAACATTCATGTTGGTAGCTCTGTCTTCTTTTTGTTGAAAATGAAGGGTACAATTGTAATTGGCGTGCATGCATGACAAGTATGGCAATTTCCATGAAACGTGTAGGGTCGTCATCATTGAGAAAGAGAATAGTCGCATTATCACATGCGAGAAACAGCAAAGACCGAATAATATTCTTTCCTTTACTTGGTTTTTTAGGATCCCAAAATTTAGGATGTGTATAAATGGGTGGTGTGTTTATTTATAATTAATATAAAAATAACGGTGATAGTAAAATTAGATATTATAATATCATGAGATAAAAAAAAAATTAAGCACACCCTATCATTTTTGAGTATATACATATGAAATTAAAATATTAATCGTGACTATAAATCTTAATTTACAAGTAGTTTCATGTCGAGAATCCATACATTTTACATAAAATAAAAGTCAAATTTATCATTGACTTATCGAGCTAAGAAATTGTTATCGGCAAAATTTCCAGGATATTTTCATAGGAGACTAATTTTAGAAAAAGAAGAATGAATTTGCTAGAGATTCATTCAATTTTTGCTGGTTATAGGTAGTAAAAAAAATTAAATTTTTTTATATAATTATAATAAAAATAATTCGATTCAGGATTTGAAATATAATAAATGGGTATGAACATTTTAAGTGGGAGATTTTTTTTTACTTCGTGATCAAAATCTCTTCTATCTCTATATTCGTCGATCAAATTTTAAATTTATTGATGACTAGTTCACAAACCATTAGTCTTTTTTTCTCCGCTAGGTATATATTCTTTCAACCCAAAAAGTCGACCTGACATAGATAATCAAAGATGAATGCAACTTATAAATTTTAAAAAAGAAGAGAAAAGAAAATAAAGTAGAAATGGGAATTTTTGTCTCTACCTTAGTTTCTCTCGAATCGGTTATAATAATAAATATGATTCATGACAAAAGGCAGAAAATAAAGTTTGAGAGGCATTTACATATATGGTTTTACATTTGGCATATAATTTTTTTCCAATTTGTAAAAATACAAAAATGCCACTACCATCATCCATTCATACACACGTACATATTTTTTTTCCTAATTAAATAAAGGATTCCCACCTTAACGAAACATGTTTGCCACCATTAAACATTAATCCAAACATCAAGAGAAGACGAAACAATTTAACAAATGCAAATAAATTACTTAAAATTTCTTTTTGGAAATTTAAACACATTTTTTTTGAGGGGGGGGGGGGTTGAAGAGGAGAAGCTGGCTAAATACGTACTCTAAGGATTATACGTCGCCTTTAATACAGAAGGGCATTGTTGTCATTCTAAAAGGGCTATCTCTAAATTATTATTTTCCCTTTTTTATTCTTTTTTTTAACAATCACCCCAGGTTTCCGAAGTAGCGGCGTAGGCCTCAGGGAATCCAAAACCTTGGGGCCTCAACAGGGGTTGGCCTCTCTCAAAGTGCTGCAACTCCGCTCCCCCGGTGTAGGTTAATACATCTCTCGGGTTCATGCTAAGGTTAACGTTCCCATTGCCACCTTGATGGTCCCTGGTCAATCCTAGAAAGTCCCTGGTGAAACGGTCGCTGCTTTTTTGCCACGTGGCCAGGTCTGCAGCCGTGAAACCCGAGAAATCTGGGGATAAATGAGTCGCCATGCTGTAATAATAATTGTTGTTCTTTATCTGCGTGGCGGTGGCACCAACGGTGGTAGCCTTTTGAAGGAGTGCAGTGGCTGACAACTGAGGAGCGGCCGACGTGGCAGCAGCATTGGAGGCAGGATTGTTGCTGACGTGGAGTTTTTGGAAAGGTGAGGTGAACAGGGCCTTTCGAGGCGGGAGTGGAGGTTCTTGGAAGTATGGCGCGAAATGGTGAGACTCGGGCTTGACTTGAAGTGGGTCATTAGGGTTAGGGTTAGAGGTCTGAATAGGGTCCCATGGGTTTTGGAAAGGGAAAAGCGAAGATGGGTTGAGAGCTGGATTTGCGGCGGCGGCGGCAAGTTGGTTGGCAGAGAGTCTTGCACTTTCTTCAGCCAATGCATCGCAAAACGCTCTGTGAGTTATGAAGCTGTCCTTCCTGCACGAGTTTCACAAGCATTAAGCCTTTCGACTTGGTCATTAATAATATATGATGAAGCAATAATAATTTGCAATTTGTATTAACAAGCAAAGGATCATGTGAGGAAATGAATCAAACAGTTGTGAAACAAAGAGAAAGTGAAGGTGGGGTTTTGACAGAAGAGAGGAATAGAAAGAAAGCTAAAAGAAAAGTGTAAGCCTAGGATCGTGCATGCGCATTGGTTAGACTTAAAATGTCATAAAGTTTACAGAAAGATAAAGGAGAAACTACCTTTGTTGGTCAATGTAAAGGTCAAGTGAAAGAGAGAAATATGGACGGCATTGAACTGATGTGTATGCATGGCAAAGATGGCTCAAATTTTCAAGAACTTGGAAAAAATCATGATGGAAAGCTAGTGCTCTTTCATGCATGTACACAAAGATATGCAACTGAAGCATGAATCTAATAGATGGAGGGGAAAACAAAAACAAAATCAGCAACAGATATTTTTGCAGATTTATCAGTTCTACATCATGATGAAAAAAGTTCAGAGTTTCAGTGATTTCTGCAAGTTAATAATGGCATACTACATGGAAATTTTCGTCACGGATTTCTCAAACTATGAAATCCCAAAAGCAATTATTAAACTTCTTTTGCTTTTTCTTTGGATATATCCATCATTGTTTTTGAAACTGCAGTCCCATTCCATCACAATCTAACCAACGGGAAACACACAGGGTAAAAGATTGCATGAGTTTGGTCTGATAATAAACCCATGTTCATTAGAATGAATATTGTGTAATCTTCCCTTTTCATTAAATATAATGGGTGTTCAAAGCTAAGATCATCCTACAGGAGAATACTACAGATATGATGAATGTTCCTGATCGTTTAACTATCTAGTTTAATTTTATTTTTCAGATAAGAACATGGCATCTGGTTCAGATTTCAGATAATATATTGCTTTCAGTTTCTCTTGCAAGGGTTACCCAGTAACAGACACTTGTCTTTAATGGTGTCCATTTCGATGAAACGTAACCTGGCACTGCATTTAAGTTCCAGATATGTTCCATGCATAGCTTACCAACTCTTGTGTAAGAGAAGCAACTACAAGAAGACAAAAACCTCGACCCCCCCCTCTAAACAAACAAACAAAAACGGCCCTAAAGACACAAAAGACTTCCCACATGGAACTAAAGACCAAGAGTTGTATGAATCCTCTATGAAAGTGCAAAGGGATGAATAGCAAATAAAAGAGATAAAAGAAAAAGTGATCAAACATTTCAATTAATTAAGTGTGTTGTTGTTGTTGGGAGAAAAAGAAAGGAGAAAAAGAGATATACCTTGAGAAAAGGGTTCCACAATCACATCTGTATTCTCTTGTTCCACAGGTCTTAGAATGAGCCTTCCAATCTGATTGAACAGCATAGATCTTGGAGCATTTCTCACACTTCCATTTTTTCTCTCCATGTTTTCTGCAATAGTGTTTCTTGATGCCAGTAAGATCACCTAAAGCCCTTGAAGGATGGTGGTGGACACATGTAGGCTCAGGGCAAACATAGGCTTTCTTTTTGACCTCTTTGCTGTTTCTTTGCTTCAGCTTCCATGGAAGGTTATGTCCTCTTCTGTGAAGCTGAAGGTTCTGATCTCTCTGGAAACCTTTGTTACAGATCTCACATATGAATCTGTTGGTAGCCAATAGCGTCTTTGGAGATAAAGCAATCACTTCAGCATCTGGGTCTGTAATAGCATCAAAACAATTAAAGACCAAAACATGAAACCTAAAAAGAAACACTGGAAGAGATAAGAAGAAAGTAGTACCAGGGTTCCCAGGGAGGCTTCTTTTCTTCTTAATTTTCTGTGGCAGCTGCTGGTGAGTAACAATAGGATTTAGGCCACCAAAGTCTTGAACTCTAGTACCAGAAGAAACATTAGCTTCCTCAGACAAAGAAGTAGAATTGGACATAGTTGCAGCAGGAAACATGCCTGAGAAGAAGAAGAAGAAAACTCCAAAGAAAGAAAAACAAGAGAAAACCCCAGAAAGACGAGTCTGATACCCTCTCTTTGTTTTGTTTTTATTTGATATGTTGTTCAAAGAGTGACCACTTTTACACCTTTGAAAGGAACAACCAAGAAAGACCAAAGGGGTCGGTCAGAAATATAGAATCCCCCAGCTCTGGTGACACAAACTAAACACATACAGCTTTGTTAATGAACAGGTGGCAGTGACATGTAGATACAGGAAGGCATCACTCGTTGGGTGGCAAAAGCACAATCTCGTGAACAGATGATGATGGGTTATTCTCCAAGTCGCTATCTACCCATGGATTACTCTGAACAACCTGCCAACGCAATCCATATATATATATATATATATATATATATCCGTCTTTCCTGTATATCTATTATCTGTTTCTTAGAAAAACCACCAAGAGCTGAGAATTGCTCTCCTCATGCAATCAAAACATGAGGAAACGAAGACAATAAAAATGGGTTTTTTTCTCTAAACCTCCACTACTTTAGAACCCTCTCCATTTGTGTGTATATAAAGGTTCACAGATATATAGATTGAGGGAGAGTAAGTAAGAGAGAATATTATAAGAGAAAGTTTCAGTGGCAGGGTAGAGTGCAGAAGGGGATGATCAAAGTGGCAGACTATGGAGAGATTAGAGAAGGGGTGATAAAATTACACCCCAAAAATATTAAAATATATGAATTTCCAGGGTAGAAAAAGCAACCCAAAGGAAAAAGAAAATCTTAGAACTAATAAAAAAAGGAAGGGAATAGAAACGAGGCAGCTCAAAGCAAGGACTAGGAAGTATCACTCAGCCCACTTGATTCGGATTTTTCTTTTTGGAACTAAAATTCTCTCAATTATTATTTTAATAATAATTTGTTTTTTGAACTCAGACGTCGCGTCGGCACTTTCTAATTTTTTTATTTTTTTTTTCTTTTGTTCCCCCCTATAAAATACCCAAACCCTGAGAGGGGGCTTGATTTGAATGGAATGATAATATTAAAAGGAGGCATTGCATTGCTTACCACAAGATGATCATTTTAGAACAATGATCAGAAACTTAACCAAAAAAAAAAAAAAAAAACTTTCGAGGGGGTGGTAAAGGCAAAGGGCTAGCTTGAGAAATAGCCCTTCTCTCAAGTCCCCTAGCCTTTTCCAACATGATTAATCAATGGATTGACTCTCATCAGCTTTTAAACCTGGCATTGTTAGTAGATTGAATGGCTAATGTAAAAGCAACTCATAGTTTTCCAATACATTATTTGAGAAATGTATGGTTTTTTATTTTTTCCAAAAATTAATTGTAGTAGCTTGACTGCATCATGTCCACATTGACGCTCAAAAACTATAAATTTTAGATTGAGTTTGTGGAATCTTAATGAATATCTTGTACAACATTAGTTCCAAAGTGCATGTGTTTGATGATTTTTATCCCCTTTTTGTCTTTCTTTCCTTTTGTTATTACATTACTCTCTTACAAAGTGCTCAAGCAAGCCCCACCAAAGGGGAATTTGGAAGGCCTCTCTTCTTTTTTCTCTTTTATACAACTTTAGTTATTCCAAACCTAAACGTAAAGCAGGAGGAGATGGCATCAGATTGACCATTCTATCCCCTTAATTAATTTTGTCGCAATCAGCTGGTAATATCTTAGCTTTGTTTATTTTGGTTTATTAATGGAAATAAAAATAATGCATGTAAAATATAAGGAGGATTCTCTTCCTTAGAGGGCATGCGTGGGCCGGCTAAACACCGCACTGGCAGCAGATCTTAGTCCGAGCTATGACTTAGAGACTGGGGCAGAGACAGAGGCAGAGGCAGAGGCAGAGGGAGCAGAAGCAAACCAATCCCCGTATATATTATCATAAAAAATACAGACGCGTGTAAGAGATAGGACCCATTTTTTGCATTTCGAGAGACCCCTTCGGGAAACAATTAGATATACCACCACCCAGACATTATACGTATATGTTCTTCTTCTTACATTTCAAGTACTTTAGAATCCTATGGACAGGGGGTTGCTCCCATATTCGGCCTTTGAGTGAGATTCATTGATTCACCTTGCGTGTGTCTTCTTGGTATGCATCCTATTACCACAACTTAACAAACTACATGTACTCATCATCTCCCCAATCCATTAATGTGGAGCTTTCTCACTAATAAAACCCATCAATCTAATCTAAAATACGTTAATAATTAGTAAGATTTAAGCATGCAGATGATATATATCTGAATTGTTCTTTTGACTGTCCAAGGATTTGTTGGGACAAGAAGTTTCGCTTGAATATAGGCTTTACGACTGGTAATTGGACAAGAAGATCTACGTACATATATATATTGAGAGAAAGGAAAATGGAAGCCCCATTTGGCTGACTTGTTATAAAATCTTGAACTGGTAGGCAGAGGACAAAGTTGAAATAGGGTGGTCTCTGCTCTAATGTTAGTCTGCTAGTCTTTTTGGAAGCCTAACTTAATATATTGAAAATAAAGATTCGACTTTAAAATCTTGACTACAAACGCCTGAAAACATTAATGCTAACAAACCAATTGGACCAATTCAAAGTTTGGGTTTTCAAGTTTTTTAAACAAAGAAAATCCCACCAATTAGGGTGTAGGGATTGCCACATGCTCATAGGCAACTGGCCAAAATCCCAACAACACAAATAAAGGAAAATTTTAGCTGTCCAAGCTATTCTAGTTTTCATGCAGAGTTATGATAACCATCTAATTATAGTCTTTCTATTGGCAATTCATTTTAGTAAAATATTTACACACACACATATATATTGCTCTGTTTTGAATGTGTAGAGAATAGGGATTGGAAAAGAATGGCAAAGCCTAGTCGGAAAGGGAGGGGGAGGGGGGGGGGGGTCCATGCCTGATTCACGGGTTCCTTCTATTACCAGATTTTCGCATGCAGTTTTGGCTCACTTGCCGTGCAACAGCACAAACAAAGTTTACTCAAAATTTGAGCTTTCCTCGCCGTTTTCCTTGAAATTTTGTTATCATATTCTCATGTCATGCGTACTCTTTATGTTGCCAAGATTCCGATACCCCAAACTCCGTTATTTTTATTTTCACCTTATACAATAAGCTCAAAGCACCGCATGGGGTATAAAAGCACAATAGCGTTGGGGCGAGTATGGGCGGCAGTTCTGTTTTGTGGCATACAAAAAACAGGAGTTCCAAGATTAAAGAAGGTCCGTGAAAGTAAAACCAGTAGGCTTCAGAGGTGAAGGGGAGTGAAAGGGGTGGCCTTAAATTTCAGAGCCCAAACAGAAGGTAGGGTACGAAGGTGGGGCCGAGGATGATAGGATAGGGCCCACGTTGAGTTCTAATAAATGAGCCAGGTCTCACGAGAAAGCTAAACAGATAGCCCTTTTATTATTTCTTCTTTTTTACAAAAAATGACGGTTTCTATTGGCAGTCACACGACTCACGAGCCGCGAGCGCTGACTTTTTTTACAGTTGGACACCAACCTTTGTGTTCGATAGAAGGTATAAATAATCTCATTTTCAGAAAATATGTTATAATGAATCACAACTCGACAAATTAGAAGACAGAAGATATTCTTTCAACTGTATTATGATGGCGCTTGTTTGTCTATTACGAATTCAAATAACGTATAAAAAAAGTTAATTCCTAAAATATGATGGTATTAGAAATATTTTTAAAAATGGTTTATTATTATTAATTATTATATGTTTATAATCTATTTTTTATTAGATTTTGACACATTCATCTTTTGTGTTATGTTTATATATTTTTTTATATTGTATTTGTATCGGTAAAAATATCATAGAGATATTTGTATTAAGAGTCAGATTGTATTCTATCTTTTTTTACTAAAAAATAAGTAAATTAATCTTAATACATTAAATTAAAGAACAAACTGGTCTTTTTGTTAAAAATACCATCAATTTCTACTCTATATGTCAACAAGATACACATCTGACATATCACGTGTCATTATCTGATTGTTCCGTCAAGCATATTAGTTTTTAACGGTACAAATAGATGAATTTTTTAACAGAAATGATTAATTTACTCTTTGATCTAACGAACATGGACTAATTTATCCATTTCTTAAGTAGATGAGACAAAATGTAATCCAACTTTAATATAGAAGTCTCTGTGATACTTTTACCTAATTGTGTCGTATAACGACGTTGATCCAAAATTATCAAGTCTAAATAATATTATTAAAATAATTTTCTGCCATGCGCCATCATATTCTTTTTTGCCAAAAATATATTCTAGGTATCATAAATATTTATATAAAAATTGACACATTAAACTTATGTTTGGAAAACCATTTAATAATCGTATTTGTATTTTATTACACATAATAATTATTTCTGTGTAGATTTTAATAATGATTTATTTGACTCTCCAATTTATATTTTTTTAGCTTTTAAAGTTGTAATTTTGTCAAATAACCTCAAAATAAATGGAAAAATTAACGTTTTTTAGTTTTGCTGATGTTGCATACACATGGATTGTCACATGAATGACACATCAACATTTAATTAATTTTTTAAAAATTCAAAATTAAAAAAATATTTAAAAACTTTTTTTAAAAAATTAAAAATCATTTAAATTATTAAAAAATATATAAAAGTTATTTTTTAAAATTTTAAAAAATTAATTAAATGTTGATGTGTCATCTATGTGGCAATTCACATGTATGCCACATCAGCAAAGTCAATAATAAGTGAAACGAAGGTGTTGATTGTGCTAAATAATAAGTAAAGAGTCACGGATGAGAAGAGGGCAGAAGTAGGACCATGCTATCGAGAATTCAAGACTATTATTATTGCAATATTACAAATTTATTTGCTATTTTTGGTCTCTCCATTCACGGTCTTGCTGGTTTGCACCAATATGTATACCTATTTGAAAACTCAATCTTCATCCTAAGATTTCTGTGGACTTCATTCATTTCTGAAAAACTTGAATTCACTTTTTACCCCCCAAAACAGATGCAGAGAAATTCCACAGATAGGGTGTTTTCCATCTTTTCGAACCTATACATGTTGCGATGAGGCAGTAATAACAAAAGCTGAAGACAATTGTATAACGTTGACCGCCCGATCCCTCGTAATAATAACGGACATAGAAAAACATTGCCTCGTCCAACGCACAAAAACTCACATGTCATGCATTGTGTTTCCTTGGAACAGAACCCCTTTGCAGCAGCCCTAAACCATAAAAGAGGTGTCTCCATTTCTCATCTAAAAGGATGATAGAAAAACACTGATAAAAGGTTAGCAACCTCATGACACAATTAACAAAAATGGCAACCAATCTGGTCGCAGACACCGTGCATGTGATTATGGTTTAAAATGGTAAATTGTAGCCAACGGCAAGAACCAACCCTCATGTTACCACACATTATCGGTCTTATTCAAATCATACGATGTTCGGCAGACACGTAACACAGCTAACATTTTAGATATATATATATATATATATTCAATACGTGTGCATGACATTTAACCCACTGGGAAGAAGAAAGTGAATTGGGTTTGATAATTTTAGTTCCAGATGGTTATATTGTATTTATGGCTTCATTTTGTTTCTGTCGTTTATGGTCCAAACTCCATCCTGAGCCTGGGTGGATAGAGATTGAGTTATTGGGGCCAAAACAGTACTGGACTAACCTCAGTTCTTATTATTCATTTTAATTCCTCACAAATTTTATTATTATAAAATAATATATGATAACACAAATATTTGAATGTGTCAACTTTTTTTATACTATAATAAAAATTATTAATGTATTAAAATTTAATAAGATTCATCAGAATTTACAAATCTTTCAACTGTGAATTTATTGATATAACCGTACATGTCATGTATGTAAATTTTCAAACCGATCCGATATCTCCATCACGTCGATTTGAAATATTGTGTATAATAATATTTATTGAGCACTTAAAAGTTTTTCACACAAAAAGTAGTTAAAAATTTTTAATTTATATTAAATTTTACATATAAATAGAAAATAAAATATCACAATTAAATTATTAAATGCGACTCTAACTTGTTGTGTTCAGCTGAATAGCAGAAAACCAAAAAGTGTAGTATATGCAATGATCTCATTAAAAAGGACAGTATCTGCACTGATCTGATATCAAAATTGAAAGAAAAAAAAAGAGTCCGTAGAAGTAAATGCAGTAGGGCTACTCTGTCTCCCATTTTTTTATTTTTAAAGCCTATGATATTATAAGGAGCTCATAATGTTGGGCCGCGAATCCCAATAAAAATTACAAAACTCTACTTTTGTCCTTCCCCTTTAATGAAAGGTGTTCTGAATTTTGGAGAAAACACTCAAAAGAAAAATGGAGGAAAAAAATACCCTATACATACTGATTATAAAAAATAAAAATAACCGTGAAAATATCTTCGTTGGTACAATTGTTAAGACGCCGTGATTGCGCATTATCACCGACCACGTCTCTCTTTTACTACTGTCTCACAAGAAAGAATACACCAATTTAAATACAGGTAATATGAAACCGACAAAAAACTTCAAAATAACTACCAAGTGATCATTGCTGTGTTTTCTTGCAACTTGCTCCTACATTTTGTCCATTTTCAACTGCTTCAGGAGAACAATCTACACTCATTTAAGGTCAATAAAATAATTAAACGAGTGTAGCCAATTAAATTAATGAATTAAACATTTTCTGGATAGTACAGGGTGTTTTTCATGGGGGTAAACGAAAGAAGGGGGAAAAAAAAAACCAAGAACCTTGAAACAAGTCATGACGGTGACCACCACAGGTCCTATAATCTACAGCTGCAAACCTAACCAGAGATGGAGAAAGATAAGCGGTGAAGTTATTATAGAAGTGGGGAAAAAATGGAATGGCAGATGAAGAAAAGAGGTTAGAAACACCAGCAACAAGAGAGATTTGCCACGGGTACAGTTCTTGGTATGCAATTCCCCCCTATCCTGTCAATAACAAGAAAGCGTAAAAGCAATGATGATGATGACATATCTCTTTTTTGAAGACCCGTTTGATGAAAAATATTAGGGATGAAGTAACGGAAACATGCCGGATGTGATAAGACCTCCCACCAAAGAGAATCTGCCACCGAGGGAACGCCACTCTAGTGCTTATAAGTAGCTGTGCTACAGAATCTAGGTGTTCATTTTCTGTACTTTGGACTTGAACCCAAATAGCCTAACCGGTCAGCCAACACATTTACATTCATATCTTAATCTTTAGCAAGTTCAGTTCTTGGTATATCTAACTCCATAAATTTCTCATTCAATAATTCTTCCCAAAATCCTTCATCAAGTTCTTTGTCATGGCTCTCTCGATGCTCATGCCCATTTTGGGATTCCTCTTGCCCCCTTCTTGCTCTACCATACCCTTGCATTTCCAATGCAAGTGCTTCCAATTCTGTTACTTGGTATCCATAATCACCAAATTCTAAAGGTTCAGTTTTAACAGGACTCGTTCCATCGCTACCTCGACTTGATTCACCTACGTCTACACCAAGAGATCGTTGATCGATTGGCCGCATCCTTTTCCTAGACATGGCTTCTTCTAGGTCCTTTGTTCTCTCCTTTTGTTGCATTAACTGCTGCAGAAATGATGGACTCTGCATTGCTCTTGCCAAGAAAGATATCATTCGCTGCTGCTTCTTTTCTGTGCATTGCAGCCTTTCTTCGATGGCCTGAAGATGAGCTCGAGTGCTCAGTTGCTGCTGCCTTAGCTTCACTAATTCCATCATTAAGACCTGATTGTCACGCCTCAAACGATCAACTTCTCCATCTGGTCCAAACCTGCCAACTTCAACACAAGGACCAAGAGCTTGTTGAGATGTTGGGAGCTGAGATGTTGTGGTCTTCCTTCTCCTAATACTCTTTAGAAGAACCCTTTGGCCTCTGACAAAACTTTCATTGGCAAACTCCCATTTGTCTGGATCAATCTTTCTAAAACCCTGCAGGAAAATGAAAAATTCCAAACTAAGTATCAATTTATCAACCATCAAAGTTTCAGGGCAAATTAAATCACACAATTACCAATAAAAAACTTGAGAAGAATAGACTAAAAACTTGTTTTTAATTTCACTGACGACAGAGACAGACTAAGTAAACGATTCAATCACTTGACAAAGAGCATGCAGACAATACACTTAACAAACAATTCTTTTATTTCCGAGTCTTGCCATCCAAGAATAATTGAGAAAGGTCCCACTTCCAAAAGAACCATTGGGGGTGAAAAAATAACAACCAAAAAGACGAAGTGAGCAACCATTTTTTCTCCAGAGTTTGGATTGAAAACAGGCTTTAATCCTAGCAGTGATGAATTAATTCGCGTAAAATGAAAGATAGCTGAAACAGGGCAATTTTAGAAGAAACGGAGAGGAACATTCCACACACACACACACACACACAAAAAAAAGCAGTAATGCAGTAATACTTGGGAGAAATAAGGATTTGAAACAGAAGATTCGAAATTGAAAACAGAAATTAAGGGATAAGATAAGAAGCACTTACATAAGTATTGAGCTGCCTAACAAAACTAGAGAAATTATTGTGCTTGAAATATCTAGGGAGGAGATTAGTGGAGAAAGAGTGAGAATCCCATACAATAAAGCTGCTTCCTCCGCTGCTCCAAGAAACTATGTAGTTAGTACTAGGATCATCCACCATGTTGAAGGTCTTGGTAAGGAATGGCGGCGGCCCTGAATCATGGAGATCCTCTACCGGTTGCGGCGGCTCCATCATCCGTGTCGCATCATCGTCGGACTGTGAATAACTTGAACTCGGGTACTCTTCCTTTACTGGAAAATATGGATTCATGGTGTAAAAAGGAACTTTCTTCAAAGAATACGACTTGATGTATTTCCTTCTCGAATTTGATTTCTTGCTTTGACGATTGAAGATTTGTTCTGATCAAACGCAGAGGGGTCGAAAGGAAAAAGAGAACTGGGAACTTTAAAACAGG
This sequence comes from Kokia cookei, assembly GCA_039519145.1. Taxonomy (NCBI): domain Eukaryota; kingdom Viridiplantae; phylum Streptophyta; class Magnoliopsida; order Malvales; family Malvaceae; genus Kokia; species Kokia cookei. The sequence continues at coordinate 5,042,550 of CM076908.1, read as the reverse complement.
GGACGTTTCCTATACTCCAAACTAACGTCTTGAAAGAACAAAAAGAAGGTGAATCCAAAGAGAACTGATGCGATTATAAATTTTATTGTGGTGGACGGATTCTACTTTCGGAAGGTCGTTTATGCCGTTATAGTCCAGTAGGGTAGTTATAAAGAAAAGGGAAAGAAAAAAGGGAAAATCTAATAAATCCGCGTAAATAAAGGGATTCAGTACAGATATTTATATAATATATTAGATATGTGTATGGACTTAGACCGACTATAGCAACGTGATTCTTTTTTTTGGTTTTCTGTAATTATAATAACTTCACGAAACTAACTTTTTTTTAATTAAATAAAAAAAAAAATTAGATCGTGTATCATTTTCCTTCATTGGATTTGGGCTAGCAAGAGTCGGCGAGATTTTGTGTGGTCATTAGAAAGTTCTGGAACTTGAAGGGTGAGGAGGGCATGGTGGAAGCATTGTGTGGTGCGACACTTTTAATGTGTGCCTAGTATCTTATAAGCTAATTTGAATTTAGAGGGGGTAATTGAAGGTCTTTTTTCAGTTAAACATTGGTGATGTTGTGAATAGAAGTATTCATGTATATGTAGAGTATTTAGATCAATTTTAAAATCCCAAAAAATGAGTATTTTTTTATTCAAATTCAACCCAATTTAAAAAAAAAAATCTGAACTCTGATTCAGCCCCCTCATATTTGATTTTTTTAAAATTAATTCTTATTTAATTTTTTAAATAATACACCAAAAATATTAAAATAATAATTATTTAACACGCTAAAACATATTTATATTAAAAAAAAAAAATACTGAAACTTCCACAATTTTTGGCGTACGGAAACTTCGTATACAGAATCAGTCATGAATGAGCGGATAAATAAAGAATTGCGCACTGATGGTCTAACCCTCGGTAATGTATCAAATTGTAAGCCTTCAGATCTTTTGGCAGAAGAAGATTAACATGGCATCGAGTAAATTCCCTTACCAAAAATTCTTACACGATAAATTACAAAGGTAACATATCATGTTATGATGATGATGATGATAATAACTATAACAATATCATTCAATTCAAAATCTCTTCTCCCTTCCCTGCCTTTTTTCCCTATACAAGTTATAATTTCCTTTTTTTTCCCTTCCGCATTTTAACCCCAAAAAAAAGAAAGAAAGAGAGATTCATGGTTCGTGGTTGTTGACACGGCTGTTAAGTTCCAGCATTTCTTGATGGCTAGGATCAACGGAGAGAGCTGCTCGACAGTCTCGAAGGGCAGCCAAGACATCACCAACATGCTCATGGAAGGCAGCTCGTAGGTGTAGAAGGTGAAGGTCTGCTTTAAATGCAATTGCCCTTGACAGTTCTGCAATGGCTTCCTTCTCCTTGCGGCTATCCATTAACACTGTTCGTTAAACACAACCAAAACAGCCTTTAGTACGAAAATTTGCTAACATGGCCTTTATAACAATATGTGTATATTTTCTGACCTGCAGCTTGATACCGGTAAGGATATACCCTGAGTGGATCTATTCGAGTGACCATCTCCAGATCTGCCTTTGTGAGGTCACGGTCACAGTACTCGGACCTCTTCTCATATGCGGATGCATTATTTCTAGCCTCTTCAATAAGTTTGGTCATTTCAACATATGCAGTGGCCTTATCATTTTTGAGAAAATGGACACGTGCAAGGCCTTGATGGGCTCTCGTGTGACGGATTTTAAGGGCATTAATGTAGCAGTCGGCTGCTGAGTCTAATTTCCCACAATCAACCAAGACGCTTCCAAGATTGTTAAGAGCCTGAGAAAAAGGAACTCAAACCAAGATTAGACATGCTGAAAACCCATGTTCTTCAACACCAAAATTGAAACCACGGACCACTAACAAGCACAACATTAGAATCCTTGGTAGAATGTGGTAACCATTTAGCATCATTAGGGCAAACTCAACCAAGTTAAAAGGGAGTAGGGTTCCTAGCAAAACCACATGAAATTTGTAATGATGTAACCCTTGCTATATATCAAGGTACATATGGTTTAGTGTAGTTACATATAGCATATTTTCTGATGAAAGGGGCAGGGAAAAGGAAACCTTACTTGACCTTTCCGAAGATTATCTGAGGGGCATTTCAAGGCATTTTCAAGCAGTGAAATAACCGTTGAAGAACAAGATGAATCGAGACTAGAGTCAGCCAATGCATATGCTTTAAGGAAGAATGCCTCAAAGGATCTACTAATTTTGATAGACTCTTCTGCCTTTCGAAGTCCTTCCTCACAGTGACCAGTATCATATAGGATCCATCCCTCGTAAACCAGGCGTTCATGCTCACTGGATGCATGTCTACGAGCTAGTTCTAAACTTCGCATAGCCACATCAGGACAATTCAACCTGATCAAGTGAAGCCACAAATTCTTGCAAGTCATACAGCAAACAAAACTAACGGCAATGGGGAGAAAATTATGAATTGAAAAGGGGGGGGGGTGAGCATACATAGTGGGTAGATGGGGAAGAAAATGGATGCTATAAAATGGGTCGGGGGGGGGGGGGGGGGGAAGCTGCAGGTTGACCTTTAAATTAAAAGATCTTCTGTCAGAAGGTCCATAAAAGACTGGAAGTATGTGCATACCTGAGGAGAAGCAATGATTGTCTGAAGTATAAAACACCTTTAGCCCCACCAGATTCAAGCATCTGATAGATTACGGAGAGAGATCCAATATCGTCAACAGAAGACCACCTATCATACAACTGCATCCAACAATCTGCAGTTGTCCAACCGCCAACATGCTCACGCACAAGCGTACGAAGATGGGATGCTGCCACTCGTCCCTCAAACATTCTGTAATCTGGGGAAAGTGTTAGAATTGCCTGAACATCACGAATGGCTGCTTTGTAATCCTCAATAGCTAAATAAAGACAAAATCGGAGTTCCAAACATTCTAATGCAAGTTTAAACCCAAGAACACGGTTGATCTCGGCAAGAGCAGCTTGAACATTCTGTTTCATCATTAGGGAAGCAGCCCGATACATGTAGGGGTATGTGAGAGTTGGGTCAAGTTCGGTTGCTTTCTCAAGGTCTTCTGACCTTTTATCATCTTCACAGTATAATGACCTTTCCTGATACATCCACCCCAGTGGGTTAACAGAAGAAATCACGGAGCTGAGCTTCTCATAAGAACAGAGTTTTTGACCCTTAATGTAACCCAGTCTAGCCAAACCGGCAATGGAGTAAACATGACCCAAACTCACAGCTTTCTCAAAAAGACTTTCAGCTTCATCATACTCTTTCCTCAGAAGCCTTACACATCCCAACTGATGAAAAGCTAGCAATTTCTCTCTATCAGTTTCAGCTGATTCAATCAATTGTTCTAGGAAACAAACTGTTTTATCAGATCGGGGATCAAGGTTCATAGCTACTTCACTTAACAAACAATACAGCGAAAATGAGGCCTGTCCAACCATGATTGATCTCAGTTTTCTATCTGCTTGGCTAAATATTTCCACCACCCGTTCATCATTCAAACAATCAGGCAGTTTGTGTAAGAAAACTTGCAGACATGATGCTGCCAGGACAGGGGAATTCTGTTCGATGGCGTTCTCCATAAACTCCACAGCATCATCTTTGGTGCAAACCAAAGATGCAAGTTTCCTATCACAAGAATCTTTGAGTCTTTCACAACAAAACTTATCTGCAAAAATTAGTATTTCCAACAAAAGATCAGGATGAACTTCACTCAAACTGCCTGTGATGCTGAACTCACCAATTGTCCTCATACCCAATGGGGAGATATTGTTTTCAGATAAATCTATGTCCTCCAAAGATGATTCAGTGAAGTACCCATTAAGCATAGCATGAAATGGGGCCGAAAGAGAAGCAATCTTCTGCCTATCACAAACTATTATCTCATCACCAATCTTAAAGTTCACATTTTTGAGGCTCTTGTCCCCATTCATCACAACAGTGTCCTTTGAACAGCCATTCACCTCGACTTGAAGCTGAGAAACATCTACTGGCCCAAACACTTGTGCACACTTATTGCAAGTCCCAAGCAAGTCAGCAATAAGTTCTTCTCCTTGCTTTTCATACCTTAACCATGCCCCAAAAACAAGCTTCTCATGGACAGTGCCAGCCCTCTGCCAAGCAGAGTGGAGGCTTCTTCGCATCAATTTGGATTCTCCAAGGCCCCTAAAGATCTGAAATTGTAATAAATAAAGAGTCGACCTCTCTTGAGGAGAACATGACTCCATCTCTTCATGAATTTGAGCTAAAACCTCTACATAGTCAATAGGTTTAAAGAAGGGCAATATTGGTGGCTCAGGAACCTTGATAAATGATTCTCTACAGCAAATTTACCAAAACAATCTCAATTCAACTCTCAAAACAAGAAAAAATGGAAACTAGAAGAAACTCATTAAATCAAAACAAATACTTACACGGATGAAGAATTGGTATGGGAAGAAGATAATTTGGAAAGCTTCCCTCTTTCAACTTGGAGCCAAGACTGAGGGTTGATAGCATTAAGCTGTGACTCTTTACATGAATCAGAGGGAAAGAAAGTCCTCATTGGGCATAACAGATTAAACAAGTCCCAGATCTCCACAATAACCAAACAGGGTCTACTTGCTCTTCCCTCTTCCCAAAACTCAAAAAACACACTCACAGAAAATTTTTAAAGAAAAAAAAAAATCCAGAATAGTTCCCTTTCTTATCTATAATCACACTACTACTATTGGGCTAAAACACCCTTCCCTCCCATCTCACCAAGCAACAAAACTTCTATTAAATACATTTAATACAAGCCAACAAAACACCAGAAACAAACAATCATTCACTATATTTTCAATACGGAGCATCTATTAAACAAACCGGTATAGTCTATAATTACACACAATAAATTAAAGGGGAAAAAATGATACTTTCCACAGTAAAAAAAAAGAAGAAGAAAAATCAACTAGTCGAGGGTGCTAAGACACATCCAAACTTAATCAATTACCCAATAACAACTAATCGAAGATCTTTACCTCAAAGACAACCAAACCCAAAATAAAGCCAAAATACCTTGAGAAACACACTCTTAGTTATAGAGAGTGAGAAAGAGATAGGAGAGAGTTGGAAGAGGAAAAGCTGAGGTGAGGCTTTGGAGAAGGCAGAGGCAAAGGCAGAGGGAGATCAAAGTTTGAATCAAAAGGGAACAAAAAAAGAAAATTAAATATATAAATTCCTGGGTGTCCACTGTCTCCTCTTTCCTATGCTGTTTGTAACGTTTCTTTTGTTTGGTAAAAGGGAAAGTTATGTCTTGTTTTTTCTTTTCCTTTTCCTCACACATTTACGTTGGACACCAGAAATATTAAAGCTTGGAAGAAAATAGACCCCCCTCCCCCCCCCCAAAAAAAAAAAAAAACCATAACTACGCTTAAATATTATAATAAATAATTGTAATAAAAATTTTAAAAAGAAAGAAAGCGGGATGGTCAGAGAGAGACAGACAGATTAAAATAATTAAGGATAAACGAATTTAAGAATAAAATAATTTCAGTACAAGCTTTTGTGCCGAAAAATATGGATTAAGGATATTTTAAAATCTAAAATTTATACTTTTAAAGAAAATAAATGTCATCATACTTTTTTTTAAAAATTAAATTTATTTAATTCGTAATATCAATTCAATTAAATATTTTAATAAATATTAATATTTGATACATTAAAATTATATTTTTTATTTTAAAAATAATTTTAAAAAATTTACACGTGATTGTTTTTTTAAATATTTTAATTGTCAATATTTAATTTTATTGGTGAAATCTAAAAATTCTATTACTAATATATTAAATATTTTTCCTTAATAATTAAAAAGAAGAAGTATGAATGAAAACAAGTGGGAAAAATAATTGCAAGAGTGATTAAATAGTAATAATGATTGTGTTAGGCCAAATAGCAAAAGGGTTGCAATTTATTAATTATATAAATCAGGGTGGATCCCATCATTAGAGCTTAAAATTCTACCGGAAGACATATCATAGTTGGCAATGGATTAAAGAAATCACAATTTGTTGGTGGATTGAATATTTATGAATTATGGAAAGCGGAGATTAAGCTCTAATTTTTTATACTTAAAATGTATAACAAATTGATGAGTAGTTTTGAAATATTTCATTTTGTGAGACCCACTAAAAAATTGGGCCCACGTGGATCACCCAAAAGCCATTTAGTCAAAAGCTTTTCTTTTTGCTTTTTCTTATTTTAAATTAGTAGCGCTAATAGTCACTTAAAATTCACTGCTCCTTTCGGTCTGTTTTATTTAGAAATCTTTTAGATTTTTTTTTTTAATATAATGTACATTCATATTTCAATTATAAGTAATTGGTTTGTCTGAAAGAAAAAATAATAATTGTCTAAGTTGGACTTGATATTTTTTTTAATTTCTTAAAGTATCTATCGGAGTGAGTTCAATAATTAATCATTTATATTTTTAAAAATCATTAAAGGGGAGATACTAGCCACTAATTTTAAAGCTACTCTATACTTAGGATTAGAATCAAATCATTGACCATTAATTAAGGTAAGAAAGATTCTTATCATTTCACTTAACTCTCATGGTTAAAGAATTTGATACTTTAATCATACATGAACTATTAGTTTTTGTTTTTTTTTTTTTGTCATCAATTATGAAAAGTTTACAAAATGGACACCCAACTGTTCAATTTTTGTCATTTTTGGTCACTAGATAACTAATGATATCAGCTTTTAAAATTGACAAAATAACAATTTTAACCTTCAACATTTGTACAATGAGTCAATTTAGTTTTGATTCTAAAAATTCAGCCCTCAATATTTACATATTGTATAATTTGATCTTTTTTTACAATTTTGTTTTTGTCTGTAACTTATTAACTAAATTTGATAGAAAATATACAAAAAATGAAAACATCAAAAAATCTAATATAATAATTTACATCTTTTCTCATTCTTTTAAGATTAACTCTTGATATCACAACAAAAAGAAGCAAATCTGCAAAAGAAAAAAGATAATAAAATTATAGAATATGTAAATATCGAGGGTTAATTTTTTAAAATTAAGATTAAATTAACATAATTTTAAAGTATTGAGGGTTGAAATTACTATTATAATAATTTCTTAAAGCTACCGTCATTAGCCGACTAGTGATAAAAAATGACAAAATTAAAGAATCAAGTATCTATTTTGTAACCGTTCATAGTTGGGTAACGAAAAATATTCACAATAGTTGAATGGCTACTAGTAGAAATTACCCCAAAAAAAATTGCTAAGATCCCCTGTATGCACAGTCTTTCCGCCAACCAATCAGCAATAGAAACATAATTTATTCTCCGACGCCAATATCCGGAGTGAAAAAAATAGCATGTGAAAGGAACGATACGTGCGTTTGACAAATGCTGGAACCAACTGAAATCGGCCAGACAGATTGGCCCACACACTACTCCTCGCCACCCACCCTACGTCTACCCAACAATTTGGGTTTTCATTCCAATAACTTCACTCGGTTATTTTGGACAAAATAAAAAATTAAATTAAAATGAAATGAAAGGATTATTCCGATCAATTTTCAAGTTAAACTTATTCTGAATGGCATATATTTATACATACTAATATTGTGGTCTGAAACTATTAATTCTAGAAAAAGAAAATTACTTTTTTTAAGGTAGTAGTAGTAATAATCAAAGAATTGAATTTGAAGATAATCATGATATTGATTCTCAAATATTTAGTGGCATCCCAGTAGGAGTAAAAACAGTTAGAAACATGGAGCGGAGTAATGGGAAAATGACCCACCCCAACACACTCTATTAAGTGATCAAATCTGAAACCAAATCCATTGACAAGACCTCCAATCTTAAGTTGACCTTTCATAATGAGACGGGAGGAGATGATGGAAAAAAAACATCATGGACGGTGGCTAAGCTTTGTGGTGGGACATCACTCCCAAATTATTTCATCATTACACGGTCGTCGCCTCCTGGCCGTGTTACGGATTTTTTTCCTTTTTTTTTGGTGCATTAAATCATAATTTAGATAAGATTAAAATATGCTATAACTCTATATTTTTTTATAAATTTAAAATTTATTTTTGTATTCTTTTAAGAATTTAGTCTCTTAATTTCTTAGACTTCAGAATTTAAGTCTAGTTATTAATATTATTGATTTTATTGATGTGATATTTTAAAGAAAATTTATTTGTTAGTCATATAACTAAAAATTAATTTTATAATGAACCTGACAAAATAATTTTAATAATATTAATAGTTTAACTTGAAATTTGAAAATTTAAAAGTAAAAGAACTAATTTCCTAAAAATAAAAGTATAAAAATTAAATTTTAAAACTATAAAAAGTACATGGACTTATGACATATTTTAACCCATTGGATTATTAGGAGGAGACAAATGAGTTATAATATTGTAACAATTTCTAGTGGTGTCAGAAATTGCAGTTTCAAGATCTCGTTTTCGTAAATCGAGTATATAAATATTAAATAGGAATATTTACGGGATTAATATATTGTTGAATTGAAAAATGGCTGGGTGATTTAGCAAAGTTGTGTTTAATTGAGACTCGGGAACTAAATTATAAAAGTTTAATTGCTTTAGGTTTTAAATTAGGATAAGATTTGGGAACTTGAATTACAATTATTCAAAGGGCCAAAATGGTTAATAAACCATTTTTAATAGGATGTTAGTGAACGGTGATAGATGGCGCCATTAAATTAATTTATTTTGTGATTAAAGCTTAAATAAATTCACACACACACAAAAAAAAGCTTAAATGAATCATGATTAAAGTAATTAATCTAGTTTAATTAATAATTAATCAAATTATAAAAGGCAAAGGTAAGTGGGATTTCACTATTTTCTTCTTCATTCTTACCGCCCACCATAGAAAGAAAGTAGAAGAAAGCTTCCAAACCATTGAAACATTCAACCATTAAATTGGAAGGTAAATTCAAGTCCTTTTATGATAATTTTTGTAGATTTGATATCACGGGAGCTTGATTTAGCTAGCTTATGTACCAATTTACAAAACTGTTAAAGTTTTAAAAAGTTATCATCGTTGATTTCTTGAAGAAATTAGTGTGAATTTGTTAGAAATTTAGGCTCAAATGTTAGTTTTGTACATTAGGGACCAAACTGAATAAAATGAAAAAATATTATGAAATTGAGGTAGGAATAGAAAGTAGGAGATACCTAATGAGTATATGTGAAATCAAATTTTAATCCAAAGCTTTAGTTTGAAAATTATGATTGCCTCGATTTTATGAACTAAATTGAATAAATTACAAAATATGATCGACTTATTATTTGAATGTGATTCTGATAGAATTTGATATTATGTTATTTTTGAATTTTTATTCATAACTAACATCGACACTAAGCCACCAAGAGGAAAAGGAAACATGAAGATTATCGACAAGTGACACGAAACCCTGGTTTGTACCATTACAATTCTCATTGTTTGGTTTTTTACACATAATCGTTGGTTGCATATGGAATGTCAATATGAGTATACTATAATAAAGTGTATTGTAATGTTGAATGTATTAAAAGATATCGAAAAAGAGGACTAAAATGAATATGATGAGAAATTATATACATTATCTTGAAATGTGATATGTGTTGCGGAAATTTAAAAAATGTTTATGATATGGATGTATGTGTTTGATTAATGAACTGATGATGAGATATGTGTTACATAGTTGCAATGTGTACCAATTGGATATTATTCTAATAACATTCCCGAATACCGCCGATTTAGTTAGCCAATTTATGCTTTTAAGCTTCGAAGAATGTTTGCGAGAAAATTGACCGGCTCAAACGTGTGGGAGAGATGGCATTAAATAACTAAATAAGATATCAAATGGAAAAAGGAAGCTCAAATTGAGAATATGAACAACCATGGCGGTCATGTCCTTTGCCCCGTTGCTTCAAACCTCCTACATCAGAATGACGGCATTTGGACGAACGATCTCTTGCTTCGATGGTGAAATTAATATCTCATTTTGCTTCCTCCATCTAAAAACCCATATTTAATCCAGATCAACACTTAACTGCTCTCTGCGTTTACCCTAAGTAATAATAGCAGCAACTGATTCAACATTATGCAATTCCAAAAGTTTTCTCTTTCTTTCCTTCCTAGTACTCTTCCCAACGATATGATGATGCTCTTAAAACTGGGTTTCACCGCTTGAGAAACGGGCTAGAAAATCCCCCCCCCCCAACCCCCCACTTTTTGCAGGGATACGTATGATGATGATGATGATGATGATGATGATGATGATGATGATGATGATGATGATGCAGGCCTTGTATATATATTTAAATCGGGCTTGAGTTGTACAGATCTTTAGACTATAAAAATGGTTAAGCCACCCACCCCAGCAATATTTCAAACTTCGTAAAATTATAACGAGGCGTTGTAAATAAATTGTTGAAAAAAATCAAATTGATAAACAGTTGAAAAAATAAATTGATTGAAAATTAATATTTTAATGATTTAATATTTAAATTTGTTTGATAATCTAAAATAAAAATAGTTAAATAATATTTTCTTTATAAAAAAGTGTGGAAATTATAAGTAGATAAAGAGAATAATTTTAATTTATTTATTTTAATATTTAAATTTTGATTTTTATTTAGAATAAGGTGAAATATTTAAAATTTAAGAATATAATTTAGAATATAATTTTTACAATTTAAATTTTATATTTATTAAAAAAATTAATTATATTCCGTAATTAATTTTTAAATAAAATATCAAACATATTTTATAACTTAAATTCAATACTTACAATTTTAACATTTACTCTTTTTCGGATCAAACAACACACAACTTAAACTTAATATTTAATCTTTTTAAAAAAAATTTAATGAAAAAAAAGTGAAAAACGATGAGTAGATAAGTAGTTACTTATCACTTAATATATCATTTTTATTTCTTTTTATTTTATTTGATTTTTTTAATATCAATCCTTAAATAATTTATAAAAATTTAAAAAAACTTTCATTTATCATACTTAATTTTAAGAAATATACCAAACAAATTTTATAATTTTAATTCGATACTTAATTTAATCATAAATATTTTCATCCGTGTAAAACACTCTCTACAATAATGACTTCATGATTCGAACTTATAGTTTTCAAATGTTTAGGACGATATCTTTCAAACTGTTTGTTTGTAGCTGAGAGTACACTTATACACTATATAATGTCTTTAATTGAGTTGATGTTACCCATTAATTGGATTTTTATTCAATTGTAAATTTTTTTAGAATATCATATATTTTACAATGTAATAAATATTATTTTGACGGAGTGTCTCTTTTTATATTTTGATAAATCTAAAAAATTATATATATAACAAAAATTGTAAAAAAAAAAAAAAACAATGTGTAAATGGGAGCTATCATTAGTTTTTTTTCTAGTGAATCTTTTCTAACTTCTAAATTCAAATGAAGGGACTTTTTTTTTTTTTTTTTTTTCCATTTTTTAAAATAAAATGAAATATTTTTATATAATATAATTGCACAAAATTTTCATTCATCTATTTCCTTTTATTGGGATTCAGTTGATTTGAGACAACTATTTCTTTATTATTTCAATTAAAATCATATTTAATATTTACATTAAATTTTTAAAAAAATTATATAATTGTTATCACCTCATAATCTAGTTTTAAATGTTTGGTTGCTTAAACTATATATTAAGTTCCATTTTATGAATGTTTGTGAGCTTAGATTAATCCCTCTCCTTGCTCATCTCTCTCAAGTTGCTACTCTACTTTCTATGGGAGAAAGACAGATCAATAGTGATACTTAGGAAAAGAAAAATAGGTTATCAAATTAAAATAAAGGAAGTTGACTAGAAGAAAAGCATGGGACAACTAACACAGATTTCACCACACACAGGAATCTTGAAAAGGAGGTTCATTAAACTAGGAATTGGCATACTCTTTATAAATTGATCCTCCATGCAGCTTTGGCCTCAGATGCCCTGAGAAGAATTCATCAAAAACTGAAGCAAATCTTACCTAGCATTTCATTAAAAAACAATGTTTTTGGCTGCGGTTTGCACAGTACAAAAATGAGTATAATCGTGACAGGTATGTTAAAACTGTGATGCCTTCTAACCAGGAATTTTGTTCCAAAACCTATTATAGATAGGCCTTTGCATATAACAGAAAATATTAATCCGTTGACTTAAGGAACAAGACAAGTTGCAACTCATGTTGGGTTCATCTTGTTTTTTTCGTTTGTTACCAATTGCCCGAATATGTCGCCAGACAACATTATCATGCTCCATGAAGAGCCAGGGCTGCCCCATTTCCCAATTCCCAATCTGAAGGTGCAGTATCCATGTAGCTCAACCACTCGGGGTTGCACTTAAACTAGACAGATTTAACTTAACGATCCCATAAATGCTCAATATTGACAAGTGATAACCATAGTTTGAGGAGGTAGGGTCAAAACGATTCATTTCTAGATCACACAACGATTAAAGCTGCTTATAAAGTAGGCAACGCATGTTAATGGAATGGGTCCTTGTTTCTTTAGAGAGAATACAAGATCCTATACCATTTTCTAGTTTGGACCACAGGACTATTCTTATCCTTATAATGTCTCTGTGGTGCTTATTTACATATTCATGAATGTGGGTCACCTGTAAAAGGACAAAGGGTTGACAATGGAGAGACCTAGAGAGGGATCCAATATGGAATAGAGAAGTTGGTTTTTATTCAGAGGTGGACAAGAAATGAAGCACCTATGTAGCAGTCAAGGAAAGAGGTTGAAGTGGTATGGACATGTGGGCCAGCTAACACACTTTGTGTGATGGGAAAAAGAGGAAACATGAACATGTGTAATGAGATGGTTGTATATATCAGCAAACAAAGTGGTTGTTTCTTTCGATCAAATTGTTTCCAAATTCGATTTTTCAGCTACAGTTATGTACATTTGTTTTTTTTGTTTCTTTTAAGATCATTCCCTTCTTTATTCATGATCATGATCCGTGGGCATAGTTGACCACCTCACCTTTTATTGAAACTCTACTGTCCTGTTCTTATTGGAAGCTACTAAAATTCTTGCCAAGTCAAATGTATTATGATTTGTGTGTAGTGCCAATTTTTGTTAGCCAAATAATGTATGGATAAAGCTTGTGGCTTGAGGGGATGAATTCGGTTTTAAAGTTTAGGGCTTAACTGTGAAAAATATACTTGTTTTTAGATTATAATATTTTGTTGATTTTGGATTATCATGAATTGATCGAATTTGGATTGAGTTGATCGTCATTCTAGAATATTGTTTTTTTTGAATCGATTGTTTTTATGTTTAAATTGATTGTCATGTCGAAATATTATTTCTTTTAAATAAATTATTTATATATTTAAATTGATTATTACATAATACGTCTAATTTTAACTTATCTTTTAAGATTAGCATCTTGATTCCGTCGTTATAATACCATCTTGGCAGGTGGGCTGAGATCTTAATTATAAGCTTTTGTTTTATTTTTATTTTAATGAGGTAAAGAATGTCAGAACCCTTTGCATTGTCATCAGAAACAGATTGAAAATTGAAAGACACTATTTTTCCAGTGACTCGTGTTTATTTTATTTGAAGATTTTCATTCAGAACTGTTGTTGTTTATAACCATAAACCGTGTCATCATAGTTTTGATTTATATCTGGGACCAACACTTATCAGGTCTTCTCAGCGATGATGACAGAATTGAACCATGAATATATTCTTCACTCGACTTTTTCATTTTCAGTTTTTTGGGTGTCATCTCTCTTTGAATGATTCAATCATTTCACATTTTAGACATTGATATGAGCACCACTCATTTTCTCTGAAGCACCCAGCAGAGGAGATCCAACCACAAATGGTGGTCGGTGCTATCTTACATCACGCCTCCCAGAAGGCTAAGTTTCCCACTATGATTATTTGCAGCTACAGCAACACATTGGTATTACCACTACTGGCATTCACATCACTGCTGTCTTGTGCATTACTAGTAGGATGTGGATGTTTGCGCACCTTTTGGTTTGATTCAATATGTGCTTGCAATTTGTTTTTCACTTCGTAAACCTACTTTTCTCTGTAAAATACTCAAAAATCTCTATTTATATTCTTAATGGGTTGTTAATCTTCACTTAACCAGATTTCTGACTCTAATTTTAAAACATACAATTATTATTATTGGAGGGTTTTCTTGTATACCAAAAGAAAAAAAAAAATACCTGATGATGTAGTGGAAACTCCCCCGAGTAAAGAAACTGCGCATGCAGCCTGCAGATTGGCAGGAAGACAAATGCAACTTTCTTTTTGCCAGCACCTGTCAACAAAGTAGATGGGACAATTTGTTCGGGACTGGATCAGTAATTTGTTCCTCATTTTGTTGGAAATTTCAATGTCTACCTACATCAATTATTTTATCAGGATTTTCTAACATAATGATTGAGGTTGCTGCTGGGATATAATTATAAATCTTGAATATTAAACCTTGGTTAGCAGCTTTGATAATTGTTGGACTAGACTTCAGTTTAGAGGCTAGAAAGTCTCATTTTAATTATTTATAGTGGGGTTTTCCAATATCCAAATTCACCTCAATTGTGCCGATTTGGGCATTGAAAAACCCAGTTTTTTTACTATTTAAAACATATAATTTGAGTAAATAAAATTGGGCCTATATTTTTTGAATAATAAATTATTATTTTAATATTATTTCTGTAAATTTCCCACAAAAATAATCTAAAGAGAAATTTGAAAATGAAATAAATAGATTATAGATACTTAAGTACAACTCAGATCAAATAAATATTTATGATTTTCTTTAAGGACTTGTTTGGTAGAAGTATTACAGTTTTAATACACCATTTTCAAATTTAAGCAAAATCTACTTGTTTTTTTGGTTTTTCAATATATTCATTGAAACGAGTCTAATGATTAATTATTCGTATTTTATAAATTCATTAATGAAATAATGTTGATTACGAATTTTAAAACTTTTCATATTTAAAACGAGGATCGAATTCTTAATCATTAATTGAAGTATAAAAAAAAATGTTGTTAACTTACCTAAACCCTGGTTTAAGCAAAATCTGGTTGTTGATAGTGCTTCAAAGTCTAGATAATCATTCTTCCGAACAATATGCAGCAATCAATTATAAGGTATCACGGATCTGCATGAACTAATTTAATTATGATCGGAGGTTATGTTAGGGGGCGATGACACTATAATTTAATTTTTGAAAATTATAAATTAATATAAAATGAATTATATTCTAAAGAAATTTATAATTACATTGCGAACGAAACACCAAAAGGTTTCTGGCGTTTATTGTGGGAAACAAGGTAAAACAAAATTCAAAATTCAAAATTCAAGGGGTGATCCTCTCTTCCTAGTGTCAATGCAAGTTTAGGTAGTGTCACTGCAATCGTCATGATGTTGACACGTCGGAGACTTCTAGGCTCATGACCCTCGATTCCATTTCATTAGGACGGAAAGCATAGCTACCGCACGTGTGCAGCAGCAACAGTCAAGCGTGGAATTTAGCCCTCCACCGTGCACCGAAAGGGAAACCATTTTTTTCTTCTACTTAATTCCAACCTCAAGTATTCAATTAAATTGGTTTAAATTTCAATATTTGACACAATTTATGTTTTACTGTTTGGAGTCGTCTATATCTATCTATATATGCTGTTCCATTCAATCAATTATTTATGTAAACATAAAATTAATAATTTTTTATTGTATACAAATGATTGAATTATCAATTTTTATATTATTTTATATAATTATTAAATTATTGATTTTGTTTAACAACATTACTCAACGGAACTAACTTTTGGAGTTTGACTCAATTACAATTGAATGAATGTTGTTGCTTTAAACAAACAAAAACAGCCACACGCACATGTTGTTGTTAGTATTTACGTCTTTGCAACTTAAGCCGGGCTGACAATACATAAACATGCATTGTTTTCGTTTTTGAAATAATGGAAAAAGAGGAAAGTTTTTTGAGATTAGAATTGAATATTAGTTTTGGTCAATTGTAGTTACTAAAACAAGGAACGATTCACACTAATAACCAATAATTGTAGACCAAATGACAATGTGCCCACCTAATACTGCCAACGTCACTTTTGGATTAACCCCTAAAACTACGAGACTCTAAGCTCAGGGCAAACCAGTCAAATTTGTGTTGGGTTTGGCCTCTTTTTGAGTTTAGACAAGGTAAAGCACTTGGGCTATCTACTACCGATGTTGTTCCGTGTCGTGTCAGCCATCAACTTTGAGCATTGATATAAATATTTTGGCTAATTTGACACCATCCAAGCTGGTCAATATCCTTTTTTAATCGATTCATGATTTATTTTATCTTGTTTTAACATGATAAAAAAATATAAAAAGAAAATTAATAAACGTATAGAATATGGAATAATAATTCTTGGAGCTAAATAAGTTAATTAATTATTTAAGTTTATCCTACTAAAGTATTTTTATTATTATTTTGTTTTGAAAAATTTTCAATTTCAAATTTATATGTTCTAACATGAAATTAGTTATACTGTAATAATATTTTAATTTGACATGTCTAATTTTTTAATTTAACTCGAATAATTCCACTCAATTCGATTTGACTTGATTTGAATAAATTTTCAATCAAATTAAAATAATAAAATAAGACTCATCAATTCTATTAAATCAAATTTTTTTCATTCAATTCAATCCAACATTCATTCATAATTTATTATATTGGTGTTTTATTGCATGCGAGACGATAGAACCAAAAAAAAAAAAAATTGGAGCAAAAGGATTAATGTCTTGTAAGAAATAAATTAACTTTTGAAAGATAAAAACATCTAGAAGTTTTCAATTTTTAGTTAAATTCATTAATCACACGCCCAAAACAGTCCAAGTTAGATGTACTGTTTTGTTTATGAACAAAATTACAACATTTACCAACACAAATTGGATCAAGCAAATGTTTGCCTTTTTAAAATGGTTTAAATTCACGACTTTCTTTTTTTTTTTTTTTTATTTATTATGAACCACGTTTTAATTTTTAAAGTATATTGTTTTCTTATTATAGTTATTTTTTGTGTAACTTTGATACCTAAAGTATTTCTCCCTTATAATTTTTATTCCAAAACTTAATTCTCGTTAAAAAAAAAAAAAAAAACTTATCAATTAAATATTGTGATGTACCTTTAATTCTTCATTTCATATAGGTTTAAACGAAAATTTTGCTCCCATTTTAATTGGTTAAATGAAATTTTCTTTTATTAAAAATATGCAGCTACATGGGACGATTTAATGGTTAAAGTTTTTTTAAACGGATGTTAAGTTTTAGGCTAAAAATAATAACAGAAGAACATTTTAAATATTAAAATGGGTCAAAAAAATAGATATTAAAGTGAGAAAATGAAAATTATTTTTTGTATCTTCTGTATTTGTTTTGTGGAAAATAATTTAGTCAATGAAATACGATTTATTAATTAAAAAATAATTTCTATAGAAAATGATTTTTTTAAAAGCATAGGTCATTTTTGTCGAAAAATAGTAAAAATTAACTTAAATAAAATCAAATATTATTATATTAATAGCAAAATTTCGATTTTACTTTTAATTTTAAAAATATTTAAAAATATTAATTTCAAATATTATAAACACATATATAAATATATATGTATTTAAATTTAACCCTATAGTAAATTGTTTATGTAATTAATATTTTAATAATAAATATATGGTTGAAATTATAAATAAAAATATTTTAATAATATAAATATTTATGATCCTGCTTCATTTGATTCATCATTTGATTGCTCTAATGTCTCTTCTCATATTTATATCTCTATCTTTATCTATATTTATATTAAACTTTTAATTGAGTTGATGCCACGAATCACTCGAATATCAATCTAGTTAAAAAAAATGCAAAAATATCTTTTATATAAAAAATAATAAATATTAATAGGAGGATATTTTTATCTTTTCATATTTTCTAAATAAAATAATATAATCATGTGGGTTGAACTTGATTTTCACGAGTTTTTAATTTTTTAACTTAATCATTTCAACCAAAACCTCACATGATTTTAATGTATTTCTTTATAAATAATTTTTTTTCACCTATAAGAGAGGTGTATCATAATTTACTTATTATTAAAAGTTAAATTGAGTTGATTTCACCCATTAATTGAGTTCCAACTAAATCATAAAATTACCAATATCTCATTTCTTTTACAAAGCAGCAAATAAGGGCACTTGTATCTTTTTATACTTTAGCTAGAAAATACACACACATAATGAAAATCACAATATTTAAACTCAAGATATTTTGATTTATACTATTTCAATTTAACCATTTTAACTAAAATTATATTTTACTTTTATATAATTTTTTTTTATAGATTTGTTACATAAAACATTTTACTCATATAGTAGGCGTGCCATAACCTATTTATTATTATTACTGTTTAAATATTTGACCAAGTTATTAAAAGCCTTCTATAGTTGTGCCATATTTATTGCATTGTTTATTATATTTTAATAATACTTAAAATTGCATTATTATTATTTAAGTATTTTTTTGTCACTTTGGAGTTAAAAAATTTTGGTGAGAGTTCAAAATTAAATTATATATTTTTACGATAATAAAAATGTAATTTTATTATTTTAATAGTTTATATTTTTATACTTTTTAGATTAAATTTTATCATTTTTAAGAACAAAATTTTATCACTATTAATTTAAAATTTTATAAATTATAAAAAATATAATTTAAAAAATTACCATTTTAGGAGAGCTACGAGTCTCTATTATGTTTCGTCACTGTGAACCAATATATATATATATATATTATAAACAATGTAAGTCTTTTATATATCAATTTATCAAAATCAAAATAAAACATTGATTGAAGTGGTTAAAAAAAAATATTATGCTAATGGGTTCAAACTTCAAACCTTAATATCCAAATTTTTTTTATTGATTTTTATTTAAAAGCAATTATATAATTTATTTAAAATATTTAAAAATATTTTACTGGGTTAATATTAAAATAACATTAATTCACTCGCAATTAACTGCAATTTTTCGACATGGCAAGGGAAGACTTGTGTAGGTAGATTCCAATGAAAGTTTAACACGTACCATGGCGTCGCCGTTAACGTCGTCTTCCTTCCAAAGTTGAAATTTGGAAACTAAACAAACGAGAACTTCCAGGATTTTGCTCCCCCTTCCATCTTTAGCTGGCTGAACAGACCTCCCCCTTAACACGAAAAATCTACACGAGGTGGCCAACCTCAATAATTTTATTATTAAAATATAATAAACTTTGAAAGCTTGGAGAAGGAGAGAGGGACTTAACATTCAGGCGGGCCCCTTAACCCACTCCACCCTACTGAATCCAATGAATCCTCTTCTTGCATCATTGAACCTTCTATAAGTACATCCACCAGAGGTATCCCATTTCACATCCCCCCCCAGCACTTACTCTCCCTTCCTCTTTCTATCTTCTTTCTTCTATTCTATCTCCTCCACACACACAGATATACATATACATTTGCTGCTAAACTCAATTAATAACAGCATAAACTTTTATGGGCAACGCTGATTATGTGTACCCTTCCACCAGTGAGTACCGTCAATGTGCTCATCCAGTGGCGGTTCCTCCGCCACAACCATTCTTCAAGTCATTCAAAAACTCTCTCAAGGAGACGTTTTTCCCAGATGACCCACTTCGACAATTCAAGAACAAAACACCCTCTCGGAAGTTTTTTCTAGGACTGCAATATTTCTTGCCCATTCTTGAATGGGGTCCTCGTTACACCTTCCAGTTCTTGAAATCGGACCTCATTTCGGGGATCACCATAGCCAGTCTTGCTATCCCTCAGGGTATTAGCTATGCAAAGCTAGCTAACTTGCCGCCTATACTCGGCCTATGTAAGTTCCTAAATATTAACAACCTAATTAGATTACTACACACAACTCTTTTGTTTCAGTGGGTTGACTCGTGAGCAGTAGTTTACTGATCAACTTTTTTGTTTTGGTGGGAAAAATAAAGATTCAAGCTTTATTCCACCACTGATTTATGCGATGATGGGAAGTTCAAGAGATTTGGCAGTAGGGACTATTGCAGTTGCATCACTTCTCATAAGTTCTATGTTGGGTGACGAAGTAAACGCTACTGAGAATCCTACGCTTTATCTTCATCTCGCTTTCACTGCAACTTTTTTCGCCGGACTTCTGCAAGCTTCCTTAGGCCTGTTAAGGTACATTAATACAGCCACCCACTTGCTCTCTTCTTTCCCTTTTTGGAGGACATTGCTGTTAATAATAAAATGAAAATTACACTTCAAATATAAGTAAAGTATATGCCAAAATGGGTTAAAAACAAGATCTAGAAAGGCGTCATTTTTTGTTATAGTGTCTTAAATTTGACAAAGAAAAAAAAGGGATAACAGCACACCGTACGTACTTTTTCTTCTAGCTGCTGGAATTATTGTCCTCTGCTGATGGCTGGCTGGCTGGCTGGATATGTATTTTTAAAAAAATTCATGTCCAGTAAGAATTTAAAAGAAAAAGGAATTATTGCCATATATGTCGTAGAGAATCTACACAGAATACGATTGAACCATTGCTTTCACGATGGCGATTGTCATTTATTGTTTGATAACAATTTAAAAAGCCAAAAAGAAAAGGAAAAAACTTTACACGGTAGAAATAATAATTAAATTAGCTGATATTCTATTTCTTCATGGTAAATTCTAAAATTTACTTGAAATTCTTTCTGGTGTTTTTTGCAGGCTAGGGTTTATAGTGGATTTCCTTTCACATGCGGCGATAGTAGGGTTCATGGGAGGGGCAGCCACCGTAGTGATATTGCAACAGCTAAAGGGAATTCTAGGACTTCATCACTTCACCCAATCTACTGATATCATCTCCGTCTTGCGTTCTGTGTTTTCCCAGATTCATGAGGTCAACTTTTATTTTTATTTCTCCATATATCTTTATATTGTCAATCTCTTCTTCTTCTTCTTCCTTTATAATTCATTTTCCTTAAATTCAAAGTTCGGATATATCATTAGAAACCTATATGAATTGTCTTTATTAAGAAAGATTTTATATAGTTTTTTTTTTTCTATAAATCTGAACTAAAAGTATTATTATATGGTATGGTTCACAGCAATATAAAATTAATTATACACGTATTATTTTTTATGTGCTAACTATTATGACAGATGGATTGCATGCGGTAGTTTTGTTTGGTAATAATATGATTGTCTGACTGACAGCCGTAAGTTGTACTATTTATACAGTGGAGATGGGAGAGTGGTGTGCTGGGCGCTGGTTTCCTTTTCTTCCTCCTCCTCAGCAGATACTTCGTAAGTAAATCAAAAGCAGCTCCCTCTGAGAGGGATGGATATGTTTAATTAACCTTTTTGTATGACGAAAACATGTTCATTTCTTAATCACTAAGCTTAGGATTTAATAATATATATTGGTGGGTGACAAGCAGAGTAAAAGACGACCCAAATTCTTCTGGATATCAGCAATGGCACCTTTGACAACAGTCATCCTTGGAAGTCTACTCGTTTATTTGACCCATGCTGAAAAACACGGTGTTGATGTGGTAAGCCGCCTTTTGACTTTTTCTTCTTCTTCTTTTATATTTAAACCATTCATTTTCTTATTTCACTTTCAAACTATGGATCTGTCTACTTCATTTTTTATATCTATATAATGATGTAGCTTTTGCAGACTAAAAGGGTCATCAGAATCTATAATATATAAGAAACCTAAGTTGAATCTTCCTCCTTTTTCCAATAAAAAAAGATTTACCACAATTGAACTTCAACAAAACAGTCCAATAGGAACCAACATACCGGACCACCAGAACAAGTAAAGTAATATATTAAATGAATTTTGCTGCGTTCCATTAGTTGATTTCCTTTTGTTTCTTGCTGTTTTGGTTAAATTATATGATCAAAATTTCTATATTTCTTGTCGTAAACGAAAGTTTAAAAGGAAGTGGAAAATGCAACATTTTTATGATCAACTACAAAAATTATACTTGTATATTTCGTACCATACAATTTAGTTGTTCTTTTTTATTTGGTGAAAGATGAAGAGTTGTGACTTTGTTACAACCTTGTTGATGTGACAATGGCAGATTGGAAATTTGAAGAAAGGGTTGAATCCACCTTCGTTTGGGGATTTCGTATTTACATCTCCCTATTTGGCAACAGCTGTGAAGACTGGCATGATCACTGGCATCATTGCTCTTGCTGTAAGCTACCCTTCTGACCTATAACTTTGATCTCTTCTTTGATTCTTACACTTCTTCGTTTTCATTACTTTAACGACAAAACATAGACTAATTCTAGTTGTTGGTTGTCGTTAATACAGGAAGGAATAGCGGTGGGGAGAAGTTTTGCAATGTTCAAGCACTACAACATTGATGGGAACAAAGAAATGGTAGCCATTGGGACCATGAACGTTATTGGTTCTTGCTTTTCTTGCTATCTCACAACTGGTAAATCTCATTTCCTTTCTTTTTTAAGTTTTGAAGTTCATTCTGCTTCTAATTTGCTAATTATGGCATTGGTGTTGACATGTTTTCAGGGCCATTCTCTCGATCAGCTGTTAACTTCAATGCGGGATGTAAAACAGCAATGTCGAACGTTGTAATGGCCATTGCAGTTATGTTCACATTGCTGTTCTTAACACCATTGTTCCATTACACTCCCCTCGTAGTGTTGTCTGCAATTATAATCTCTGCAATGCTTGGCCTCATTGATTACGAGGCTGTAATTCATCTTTGGAAAGTTGATAAATTCGATTTCGTGGTGTGTATGGGTGCATATGTCGGTGTTGTTTTCGCGAGTGTGGAGGTCGGATTAGTCATAGCGGTATAGATCGATGAAAACACAAATGAAATGAACTTATTTCCTTCATCCAAACAACAAAGTTCTGTAATAATCCTTTTGGTGTAAAATGCAGGTTGCTATCTCTGTTCTGAGATTGCTGCTGTTTGTTGCGAGACCGAAGACCTTCGTTCTTGGAAACCTTCCGAGTTCAACCATCTATAGGAGTGTTGAGCAATATCCAACTACAAACGATGTTCCTGGGATTCTTATACTTCAAATAGATGCTCCAATTTACTTTGCTAATTCAAGCTACTTAAGAGAAAGGTACTGGAATTTGATTGCTTAAATACTATCTCAAAAAGAGTACCAAATCAGTTTCAAAGTTATCATCAGGCATCATTATTTGATCAAATTGAAGTTACCCTTATCATGAGAAAATGCTGATCTATCAGGATCTCAAGGTGGATTGATGAAGAGGAAGACAAGTTGAAATCTACAGGGGAAACTAGCTTACAGTATGTTATATTTAATATGAGTGGTGAGTGATTTATAGATCCAGCAAGAACTGTGGCATGTTATTTGCAAATATTAAAGAAAAAGTTGATCTAACAGGGGTTTACATTTTTGGTTTCACAGCTGTTGGTAACATTGATACCAGTGGAATAAGCATGCTCGAAGAAGTGAAGAAAATAACTGATAGAAGGGGGCTCAAGGTATTCCGTCCTACAATTACCTGGTAATATTGTGTAAAATTAATGGACAAACTTAAACAAAATTCATCATTCTACTTGTGTAGCTTGTGTTGGCCAACCCTGGAGCTGAAGTGATGAAGAAACTGAACAAATCGAAGTTCATAGAGACGATTGGTAAAGAATGGATATACTTGACAGTAGGAGAAGCTGTTGAAGCCTTCAATTACAAGCTTCATACATGCAAACCAGACGCCACCAATGAGGAGTCGCAACCATGGAACAATGTCTAAGCTTAATAGATTTTTTATGCACCAGAAACATAAATTTTCTTTTAAATTAAAGGCCAAGTATGTATCGGTCAGTATTCGCATCTGCATCAAAGAATCAGGATGTGTGATGTTAGGCATTGCTGAGTTAACAAGAAATAATCCAATTGTGAAGTTAGGCTTTTAGAGATGCTTCAATTGGAAGTGAAAGGGCTATTTTTCCTCTTCCGGTTATCTTCAAGTTGTAGAGTGATACATATCATGGCAATGAAGGTTTTTAACCAAAAAACAAAAGCTTCAAGGAATGCTCAGTGATGTTGACAACAATTCAACTATGTAAACAATTAAGTAATTTGTTTTCTGAGTAAGTTGCGCAACTCAAGCAATGATTAGAAACATTTTGGCAACAAATCAAATGACAATATAATGCACGTTGAGAGATGGCTCAGGTTGATTTGGGGTCACCTATTTCTTGGCTGCAATTACTTAGAGAACCATATAGCAAAATGTTTGGTCTTGGGTCCCACTATGTGTAGGAAAACTCACTTAGCCCTTGTACCCTATTAGTAAATTTACTAATAGTTGGGTCACCATTGCAGTTCCACGGTGATGCTTTGGTCCCGACACAACAAAACAAAACTTTAAATACAAGCAAGATGATAAGAGAAGTGGCTAACAGGAGCAGGGAACTACAGTGGGCTTATAGATAGCAAACTTAATGGGAAAGATATGCTATATCCATCGTTCTTCCCTTTACTTCATCATCTACTTAATTTGGAGGGGAAGAAACAACAAACTCAAGAGATCAGAGAATCAGCTGCTTGATCAAGTAAGCATGTATCTTTATTGTTTTTCAAACTTTGTTTATGACACAGTAAATCTAAATCTTGTGAATGCTTGGAAACTTGACATTGATTTTGTATAATTGCTGTAATTTTGTAGCAACATTGATGCTTGCTTTGGATAATAAAATAAGACGAAAACCCATCTGACATGTATCAATTAGAGGACAGCAAGTGCAGCAACTTGGCCACAGTTCCAATTTCCAAGCGTGGTGTTTCCCAAATTTCCTTGTGAGCTAACACCACTTGAGAGTGGAACACTTGAATAAACAGCTCTTAGTGCAGTACACAAAAGATTATAAAGCATAGGAAAGCAATATTTGTTGACCTTGAAGAAAACCATTTCCATTGAAATCCATATCCATGCCAAAGTAAACAAACATATACAGAAGAGAACTTTTAGGCTATAAAAATGCATCTTCTTCCATGAGATCAGAGATATTGCCTGCCTTTAATATACAGCAGAAATGGATCTCTAAACTAAACGAAGAAGCAAGCCTGTATAAGAAGGTGTATATGTGAAACACAACTAGTAAGGCAGATTTATAGACACGACGCAACTAAAGTCAAAATACTGGTAACTACTGAAAATGTAAATGTGCCGATGATGAGCAATTGCCTCAATCTCCGTTAGTTGGGGGATGCACGCATGCGCAAAAGGGCAATTTCTTCTTCTTCTGGCTACTTTTTACCCCACCATATAGATAGTCCCGCAACAAAACTCTTCTTCTACGCTCAGTGATTCTGGTTTGTGCTTTGCTTTCTTTTGTATCATCAAGATTCAGTAAGAAAAACTGTATCTTCTGCACCTCCAACTGCAGCCGGCCAATCTTTTCGGACCCTCTTCTTGCTTGCTCTGATACTCTTCGTCTCCTCACGCTCCCATTCCCATCTGGTTCTAGGGAAGATTTCCCATCAAGAGACCAGGATCCATCTTCAACATGTGTCATCAATTTGCGATTGACATCAAATAGCTTCGTGATGGCTTCTTCAGCTTCTTCTAGCTGCTCCTTAACTGTACCATATTCAATTCCTTTCCCCTTTTTGCCTGTCTCAATTATCTCTACCTTCTTTTTCAGGTCCTGCACAGTTACTTGAAGGTTAGCCAACTTTTGCACATCAGAATCAAGTCTTTCTAAAATCTTCCTCTTGCTTCCGTTATTGTTGGGCTCTGCAAATCTCTTAGAGCTCTCTTTATCTACACCCAACTCCTTCACAAGAGATTCTGTAGAGGAAGTTCTGCCCTTGCCTGTCTTCACAGTTCCAATCTGTCGGTAGTCAGTTGGTGCAGTGGCCATCTTCTGGGCCTTGCTGACTTTCAGGTCAGCATTAGCATCATGGTCGGCAGTTTCCCACAACTCAAGTGTCTCAGAATCAACCTCTGCAGCTGTTCCTCTCCTGCTTAACCCATAAGAGGAGCACTCAGATACCTGATCAAGTATGATGTCTTTTGTCATCATCTCATTTTCTTTAGATATTTCAGGTGTTGCTCTCTGCATGTTGACATTGTTACTGAGCCCATTGCCAAGTTCCTCCTCTTCTTGTCTAGCATTTACGAGCCTCTTTGCTCTAACACTTTCTCCACTAGAGCTGCTTCCATATCTTAATTCTTCAATCTGTCTTGTAGCAGTCTCTAGTTTGGAATTGAGATTTAAGTTCTCCAGCATTGCAAGCTTTTCCATTTCCAGAACTGCTTTTTCAATAGCTTTAATTCTCATATGGATACCCTGCAAGTCGGAAAAGCCATCGGGAACCAAGCCAATTTGACCTTCACTTGTTGGTTGACAGTTTTCAGCATGAAATTCAGCCCCCAGATTGGGGTCCTGGAAAACAGGACAACTATAAGTCGAAGATTCAAAGATCATAGCCATTCCAGATCCATGGCACTGTGAACATGGATGATAACTTACTGACAAAGTCCCATTTACATCCAACCTATTAAGATCTAAACAGAACTAGCTAGGCCTAGCACAAGTAAAACAAACCCAGAAACACACATATCCCAGTTAACACAAAGATCAAGAAAACAAATAGTTGGGGGAAAACAAGAAGAGGAATTTTACTATATGGTCACAGGCTAACCGCTAATATGGCCCCTAAAAGGTCATTAAAACAACGGTGCCAAACATTAATTCAATAAAAAATACTAAATAACTTTCACCTTAGAAACAAGAAGTTTCAAAAATATCGGTAGTAAACATATTCTGGTGCCAACTTGGAGAATTAGGGGCAAAAATTTGCTAGTGTAATGAACCATTACATGCTCAAAGACAAGTGGTTAGCTTAGAACATAAGTTGTATATTCAACCAAATAGCATGAAGAGGTCCATATTGCTTTCAGTTTTTAAAATTTAAAATGCAATCAAACAGATATTACCTCTTCATTATAATCTGTAGGAAGTTTAGGATGCAAAAGAGTTCGACTCTCCAAAGATGTCACGCCATCCAAGAGAGAAACAATTGCAGGAACATATGCTGCCAGCTGAGCTTTAAGTCCTCCATTCTCGCATTCCAAGCTTCTAACACTTCTTTCCAGCTCTTCTACCTCTATGGCTTTGGAATTTCTTGTACTTTCAAGGACTTTGCATTCCTTACCAAGCTCATGAGCCTTCCCTTCAAAAATTACTTCACGTATAGCTGAAGTCTGTAGCTCATCAAACCACGCAGCAGCCTGAGTTGCCCAAATTTCAACTGTATTTCTTTCCTTCTGTAGTTCAAAGCTCAAACTCTCCTCCCTGTGTTTTCTTTCTTCAAGCTCCTCATTCAATTTCAACAATTCAACCTCAAGTTTCTGATTAGCCTGACTAATGCTTTCAGTCTCCTTAATTTGATGATCATAGTCCCCAGATAGTTTCAGAATTTGCCTCTGTTGATCTTCTCCTATCAACTTGACGTCCTCAAATTTAGTCTGCAGATCCTCCAAAACTTTATGCAGTTGGGCTGTCTCCTCTTGACTTGCACTGAGCATTTGCTCTACTTCCAATAGTGCAATCTCCCTCTGGCACAACAGATCCTTCCCCCTTGCAACTTCATCATTTAGCTGATCACCAACAGATCTAACTGAAACCAGTTCATTCTCCAACTTATTCATTGAATCCTTGAGATTTGAATTCTCCATTTGAAATTCTTCAAATTTCCTCTCCATCATCTTCAGTTTTCCCTCAAGATCATTATTAAGACATTTGAGTTTACCCAGATTGTCATTTAGATGCTTTATTTCCTCAAAATTATCAGCAATAATATCCTTCAAAATGAGAGAAATGTTACTTTGAGATATTGCTTCGCAAATTACAGCATGATTTTCATCTTCTAGATTATGTTTCTGCTTGCCCAAATCTAAAACTTCCTTCATCAAAGATCTTTTCTCATCTAGCACCTTGCAGTTGTCTTCCAGTGAAGTCTGATATTGCCTTTGCAAGGCTAACAGTTGCCCACGAACACTTATCAATTCAGTCTGCAAAGTGTCTTCTCTTTGGTTTACCTCTACCACTTTTGATCTCAGTACTTCATTCATATCCGCAAGTTTTTCAGCTCTGATAAGCAGCTCCGAAAACTGCACAAACTGAACCTTCAACTCATGCTGCACTGAGTTCTTCTCTGCAGCAAGAGTTTCCGCCTCTAGTTTCAGTTGCCCAAGCAATGCAATAAGAACTGAATTCTCAATTATGAACCGCTGATTTTCATCCAGAGACTTCAAAAGTGAATTTTGCATCTCTTGTAGTCTGCCAAATACACGGTCAAGAACTAATTGGTCTTGTTTGATCTTATCATCACAATCATGGATATCATCAATCTCAAGAGTCCTTGACATCTGATAAAGCCCCATTCTCAGTATGGTAATTTGATCGAATAAGGCTTTGATCTCCACCTGCTTTTCACAATTGCCAAGCTCCAGTTCAGAGATAAGTTTTTCTGACAATTTGGAGGCTTCCAAGAGTTTCCTACACTCAAGCAGTAGGGACATATTCTTCTCTTCCAGATCTTGTGCACATTTCTGCAAGATGAAAATATCTACCTGAGCATTCATGGCCTTGTCCAGTTCTTCTTCATATTCTTTCTTCCAGAGCAGGCTTTCCCCTTGTAGGACATGGATCTGTGATTCCATAGCAGTTTCTCGGGTTCTACTCAACTGCACAAAACTGGCATGTTGCTGCATTTCAGCCTCTAGTGACTTTTGTAGCTCTTCCACTTCACGAAGTGTTGATTCCCTCTCTTTCTCCAGACCTACATGTTTTTCTTCTAGTCCCATATATCTTTTCTCTAAATCTTCCAGCCTTTTCTGATTGACATCCAACTGAGAAATCAAACCTTCTCTTTGTGTTATCAGGCCAGATTTCTCATCACCAAGCAACAAGAATGAGTTTTCTAGGCTCCTTATTTTTTCCCTCAATCCTTCAAGTTCAGCATTAGCATCAAAAAGGGTATTCTCCAGAAAGTTATTCTTCTCAGAAAGCTTCTCCATATTCTCAGTTGCGGTGTGTAACTGAGAAATGAGTGTGTCCTTCTCAGAAGCAAGAGTGGATTTCTCTCTCAAAAGCGATTGACAAGATTCTTCTAATGTCTTTACTCTCCCCCGAACACCTTCTAGCTCAACATTCAAATCCGAGAGTGAATTCTCTAAAAGGGCATTTTTCTCAATAAGTTTCTCCATGATTTTCAACTTCTCCATGAGGGCAAGTTTTTCATCTCTTTCTCTTTCGCAGACATCTTTTAGCTCTGTGTTCTCATCCCGCAATTCCTTCACAGATGATGCAAAGTTTTCAGGATTTAAGCAAACTGACTGCAGCTGCCCTGTCATATCCTGGTGTCTCTTGTTTAAGTCATTGAGCTCCTCTTTCAAACAGTAAATTTCTTGCTGAAGTGCATTTCTTTGGTCCACTCTAAATTCAACTTCTGCTTCAAGTTTTGCAATAGTCACCCTTAAGCTTAATATCTCATCTTGCAAATTTTGTATGGACATTGCTGAACTTAAACTGAGTTTGTTCAGCCCCGTGTTTTCCTCCTTGACCCTCTGTAGCTCATCCTCTAAACTCTGATTACGAGTTTCAATGTCCTGCAAAATTTGAGCCCTATTCTGAATCTCCATGGCCAAAGATCTGAATTCTTCCTGAGACTGAGAATGCAAATGCTGCAGAGTTTGAAATGCTGTTTCAGCCTCCATAAATCTCAGGCGTTCCTCTTGTATGGAAGCCCAAAGCCTCCCCAACTCCTTGTGCTTCTCTGTTAGTTCTTCGCTTTGATCCCCCATCTTCTGCAACAAAGACTCCACCTCAGTATGCAGACTCTGGTTGGTTCTCTCCAACAGACTACACCTTTCTTCTGCACCTTTTAACTTTGCAGCCCCATCATCTATCTCACTTTTGAGCCTTTGAGCCTCCTCCTGGGCACATCGAAGTCTGTTTTCCAGGATAGAAATCGTCTCCAAGCACTGCTGGTACTGAAGAGTAGCTGCTTCCTTATCTTTGGTGAGCTCAACAACTACTTGCTTTAAAGTTTCAACTTCACTTTCAGCTTTCTCAGCTCTTTCAGTCATTGTTCTGGCAGTTTCTTGAGCATTTGATAATTTTTCTTCTAGATTGCTTATTGTTTCTGAACACTGCTTGTATCTAGCAAGAGCATCCTCCTTTTCAGCTTCTATTCTAGAAAGGTCCTGCTTTAATGCTTGAGCTTCTGTCTCGGCTTTACTAGCTCGCTCCTTCAGTTCTCCAGCATCTTTTTGAGCATGAGAAATATTATTCTCAAGATTATTTATCTTCTCCAAGCACTGCTGGTATTGAACATGATTAGCTTCTCTTTCAGCCTGTAATTTGGTGAGGGCATCCTTCAAAGTCTGGACTTCAGCTTCAGCTTGACTAGCTCGTTCATTTAATCCCTTGGAATCCTCTTGTGCACGAGACACTTCTCTCTCTAGGTTAGATAATCTGTCCAAGCTCTGCTGGTACTCAAGTAGGCCTGTTTCTTTTTCAGCTTCTAATCTCGCAAGAGCATTCTTCAAGGTTAAAATCTCCATCTCAGCTTTACTCACTCGTTCAGACTCAGATGGGACTCGAACCCTGAGATCAGAACCATCATCGTCTTGCAGACTTCTTTCTTTCTTCTCTACATCATGAAAGTTGAGGATTTTTCTAGCCCTTCCTTTTGCAAACTTGACATGATTTGTAGATTCTTCGGAACCTAATACATCATTGAAATGTTTCAGACCCTTTCTGCTCATTGGAGATTCAGATTCTTCTGGGAATGCTACATTCCTCTTGATAGCATGCGAAGAGATCCCCACAGCATCCTTCTGCAGCTCATCAGGCTCCAAATATGCTCGTACAAGTGGCGTCATCTCAGGTGTACAGGGATCAACCTCTGGAGCAAAACCTCCCGGTGAGTCATCAGCAAACACCATGGGAACTTGGTTTGGAAATACTTCAGCCATGGTCCGATGAGCCTGACGAAGCACCCCAGTTGCATGATCATATCTTTCAGCCAATGCACGGTATGCTCGATAAAACTCTTCAACCAATTTCATTAACTCTGGCCGTTTCTTGTAATACATCTCTGCTCGCCTGGCAAAGGAATCAGCATCTTCTTCAATGAGCTTGATCATTTGTTTGACTTTCGTATCCATATCTGTTCAAGCAGAATACAACTCAACGGGTCAAAAACAGGCATACCGAGAAAGAATGAATATTTCAATGCTGCAAACTGCACAAAATTATAAAACCAGAGAAAGTGAAATATTATTGGCCTTTAATTAATCAATTTAGCTCTTTCAAACTTGATTTGATTAATGAAAGCCACCAAGCAAAGATGATTATACGCTTTACCTTGTGGCCTAATACACACTCACATAACATACCAAGCTTCTAAACGAAGTTCCCATACACATTTTAACTTAACTGTTACCACTCAACTGTTTATAGCTCTATCACATCATTATTTCTTATAACAATAAAATAATTGCAAGAATGGTAATGGTTTATTTTGAATCTAGTGGCAACGATCATCAATCAGGGTACCTGTGAGATTCTCCTGTAGCCATTTAGAATTTTTCCGGCTTATGTGGCTGTTCCACCACCATGAGTACATTCCTTTAGAATCCGCGCGTTTCACAGTTGCCATGAATTCAGTCGTCAACAACACCACTTCCTGGTTCTGAACATGGATTGGAATTCTCAATTGTGAGAACTAGGTGATGGATCAGCCAGGAACAAGTTTTTTTTACTGCAAACTAGCGAGTTCTAATATTGACAAATAAAATAAAGTCTTGAAATGTCTCAGCCCTTGTGCTTATTTCCTGATAATCAACAAACCAAAAAAAAAAAACCAAATAATTCAGGTCTGACATGAAGCAAAAGCATTGCTTGGATAACATGATCAGGAACCTCAAAAGATCAAGCAGAAATGGCAGAAAGATAACCTGATATAATCCAACAGTCCAAATATGTCAAGGAGCAACCTGGTAACCGGTAACTGTTCTATCCAAAACCCACAAGTTACCTAATCAAGAAAACGCATATTAGAACAGGTGGTTTGAAAAGGTAAGGTAGAATCTGATCAATCCAAAAAAAATGCTTAAACTTTAAGCATAACATAGGAAACATCACAAACCATCTGATCGTCATGAAATTAGTTAAATTTTATTAACTTCAGCATAATTCAACAGCTAAATTACCTGAGAAAGCTTACATAACTAGAGAAAAATAAAGGCTAACAAAAACCATCGATTACTATTATTATTCTTAATATACAAGACCATTAAATACAGCACACAGGAAACGTAGAATAGGATTAAAAAGCTTACAATAAATTTTTTTTTCCTTTTAAAAGAATGGTTTCTGGGTTTTGATCATAAGCACATGTTAATGAACAAAAAATAAGCGTTTTCCTGTTTCAACCCATTTCCAAGTGACCTTCCTCTGCTACAACTCTCCCTTTCATTCTTTCTTTTTCTCTATCTAAGCTGATTTTGGCTACTTTTTTACGCTGGGAATTTGGTGCTATGTGAGAAGGATGTCAAAGTGGAATAGAAAGAAAAAAGAAGACAAAAAGGATGGGCAAGGACAAAAAAAAAAAAAAACCCATTAAAAATAGTAAACCAAAAATAAATATTTATTAAGCAAATAAATAGAAATGGAAAAAGAATAGGTATCGATTCGATATTTTGAAGAAAGAGAAAAATTAACAGGGAAGAAAGAATCAAACGGCTTAATGGACAGCAAATGACGGTTTTGTCCCTTCGTGTTTGAGGTTTCGTAACTGCTGTTCCTCGTGTTTCTTTCTGTGTCGTGATTTTGATAAAATTTCAACTAGTTTTGTGTTTTAGGAAATTAAAGAAAAAAAAACAATAAGAAAGAGATTGTGTTACCATGCCAGTCAAACCCACTTCGATTTTATCGATTCCCAAATTGTGACTGAAATTATCTGGAAATTTTCTTTTTGAATTTTTTAAACTTAAAATTAAGATTAATGTTTAAATTTACCCAAAAGTAAAAGCCATTGTTCAGTAGAGTTTGGTCTTTTTCTTTGATAGTGGGGTTTGGTTTCTTTTATTTTTCTCTAGATTTCAAATTATGTTATTTTATTATAATTATACATACTTTTATGATTTAATATCTATTTTAATATATGTAATTCTATAATAAAATTTTGGTTGTGTTTCAAGTGTATATATAAAATATTTATTTTGATTTAATTGTACATGTTTTAAAAAATAAATACATATTTTTTTATATATTGGATAAGTATATTTATTTATATATGCAATATGTAGATGTAAAATGATGTTGTATCAGTAATTATGTCAATGATATGTAAAATTTGGATCAAATCAACATTTGATGTATAAAATTGCATAAAATGAAAAATTCATATATAATGTTGCTTATTAAACCAAAGTTGATACATATTTGTTACTATTATCCCTTTTAACAACTATTCAAAATTTAATAGGATGATAATGACGAGATTTTGTTATTAATCTAGAAAAAAATATTGCATTACGTGCTTGGTGACCGATTGTATTATATTGTAATTTTTTTATACAATACAAGGGATAAGAGATGGAATAATATGGTCATGAATTATATGATATATATATATATATATAAACCATTAATCTCTTCTCGAATGTTAATAATAAAAATAATAAATTACATGGCTTGGCTAACAAGTTATTGATATAGGTGTGTGGGTTTAATTGTATGAAAAAAGAAAAAGTAGCGAAAATGCTTCAAAACGAAAAAAGGTGGTTCACACAGCCACCAACAATTTCAAATGAAGAGAGTTTAATCCAGTAATTGATTTTCTCTTCAAATGAAATATGGATCCGGAAAAAAGAAAGGGTACTTTCGGTAAACGAAAAGATGGAATGGTAGGCAAGTATGACACGGTGTCGTTATTTTAAAATTTGGTTAAAGCGGATTTGGTTCTTCTCATTCTTGGGCGGTGGGACGGTCGCCTTTCGTCATACAACTAAAAAAATGCTTTGGGAGAATAATAACCACGTGTACACAGGTTAAAGCCTGACAAAGGAGTCTACTACTATCATTATTATTTACTTACTTCAATGTGAGATAGATGACCAATCAGTTTTTTATTATTATTTGTGGAAAAATATAAAATCAGATCATTATTTAGTTTTTAAGACACTGTTTATAAAGAAAGTAGTGTGTATAAATTATATTAAAGTTGAAGTCTGATTGAGCAGTCAGCAAGTGATCTGCGAGCGGTGACATGGGCCCACTTTTATTCCATGGAAAAGGATTGTTGGGATGGGTCAATTATGACAACAGGCTAGGCATCTTAAACAAAAGCTATCCTTCCCTAAATTATTTTGTGCTATTATTGATTCATGTGTCTATTAACATATAATCCAATCAATCGCTTCATGCTTTGAGATTTATTCAATTCCAGCTCCTTTTTTCTTTTTCTTGTTGGAATTTTTAAAATGGGAGAAAAAGAGATGATTTGAAGCTGGAAAATATAACTTAAATAGTGTAATTGTTGGTAACGAGCGACATATTTGAATAATTATTGTAATCGGTAAGTTTCATGATTTGGATGTAATTGGAGCATCGATTACGCTTTTTAATTTTTAAGAGAAAAAGGTGAAAATTGAAATAATTACACAGTTAATTACACCCAAGTCTAACTTTAAAAAATATTTCTATACAAGTTATAAAAAATTTATTACAAACATGAACACGTATGAGTGTTTGAAATGATTATGACAAAAAAATTCTTACATTATAAATCCTAAAAAATTATGTTATGAATGTATTTTGTAAATTTTATAAAGTTATAAGAAAAATTATATTACTTAAACCCTAAAAAAATTGAAGGATATGGCCGAAAGGTTTATTACAAAATATAACTATTACAAAAAAAAACTTACATTTTACAAAAATGTTATAATATATTTATTTACAAAAAAGTATGGACATGACTAATTTATGTGTCCATATCAATGGCGGATCCAGAAATACAACTTGGAGAAAATTTTAGAGAATTGAATTATATGTTTTTATGATAATAAAAATATAATTTCGTCATTTTAATATCCTATATCATTATAATTTTTAAATGATTAAATCAAAATTTTATTATTTTTTGAGGCTAAAGTGTAATTTTATTATTACTAATCTAAAAAAATTTATAAATTATAAATGACTTAAATAAATAATTTTGTTTTTTCGGGAGTTCGGACCCCTATCAATCCTTCCCTAAATCCGCCTCCTGATCCATATTATATATTATGAAAATAATTTACTTATTCATAAAAAATGTTATAGCATAACTTATTTATAAAAAAAATTCTAAATTTATGATTATATATATATATATAAATTTATAAAACATTTTTTTATAATTATACTAATTTTAACTTAATTTACATATTATAAAAAGAGATATAACCTAATATAAGTTTTTTTCCAAATTAAGTTTATATAAGTTTTTATAATTAAAGTTACAAATTATTTGGATTGTGAATCTAATTATTATAAGATCAATGCTAATTATACAAATAAAAAAAAATTATTACACCAAATCGTGTGGGTTTGACTTCATTTGAGAGAATGATGCCAAACACAAGTACCATAAACAACTCGTAAACTTTTTAATTTGAGATCAAAACTTCGAAATGTTATTGAGAAAATATTTGTTGTTATAAAAAAATATTTTCCTTATTAACAACATCGCGTTAGTATAATATATACAAAAAAGATTGGATCATATTAGCATGTTGCATATTTTTTAACTTCAATCATAGGTAAAATTGAGATGATCTATACGGAAAAAAAATTACACGTGATATTTATTTTTCTTGCTATTTTATTAATAATTGTATTATAAATTACTTTTTATATTAACATATATATATATATATATATGGTTTGATTTTAATTTTTGTTACTTGTTTAAAAATTATTTTATCATTCTAAATTTTTTATAATAATTAATATTTTTTAAAAAATATAAATTACGTAACCGTGCAACTATAATTTAAACTATTAAACGTGACATAAAAAATTATGATATAATTACGCTGAATCAACCGAATACATTTAAAAAAATATTTGGTATATGATTTCTTAAGAAGACATCATATGTAACGGGCGGACATCGGTTCCAAATGACACTATTTATGGGGAGTGGGGGTATAATCATAATTGCATAGACTTAGAGTTGGAAGCTAAAGACAGGAATTCGTACTCAGTTACATCAATGTTTGACTAAAATCTATTTGGCCAACCGGAGGGTGGAGATCACTGGGTAACAAAATTTATCAAAAGGGGGTTATCAACAATTAACAGAGAGGCTCATCAACATGATGAGGGGAGGAGGAGGTGATTTCTTACCTTCTGGGCGGCCTCAATCTCTTTGTTTTAAGT
The DNA here is from genome assembly GCA_039519145.1 of Kokia cookei. Taxonomy (NCBI): domain Eukaryota; kingdom Viridiplantae; phylum Streptophyta; class Magnoliopsida; order Malvales; family Malvaceae; genus Kokia; species Kokia cookei. The sequence goes on along the minus strand of CM076908.1, from coordinate 5,005,970 downwards.
TTATTAATTGAATGAGTTGATATTTGTTTTTCAGTTCATTAATTGCTTTCAAATTTCGTTTTAATTCTCAATAATGTATAATCTGATAATATTTTTTATATATTTTTAAGTTGTATAACATTTTTAAATTCTTTACTAGTTATTAATATTTTTAAAGAAATAATATTTTTAGAGTTTTTAATAATGATTAATAAGTATTATAATTTTACAAATTGTCTATAGTTTTGATAATATTTTGAATCACATTCAAAATAATATGGACAAATAGATGCCCAAGAACATAAATATTCATTTATCCAAATTTATTTTGGGGTGCATTGCTTTTTAAATTTTCTAAATATATATTTGTCCGTATCGTATGTTATGTTTCAATTTTTCATTATTTTTATCAACTAAATTAGTATCAATTAATTTTTAAACCGATCAACAACGATTTTTATTGACAAAAAGATCTAATTGATTAATTTATCATTGAGAGCTCAATTTAACGTATTCTTTTCCTTAAGCACCAAGGGCATTATAAACCCTTTTGCATTGATATAAATATAATATCAATTGTTAAATTTTAAATAAAATAGAATATATATATATATATATATATATATTTTATTGTATCGTGTCTAAACGTATTTATAGGCCGAGTCAGGTCAGGTTCGAGTTGAATTTAATCATGATATTAACATATTTTATTTTTATTCAAGTTCGGCCCGACCCAAAATCTAAACTTAAAATTTTGCTCAAATCTGACTATATTTGCAAAATATTAATCCAAACTTAATTTAAACACGCCCATATTATTTTTAGTTTTTAAAAAAAAATATATTTATATTGTTTTATTTTAATATTTAATATTTTATACATTTTTATTTATTGAAAACTTTTATATAATCATCTAATATTTTTTAAAGTTTACATTAGAATAATATTATGTATTTAATATAAATTTATTTTTTAATGTATTTTAAATTACATAATTTATAAAAAAAATATAATAAACTTAAAACAAGTCGATAATAATAATAATAATAATAATAATAATAATAATAATGATGATGATGATGATGATGATAATAATAACGATAGTAATGATAATAATAATAATAATACTTCTTTTAGCCCCTGCACTATAACTAAATTATCACTTTAATATCTGTATTATTTTCTTTATTAGTTTGACTCTTGTACTTTCAATTTATAATCGTAGTTGCCTCAACTCAAATATCCATTAAAAGATTTTAAGTAAACCAATTACATACTACCATGTGTGAAGAAAAACGGAATTTCTTTTTAAATTATCAAAAGCATTAAAAATTATAAAAAAAATCCGAACCCCCAAAATCTTAAGACTTGAAAAATTATAAGTACGGGAAACTTAAAAAAATTAAAATTCATAAAAAAAAATTAGTATGTTTGGAATTTTAGTTTTTTTTTTTTTAGAAAACATTACATTTTGTGAAAATTAAAAAAAATTATGGTATTTTTTTTTACTAAAAAACTTAAAATTCCTTTAAAAGAGAAATTATTAGATGAATCATTCTCATCAGATAAGCAATGATCACATCCAATTATATAATACCATGAAAAATTATTTTTACATATCATTGTTAACTAAGAAATTAAAAATAAATTCAAAATTTTTGTTTTCTCCTTCAACCATTCTATCTCTGGAAAAGAAAAAAAAAATTCATCCATTCACCCATTAGTATTCTTACAATCTTTTTGATTAAAGTGAAATTTTGATGAAAAATCTTTTTTAATTTGTGATCGAAATTGAGAAAGAAACAGAATCTCATTCTGTTATTTACTAAAGTTGAAGCCAAATCTCAAATTTTTGAAATCCTTAATTCCTAATTTATGTAAATTATTAAATCTAAAATCTCCAGTTATTTTTTAATCCTAAGCCTCAAATTGAACCCTTAATTTTGCCTAATATCTCGAATTTTTATTCTCCAATCATTTATACCAAAGAGAAAATCGAAGCAAGAGGAATCATTTTGAAATGGAATAAGACAATTATAAGTGAATATGAAAAGAAAATAAAACGTTTTATTTGGATGAAAAATCAATATTTTGAGTCTTAATCATGTTGTTTTTAATTTTTGTTTTTTCTCGTACTTTAAGATCTATAAATGAAAATAAAGAAAGAAAAAGAAGAAAAAATAAACTTTGATGATTCTCTAGAGTTTGATGCAGAATGGTTGAAAGTTGGAAAAAGCAGAATTTTTTGGACAATTATTTTAATTTTTTAATCAGCAATGACATGTAAAAATAATCTTACATGTCATTATATAATTGGATGGAATCATTGCTTATGTGGTGGGAATGATCCATCTAATAAGTTCTCCCTTTAAAAATATCAAAATTTTCATAAAAAGCAAAAAAAATCTCTAAATTTTTCAAAAAAATACCATAAAATCATTTATAATTTTCATAAATAAGATTTTCTAAAAAAACTTAAAATTCCAAACAAATTATTTTTAAATAATTTTATGATTTTAAATTTTTTTGAATTTCTACATAATTATAATTTTAAAATGTCTTTTCATATTTTTTTGGTGTAAGTCTTTTTATTATTTTAAAAAAAGGTAATGATTTTTTTTTATTTTTTTATAATTTTCTAATTTCTTAGATTTTTTCGGGATTTGTTTTTCATTTTTATTGATTTTAATGATTTTTCTAAAATTATTTTTTTAATTTCTCTGACACGTGCCAATATGTCATTGGTTAACTTAATTTTTTAGCGTAAATTTGGGTTAAGGTAACGGGTATAAAAAATATAAGCGCCAAACTAAAAAATATATAATATAAATACCAAAATGATAATTTAGTTATAGCTCAGGGTCAAAAGAGGTTTTAATAATATTCAAGATCACTAAATTATTAGTAAATTTACATTTTAATCACTTAAATTTAAAGAAGTTATAAAATTATTATTGAACTATTCAAAAGTTTTTATTTAAGTCACTGAACTATCCGAAAATCTTTATTTAAGTCATTGGGCTATTATTATTATTATTTTTTAAATCTAACTAACAAGCTTTAAGTGACAATTTTGACGATCGTTGCAATGGATCAATACCTATCGATGAGTAGAATAACATGCCTTAAATTCATGTTGATTTAACGGTCAGTGTTAAAGATTGAAAAAAATGTTTGGATTTTGATTTGTAAATTTTTAACGTTCAAAGTTGTTTCATAAAAAAATAAAGTAGAAAATAGAAGAGAAATGAGAGCTTTTGATTGGTGCATACGTTATAAACGAAAAAAAATCATATAATAGTAATTTTAATAGCCCAATAACTTAAATGAAAAACTTCCAAATAATTTAAGGACTATTTTATAACTTTTAAAAATTGATTAACCAAAATATAAACATACTAAACTAGAATTTGAATATACTTTACCTTCTTAATAATATAGTTCGTATAATATAAAAAATTGATGGTTAACTTTTTTCAATTTTATTTTCTCAAAGGATTAAATAATTCTACATCTATTTTTATTGGTAAAACTATCATTGAGACTCATGTATTAAAAGTTAGATTGCATTTTATCTTTTTTACTAAAAGAAATGAACAAATTCATCTTTGTATAGGACAAACTAATCCTTTTGTTAAAAAATTCATCCATTTATGCTTTTAAACCATGGGAGTTATGAGAAATGACAAGGGTCTTTCCTATTTTAACCAGTAGTTAAGGGTTCAAATCTCGCTATAGGTATGAAACGGTTTTAAAATTCGTGACCAGTATCTATCCTTTTAATGGGCTTATACAAAATACGTTGGGATTAATTACTGGACTCGACATGAAGTATGTGTGACACATCAGGATTTAAGGAAAAACACAAAACGGTTGCATCTCTAACTTCAGGATTTAAGCCCCCAAAAATAAAACAGTTGGTGGTATGTAATTTATTATAGTGGTAGTTGTAGATAAGTGAGAAAGAAGGCATACCAAAAGCCAGGCAGGAGCTTCTTTCTACTTGGAGCTTTCCAGCCATGGATGAGTTATAAAAGGTCAAATATAGCCACCCTCAAATACGCTGTCCGTCTTGATGCACCCACCAATGACCAATTCAGCTAATCCTGACCCTGCCCCCCCCTCTTTCACTTACCCTTTCATACAAATTGTACAGATAATAGAATGCAACCATGAAATGAGAGAACAAACGGGTCCCTTCCCTTGGATGAAAATTCAAACTCCCAAAGAAATGTGGGGAGAATACCAGCGGATTGTACAGCACACTCACCCCACCGGCCATTTGAGAGTTTTTTTTTTTTTTTTTTAATATAGATAAATAGTTTTTAATAGATTGTTAGGAATTCATTAAGATTTAAAATATAATATAAAAAAACCAATCATAAAAGATTGAGAGAGTTTAATATGTGGGAATAAGCTTTAATTCAGTAGATGAAACGTAGTTTAATCACTATATTAGCTATTGATCGGCATTCTCTAATGGAACATGAAAGATGATGAATACTTGACTCGTTGCTCCTTCAACCTAGGTAGATCTGAGAATAAAATTTTAATGGGTTGCAGTAAGCCCAAAAAGGTCCATCCCAATCCATAATTAATTTCAAGATTCTCATAAAACCACTCACATTAAAGGAATAATAGAGCAGAAAAATGAATCCATGCAGGCCCAACGAAGATAAAAAATCATAAATATAGCAGTAGCACTTCTTTTTTATGGCGAAAATCGCTCGAAATTTGAAAAAGAAGATTATGGAAATCCAGGCTGTAGTAAATTGGAACTATAATATCAAAATAATCGATGCTTCGGAAGCTTCTTCGCCGTCGTCTGGTAGTGCTATTATCTAACGATCACTTCGAAACGACTTCACTTCAGCAGCGGCAAACCGGGACAGCAAAGCGGTTACAGAAAGTCAGATTACTTGCCTTGTAAATTGTGTGTTAAAAATAATTATTCAATAATAGAAGGCAAGGTTTTTAGTTTAGTTTATACCGATTCCGAATCAATACCCTTACCCTAACCTTTATCAAGGAAAAAATAATAGTGTTTCTTATAGGGAATAAAAGGGGTAATATCGTAAAACAGATAGGGAAGACCAATATTCTCGTCCACATAAGATCCTAAAAATACCGGTAAATCCGTTAAAGATGGCAAGGAAATAAGAAGCGTATCCTGCTCTTTTCAATTCCTTTATTTTGGAAAGGTCTTGCCCTCTTTCTATCTAACTAGGAATATGATGCGAGTTAATTTTCTGTATTCATAAATAATGTTTTTATTTATAATATTTTTTAATCATTATCTATGTCAAATTTATAATATTATATTCTTTATACATCAATTATCCTTGTCTCTATTTTGTAATTATACCCAAAAAAAAAATCCAAAATTTAAAGACAATAAAAACAATTAGTTCAACATAAATAAGACTAAATTTAATAAATAATAAAGCAATATTAAAATATTAATAATAGAGTTAAGAAAAATATATATTGATATTAGTGAATAACTCCTCTCTTCAAATTACCCTAACAGGTTTATTTAATGATTTCTAATTTATTGAAGATCTCGAGCCTGTATACTCATAATGGAATATAATATTAATATATTAATGTTTTAACACATAGCTTACTACAAACCATAATCAAAAGTAAAAAAAAAAAAAAAAAATAAAAGGTCAATTTTCATGCTATTTATTTCGTAATTCTTCCTAAGATATATTTTATATATATTATATAGATATAGATATAGACAATGTTGTAAGTTAAAAATTAAGAAAGAATAAACAGAATATGGTAAAACATTACAAATATTTAGGAATATTTAATTGGATATAATGGATAAAATAGAAAAAACAAAATATAATTTTGACGTAAGAATTTATTAATTATCATTATTATAATATAATAATATTAAATTTCTCTATTAAAACTTAATATAAATTTAATATTGCAAACGTATAAATATTTAATTGGATATTTTGAATAAAAAATAACAAAGTAAAAAAGATAGCTTTGACCCTATTTACTATATTGAATAAAAATAATAAAATAAAATAAAAAATAAATTTGACCCTATTTACTTCTCTTATAATCAAATTCACCCCTATTTACTCCTACATGGCTCATAATTAAAGAATTATAAAATCTAACTTAAAGAATACTAAATTAATAAATTAATATGTTGCATGCATACGTGTATAAAAATTAAATTTATAAAAAATAAAATAAAAATGCTAATAAAAATAATTTGATAATAAATATGATATTTAAAATATAATTAATTCAAATAAATATTAAAAAAAATAACTTTCAACAAATTAAAAAACACTCAAAAGCACAAATAATTAAAGCAATTAATTAGCTTTTATAAAAACATTTAAATTACTCTTAAATTATCACTATTTATTCTTAATTACTTGGTTTTATATTATATATAGATTTAATTTAAGCCTCACCTCCTCCCTTTTTCTTAATTTTTTTCAACAATTAAAATTCTTTCTGCTATCATCCTCCACAAAACCCTACTTTTTTCTTAATTTTTTTTAAGAAAAGACTCTCAAATAAACAATCATCCGTTCTTCTCGTAATCTTTATAAAATATTTCCCTTTCTTTCTTTCTTTTTTTTTTTTTCTTTTTTTCCTTATTAATACCAATGTTTTGTTGATCCTTTCACTTTGGTTTGATCATTGCATTTTCTTTTTATTTGTTTTTTTGGGGTTTTTTTTCGTTTATCATAAATAGGAAAGAAGATGAAGATGGCAACATGCAGTGATGAGGGAAGTGAAGATGTAACAAAACCGGAGACATCCCCACCAAAGGAAAAGGCGTTGGGGTCTGTAGGAAACGTGAGCAAAAATAAGGACATGTTTCTAAGAGCCGATAAGATAGATTTCACGAGCTGGGATTTGCAACTGGATAAGCACCTGAGCAAGGCCTTGTCCATGGACAGGGGTATCTCAAGCACCATAGAGAAGAAAGAGTGGGAAATTGATTTGGCTAAACTTGATATAAGGAATGTCATAGCTCATGGAACTTATGGCACCGTTTACCGCGGCCTGTATGATACCCAAGATGTTGCAGGTATCTCTGTAGCCTGGTTTCTGAATCCATCTTTCTATCTTCTTGTATTATATTGATATAAAGATGTTATATGTAATTGGCCCTTGGAATTAACCTTTCCATTTTAAGAGTAGAATATGATAATGTAGTAATAAATTCATATCTTTAGGTTATGATTTTAGGCCTAGGATCTTAGATATAAGATGGAATATTTAATAAAAGGTCCATGCTTGATACTAGGAACTTGAGGTTTAGCCATAGGATGTGGCATCCATTCTAGCAACTCTGACCGTAAGTTTTATTGCTTCGAGGTATAACTTATACTAAAAAAAATTCCTCAAGAGTTTTGTTCTTCAAATGAAGGTTAATTTTACTATCAGCAAAATAAAAACCTTGGACAGACTTGGGTAAATTTCATTCGTCTTGATGCTGCATATGAATGGCGTATGCTACTACAACTGTCTAATCGAAGCTCATGTGCAAGCGATAAAGCCATAGGGCTTTATCTTCAAAGAGTTATTTCAGTGGCTATTTCTTCTGCAACAGAACTCTCAGTCAAGAATTAGAGCTGCTTTGTCTCTTTATGTTTGCTTGGTATATCCAGCTTCACCTTATGCAGAGTTGCCATGGGGCTCTATGATTGCTTTATCTTCTAAAAGTTATTTAGATGGCATTAGTTAAACTTCTGAATTAAGTTCAGGCAATCTGAAACTTAAGTGTTACAAATGCAATCTTTTTTTTACTTTCTGATGCTTGGTTCTAAAATGTGTCTAGGGGCATTCATGTTAAACAATGGTCTCTATATGACTTGCTGCCTACTGCAACAGTAAAAATTAAAAAGGAATCCTGCTCCAGCTTGCTGAAATCCTAATTGCAAAGAGCTTTTAATTTTTCAGTGAAGGTATTTAATTGGGGGGAGGATGGGATTGCCACAGCTGCTGAAGCTGCTGCTATTCGGTCATCATTCTGCCAAGAGGTTGCTGTTTGGCATAAACTTGATCACCCAAATGTTACAAAGGTTAATAAATTAAGGTTTTTAGCTATGTCATGCATTTGGTTTCATTTGCGTTATGATCTTATATTAATAGCAGTTAAGTAAGGAAAGATGGCTCACTTTTTGGTTCTCTCTGGCTCGCTCGCTTTTTTTTTGGCTTCTTCTAGTGTTATTACTTCTATTCTGCTTGCCAATAAATTCCAATGTTCAAATCATGAATAAGCAGCTTCTTGCAGTTTATTGGAGCTTCAATGGGAACTTCCAACCTTAAGATACGAACCAAAGATGCAACAAGCCAGAATAATAGTGTTCTTCCTTCCAGTGCGTGTTGTGTTGTTGTTGAGTACGTTGCAGGTGGGACGTTAAAGGATTATTTGATAAGAAACAGGAGGAAGAAACTAGCCTTTAAGGTTGTGATTCAAATTGCTTTGGACCTCTCCAGAGGGTAAGTAGTTTTTGAAGTATATTAGGATTTCCAAAGTATTACTCTTTGGAAAAGCAATGAATGATTTTGGGTTACCATTTGTAGTTTGAGCTACCTTCATTCCAAAAAGATTGTACACCGTGATGTCAAGACTGAAAATATGTTGCTAGATGCTCGTAGAACATTGAAAATTGCTGATTTTGGTGTTGCTCGAGTTGAAGCTCAGAACCCACAAGACATGACTGGGGAAACAGGCACTCTTGGTTACATGGCTCCAGAGGTATCCACTCCATTGTTGTGTTATTTGTTTCTCCAAATAATGGTGCAAAACTTTTCTGTTAAACTGCGGCAACAATTGGGTCACTTAAATGCCTCAACATCCCTCCTTAGTTTTCTGCCTATCAGCCCCCTTTTCGAACCTAATGCAATGTCTTCTGTAGGTCCTCGATGGGAAACCTTACAATAGGAAATGCGATGTCTACAGCTTTGGTATATGCCTATGGGAAATATACTGCTGCGACATGCCTTATGCCAACCTTAGTTTTGCTGATTTTACATCAGCAGTAGTGAGACAGGTATGACTCAAAAACATCACATCGATATATATCTTGTATAAAATGGGGATTTAATATGTATATATATCTTGCATTATGGATGTCTACTCCTGACGTTGCAGAATTTACGACCAGAAATTCCGAGATGTTGCCCTGGTGCATTGGCAAGCATAATGCGAAAATGTTGGGATCCACATCCCGAAAGACGTCCTGACATGGATGAGGTGGTGAGATCGCTAGAGGCTATAGAAACACGAAAGGGAGGTGGCATGATACCTGACGACCAAGCTTCCGGCTGTTTCTGTTTCTCTGCCCGAGGCCCATGATATTTTGTTACCCTCAATTCATTATGCACTTCATTTTTAAGCTCCACTTGGTCCTCTTTCAATAACGAGGTCATTGATTCCATTTGCGCATACGAACATCACATCAACCATGGAGAACCTGTTGATGAATGCTTCAACCTAACTCATGCATGTTTCTTACATGTATATATCTAAAGGTCTGTATTTCGTACATACAGGATTCTTTTGTTATTATAGCATGAACGAAGAAAGAGAGATTCATCTCGTACATAAAAATGAGCTCAAATTTAGTCCATTTTGGTTCATGTAATTTTAATTAATTTGTCAGAAAAAGAATACTATTTGAGCTTAGGCTCACAAAACCAGTGATCAGATTAATTTTGTTTAAAATCCTAGAATTTGTGTGAAAATTTGATCTATAAATCTGTATATATTATTTATGAATTAGTATGTGTTATTTTTTATTTTCCCTATTAAAATCGACTTTCGGAGACGAATCAACGTACACCCATAAGATATTTTCCTCGAATTGGGAAAAACCGACGTCGTTCATGAACATTTAGCCGATATAGCCGCTCAAATTGGCGACGCAATAGCTAATCTACACGAGGGTGGACTTGTTCACGGTAACCTCACCACTTCAAACATGCTTATCGGAATGGAACTATATGTTGGATGAGCCACCTTTGTTGACGGAGAGGTATAAAGTAAGCGAAACCTATCAAGATTGATTAATGCAACGAGGAAAGAAAAGGTGCTTGAATCTATATGTCGTGATATTTTCTACACATTACAATCATAATGCACATGTTTTGAACATTGAAGACCTGATTTAATGGAACTCGTGGTAGAATTGAAGTTTTGATTGTAATAAGAAAGAAAAAGTAGTCAATATATATCATTTTGAATTTATTAATATTTTTTTAGTAATATTTAATATAAATCTAAAAATACTTACAAACATCAAATGAAGGAGAATTAAATAAATTTTAAATGTAAAATATTCATCAATAATTTTAATTAAAAATCTATCATACAACAAATTTAAATAAACAGAAAAAAAATATCATCTCATGCATTAAACAATAAAATTATCTACAACAAAATCATATGCTGTAATCATAAAAGATGAAAATGCTGTATATAAAAACATGCTCACGAAGTTTCTAAGGATTTAACATTTTTTTTTCAATAAATTCTTCGCTTCTTTTATTATTTATTAATTTTCATATTTAAAAATTTAAGAAGTTTATTATTTATTACTAAAAATAAATCCTTAAAAGCTTTTATTATTTATTATTTTTGTTACATAAGTCCTAAAGTTGGTAAACTTTTAACGTTTACGATTAAAGTTTTTTTAATCATTAAACATTATAAACGATAAAAGAATAATTTTTTTAATAATATTGATGCATTAGTTGTGTCTAATATTTTAGCTTGTGGGATCGATATAGGTTGTAAATTTCATGAATTTGATTATTCCAAATTTCTAATAAAATAGCATGGATGTATTAATATAATTGGAGGCGCATGACATGAGCCACCAAGTGTTGGTATGATTTTGGAATCAAAAGTGTACTTTCGAACTCTTGTTTTTGACAGAAGAGTAGGACAATAATATTCCAACTTATTAAGCAACAATTTGCACGTTGTGTTTATACACCCACGTGACAGCATGTGAAGGGATATGAGAATTGAGACAGTAAAGTGCCACACACTCTAACAGCTCCCCAAAGCATCATCAATGGCAGGTGGAAGGAGCTCTGTCGTCATGGTGATGAAATGGAGGTGCCCTCGGGATTTGATGGGCTGTCAATACCTCTGATATCGTTTTTAACTTTGGTGCTTATAGGGAAATGGAAATAAATAATAAAATAATAATAATTAGGTGGAAGGAATTTTTTTAATTTTATTATCTAGGTTTAATTTACTATTTAGCTTTTAAAGTATATTTATTTTTTTTATGTTGATACTTTAAATTTTATGTCTCACTAATATTTGAAGTATTAATTTTTTTATTTTTGATCCATTTTTTAATTGACATTAAAAAAATTTGTTAAGTAATTTTGTCCAATGAAAAATGTAATGTGATATTTAAGTTCATTTAAAATAAAAAAAATAAATTTAAATTAAAAAAATAAAAATATTAATATTGAATATTTAAATATTAAAAATATCTTTGACTTTGATTAATTGTTATCGAGTGTTGACTAACCGTTGATCAACCACGTGACACTATTAGAATACGTCACATGTCTTTTTTTAAAATATATTTTTAAATATTATATATTATATTGATTTAAAAGGTAAAAAATTGTTTATATATATATTTTAAAAAGTTTTAAAAATAATTTTTTCATAAAATTATAAAATATATAATTTTAGATTTTAAAAAATAAAAATTGTTATACAAAAATTTTAAAAAATATTGAAATTTCAAGTAATTGATAAAAAATTGAAATTTAAATACTTTTTAAAATTTTATATTTTATATTTTAGAATTTTTTAAAAATATTTTACAATTTTTACTAAAATTATTATTTTCAACTATCGTTTTTTTTTTCTGTTAATTTTATTTTTATAAAATTTTTAAATATATATTTTTCTAGATTATATATAGTTCTAAATTTGTATAAATTTATTTATATTTTTTAATGTGTATATGCATTTAATAAAAGAAAATATTTATTTATTTTACATAAAAATTAATGTGTCACGTTGTGATTGATTATAAGAATTTTTAACATTTATCAAAAATAGATTAAAAAATATAACAGAAACATATTTTAGATATCAAACTAGGAAATGAGTATATTTTAGCTACTAATTGATATAAAAAATTGTTTAAATACTATAATAAAAAATAAAATCGTAAATTAAGCCTATTAAAAATTTTAACTAATACAAATAATTGTTAGATGATACTTTGTCCAAAGTACAAATTAAAGTCTAAGGCCGCCCCATTCACCAATGCTTCCAAAAAACAATTTTCACTGTAAAAATGCTTTTTGACTAAAAACAGTGCTAAACAAATAATTTTTGAAAGAAATTTTTAACTTTTTGAAAGTACTTGTCCTCATATGGAAAAGTTAAAATTTTTAATTTTTAGTTTTTTCATCCCAATAGCACTTTTGACAGTTCAATTACGTTTTCATTCCTTCAACACATGGTACTTTCTTTTCTTTGATTAATTGCTTAAAAATATTTAAAATTTATATTTTATATATTAAAATATTAAAAAGTATAATAAATTATTTTCTATATTCTTATTAAAATATCATAATATTAACTAATTTAATTATTATTTAAATGTTTATTTATTACTTTATAACACATGTCTAAAATGAATATTTTAATTCTCAAAAGCACTTTTTATTGTTATACTAAACACTTAAATCTTAAACCAAACTTTTTAAAAATACTTTTCCAAAACATTTCTCAAAAGCAATACTAAACTAACCCTAAATAAATGTTTGACTGCTTTGTCACAATGTCTACGATGTCTCCATCTTACATTGTTTATTGAGTTTGTTTATTATTAATTGAGGTTGCGGCTTCACAGTGGTCATGTTTCACTTTTCTTTATGCTTTCTAAAATATATATGATTAGTTACTAAGTAATGGTAAATTTCTGTTTTGATCAAAAAATTTTAAAAAATTATAATATAGTTATTAAATTATTTCAAAATTTTTATTTTTAAAATTTCGTTAGCAAATTCCAAGTGATTATTCAATAATCGATATGGTGGGTCGGTACCTATTAACGAGTAAAATAATATATCTTAAATTCAAATCGATCTAACAACCAATGTAAAAAAAATTGTTAATTGAACTGTATAAAAGAAGAGAAAAAAGAGATTCCGATTGGTGCAAGTAATGCGAATAAAGAAAGTTATATAATATTAAATTTAACATTCGAATGACTTAAATGAAAATTGTTGAATAATTTAGTGATCAAATTATAACTTTTTTTAGTTAAGTGACCAAAACAAAAAATTTACTTATAATTTAGTGACTAATGATATAATTATTTTTTAAAATTTAGTGTAAACTTTTTTTTTTTTTATGTATTTTAGGGAAAAATAATAAAACAGACAAAAGTTAATTGTTGAACCATTTTGAAAGATGATGTTTAAGGGTAGCCCTAGATGTTAAATTTATTTTTGCTTCACCTATATATATATCATCTCTCTTAAATTTAATTCTTACTAATTATTTATAATATTGTCAAAATTTTAAAAGAAATTAAGTTTTTATAATATATTTTTTATACTTTTATCTTGGATAAAATTGTTTATTTATAATAATTGTATAACTTTTACAAGGGTATCAAATGGATATTGTTACTCAAATGAACATGATTATGGTAAGATAAAAATGAATAATCATATAATATACTCTATTCTCATGAACGAGAATCAAACTTCAATGACACAGCATATACGGAATTTTCTAAAATTATTATAGGGTAGTTAATATAAATATCAGAACACATTAACTAACTGTAAATAGTATTAAAAAGGAGGAGTTAGGAAAGTAGTCGTAATGAAACCCAAAAAATTGAAACATCTTTAAAGTTGAAATGACATCCATGTGTTTACAACAGAAGCGTGCAATTACAAATAGGAGGATTAGGACCCATTGCTCTTTACTTTTAGTCTTGATACACCTCTTTCACTGTTATCAACTGTACTGTACAATACACATCGTGGGGGATAATCTGCCATTTTTACGATTTTAAGCTTATGTCTTTTTCCTTTATATAATTTATGGGCATTTTTAGCAAATATGTCCACATTTGTTAGGATTTTATAACTTTTCATAATTATATGAATAAATAAAAAATTTATTAATAATTTTGATGATTAACAGTATATTTTGAGCAAATGTATTTGAAGAATAGTAGCAAATTAATGAAATGTCACTTAAATGATTAATTTCGAATAATGTATAAGTAAATTCTAACTTTTTATAATTTGATGATTAAAATGTAAACAAGTAGCACATAAAAAATATATATTTAGATTTTTTGAAAAATATAAACTTTAATAGTAATAATAATGGGCCCCAATCCAATAAGCCACCGTTGAATTCTTCAAACCTCAGAATCGCATTAGTCTTCCACTCTTCGTCAGTTGTTGTCTGGCCCTCTCTTCTGTGCATTCCTTTTTCTTCTTTTTTCGCTCTGTTATATCTTCGACTTCTCCTGCAGAAAATACTTAATTAGTGTAACACCGAAGAAAACAAGATGGGGGAAATGCCCAACTGGACATCTTTGGATTTAGCTTTCAGCTTGTTGAAGATAAATTATTAATGCAAATTAAAAAAGACTGGAACTTCCTTTGCTCCCTTGCTTGTTTTCTGTTCATTCCCTAAGGGAACAGAGGAATGCCCTTCTCTTGCATCTCTTCTCCTATCATTCAAAATTAGCCCATTTGTATCTTCCATTATTTTCAGCGCTAAGCTTGAACTTTCCCACCTGTTTCTTTTAAAGCCCGTTTTCAAGATTGTTTTTTTTTTTTTTTTTTGTCTTTTGTACGTTTTCTATTTGTCTTTGCTTATGTTTTTTAAAACGGCAATACCATGTCGTAGTTGAGCCAAAAGAAGCAACTTCACTGAATCATAATGATTTCTGCTTAGCTATACGAAAGCTGTGGCACAATGAGAGATGGGAACACTGAGAAGGAGCAAGGTTATTTTGAGACAAGCCAGAAACCCATTTGATTCTTCTGTCATTTTTTGTAAAGCATGAGATTGCTGTTTATGTCAAGTGTATTTTCCTGATGAAGATTTCATGGCCCAAGACATTGATCAAGAAGTGGTTGAACATCAAGAGTAAAGCCGAGGACTTTCATGCTCATGATATTGATTATGGAGGTGGCTTTTAATTCTGTTTTAGTCTTTCTTTTCTGAAAGTGAAAAATGTCTTGATTTTAGATTCTTTGTGGCCCTGGACATTGGGGTTATTCTACTTCTATGATTTTACTCTTTGTTTTATAGAAAAATGTATCTTTTTTTGTTCTTAATTTTGAGTGGCTTGATGCTTTCCATTGGCAGTTCAAGATCTGGAATTTGTTTTCTTCTCTTTTGCTTTATTTTTTTACGGTGTTTGTGGATAGAGTGAAAGAGAAAGATGAGTTTTAACAACTTTATATGGTTTTTTTCTTTTTCAGATGATGAACATTGGAGACACAACTTCTCTGAGAGGGAGTCATGCACCATCAAGAAAAGTAAAACAGGTTCCTGATTGCTTTGGACCACCATCTCTCTTCTATCTCCCTTTTCGCAAAATTTTTAATTAAAACCCAATATTTAGAACTTAATATTATTCCAATCTGTTCCATTTTTCTTCTCTGCAAATTTTTCTAATTAGTTACATGGATGCTAGAGAGATTGAGCAAGAGGTATTCTGATCGAGTTCCACTAAGTAAGATTGACCTTGATGGCTCACAAGCTACAGATGTGCATAATTATAGGTATATGTATGTTTCATTCTTAATTGATTTCTGGTTTTGAGTTGTGTTGTTGAATAAGTAATTTTTGGTTCTATATGTGCGCAGGGTCTTTGTAGCTACATGGAATGTAGCTGGGAAATCTCCTCCTAGTTATTTGAATCTCGAAGATTGGCTTCATACGTCTCCTCCTGCTGACATTTATGTTCTCGGGTATGTCAAACTAGTCCAGGTTTCTTCTACATCTCAAGTCTCTTGGAAAAACTAGTTTGATGATGGTAACTAAAGCCTCTATGATCCTTTAATTTGGCCTTTTAGGTTTCAAGAAATCATTCCTTTAAATGCTGGTAATGTTTTGGGCACTGAAGACAATGGACCGGCTAGGAAATGGCTAGCTCTCATTAGGAAGACCCTGAATAGTCTTCCCAGCACCAGTGGTGGATGCCATACACCTTCACCTTCACTGATACCAGATCCACTTGTAGAATTGGATGCTGACTCTGAAGGATCGACAAGGCAGAGAGCTTCATCTTTCTTCCACCGACGATCATTTCAATCCTTGAGTCATAGCATGAGCATGGATAATGACATGGAGATGTCACGACCCTGGCTTGATCGTCGGTTCAGTGTTTGTGATCGTGTTATCTTTGGGCATAGACCAAGTGATTACGATCCTAGTTTCAGATGGGGTTCCTCTATCTCTGATGACGAGAATGGACATGGGGATTCACCAGGTAACACTCAGTATTCGCAATATTCTCCGATGTCTTGTGGTAAATTTTTCTCGGCGGAGGAAAGCAATAGACAGATGGGGCATTCAGGGTATTCTTTGGTAGCCAGCAAACAAATGGTTGGGATATTTCTAACTGTATGGGTGAAGAGTGATCTTAGAGATGATGTGCACAGCATGAAAGTATCCTGTGTTGGCAGAGGATTGATGGGTTATCTTGGAAACAAGGTACATTTTTTTTCCTTATGAAACTTTCTCTGATTTGAGAATATTTGTTGAACTTGGAATAAGGAGGCATACTCATTTCTCGGATGTTCCAGGGTTCCATTTCTATTAGCATGTGTTTGCATCGAACCAGCTTTTGCTTCATCTGTAGTCATTTAACCTCTGGGCAAAAGGAAGGTGATGAACTGCGAAGAAACTCTGATGTTATGGAGATCCTCAGAAAGACGAGATTTCCCAGGGTTCATGGAATGGGGGATGACAATTCTCCCCAAATGATTCTAGAACACGAGTAAGCCTTTATATGTACAATTTGGACTCTATTCATGCTTGTCAGATTAAGATACTGCATTGTTTTGCCAGAAATTTAGTCTTAGCCTTTGGTATAAATTGCAAGTTTTAAATGTCTTGGCATAGTCGCATCATATGGCTTGGGGATTTGAATTATCGGATTGCTCTGTCGTACCGTTTTGCGAAGGCTCTAGTTGGGATGCACAATTGGAAAGCACTGTTAGAGAATGACCAGGCATGTTATACTTGATACATTTTCATGCCCAATTCTCAAGGAGCATTGCACTGCTCTCAATTTAATTCCTATGAGACTTACACATTGATGGTTTTCCAGCTTCGTATAGAGCAAAGGCGGGGCCATGTTTTCAAGGGATGGAGTGAAGGAAGAATATATTTCCCTCCGACATACAAGTATTCAAATAACTCAGACAGATACGCTGGGGAGGACCAGCACCCAAGGGAGAAGAGAAGAACTCCCGCATGGTAATCTCCCTATTTACCTTCTTTTAAGCAATCGGAGGAGCTTTTATGTTTATGAGAAGAAACTGTTACATAAATTTGCTTTTATAAAGAACTGATATTTGTGAAGGTGTGACCGTATACTGTGGTATGGAAGAGGCCTCTGTCAGTTATCTTATGTTCGTGGGGAGTCAAAGTTCTCAGATCATAGGCCTGTTTATAGTGTATTTTCAGCAGAGGTTGTGTCTATTAACCGTAGCCGAATCTGGAAAAACTCGAGTTGTTCCAGTGTCAGGATCGAGGTTGAAGAGCTGCTGCCACCATCACATGGATACACTGAACTCAGCTTCTTTTGACATAATTTCTACCAATCCATATTCTATGATACATCCTTGAGGAAAATGAGACAGAACATGTTAGTAATACATAAAAGGTATCATGAAGAAAGTATAATTCTCTCCTCAATTAGCCAGGTACTGCAGCTGTAAATAATGCTTTTTTACCCTGTTAAAAGTGTTTGATCAACTCGAGAATATCTGCTGCTTTTTTCTTACCCATTGATTACTGCTTCATTTTACAGGTGGGATGCCCTATGGAATCTGTACCATGGTGGCAATAACAACGAACTTGTGGCTTCATTCAACTGTGAATGCTAATTGTAGTTAAGACCAAGATATGAAGTAATGTGGTGCTTAGCTTTGGTAATCTACCTTTTCTTATTGCCAATTATTTTTTGTGCAGAGGTTAGGTTGGGTGTAACTTTTAGACTAAACCAACCCTTAGGAAACTGTCAGAAGAAAAAAAAAAAAAAGGAAACTGAAGGTCTAATAATTTCTTCCTTTTTATTTATTTGTATTTATAATTTTTCTGATACAAACATTTATTTATTTACATTTAAAATATTTGTATAAATATCTTTTACAAAATAGTTGCATTAAAATTCAAATTTTCGATAATGGAATTTCAAATGCAAATCAAAAGCATGAATAAAACTTCTTGTGATAATATAAAGAGAAAAATTCGTAGAAGAAAATTGGCATTCCTTGCTAATATTTCTACCTTATTTTCTATGATACTGACTTCAATGCTATCCACGTTATGGTTGGTGTGATCGGGGTGGCTCACCAAACTGGTCTAAATGTATAGCATTCAACCACTCGGAAATAATTAATGAGGATGAAATTTGGTATCGCAAAATTCAACTATGGCTTCAACCCTTTAACTAATCTCTTAAACTAGATCCATCTGCTTCTAACTTCTAAATCCGCAACATAGTTGAGTGCTTGAGCAATCTCTTGACATTCAACCGGTTTATTATGATAACAATAGTAATTGCTGTAAAGTCCTTGAATATGGTAGCTAAGATATCTACTCGATCGAGGAACAGGAATTGTCTAAACCAAGGGAGCCAGTTTGGGTTAGGTGCTAAAGAAGGGGGGACCCCTATACCCTTTCTCTTTCTTCTCCACAAATTGAGGATTCAGATTCTGGAACCTGGAGTTGTCAACAAACATGGTAGTGAAACTGAAATGACTACCAATATTTTGAAATAGTAACATATTTGGACGGTACGTTACAGGTTGAAAGAGAATCCATAAAGCTTGAGGAATACAGACCCACAGACAGACTGACATGACACTAGTGGAGCAATTGTACTGCACGCAGGGGGACCCGGGAATTCCCATGCCCTGCCTATTATTTAGCCATTCCTAGCTTTTCTTATTTTACAACTACTTGTTCCTTAAAGTCCAGCATGAAAACCTCTGAACTTTGATAAAGCGAAAGACAGTTCTTAAGCCGTATAATCTCGATGAAAATGGTGTGATAGCGATATCCAATTTGTAATGGTTAATTTCCAGCCTTGGTTATATATTACCTTAGGGTTTTTTTTTATAAAAAAATTTATTACCAACATCAACATCTCAAACCATGGTGGCTATAAATATAAAGTAATGTCACAGAAATCATCGAGGATAATCATTACATCAAATTTAATCTCATTCAATAATTCTAATTTTTCAAATTTACCAACCTTCAAGGTGGTCACGTTTAACCTATACCTTAATTTAAATCTAAATTTAAACTCTAAAAAGAGTTCATCATAAAACAAGAATTTCATTTTAGGTATTCTTCCTTCTATAAATACCTTTTCCTTCAAGGTGTCGTCTAAGAAACCTTGGACTAAAAGTTATGACTTAATCGGCTTAAAATATTTTAGGAACACAAATCAACAAGATCAACAACAAGGTGAACAATATTATCAGAAAATCAATACTACAACAGTATGGTAAACGTGATTATTACTTGTAAACCTCTGATCAGGAACAATACTATCAACAAGAATAAGTTGAATACTATGGTTATCCAAGTGACAATCAACATGGCCAACCGGATGACCAAGGAAACTACTACTAGCAGGCTCAATAGAACCATACCACCAAGATACTATCAAGAGTATCCAAACCAACCAAATCTTGCGGGAGACAATCATCAAACGCAACGTCAAGAGGTTAATAACCCAACTATGCAAAATAATATCCCAACGACACAACAATATATAGAGCTCCAAGAACAACTCAGGCGCTTGTTGAAGAAATATAACCAACAGTTAAGTGAGCAACAATAAAACACTTAGATTATTCATGAGCTTAAAGCGAAGTGAGACCACTAAGGCACGAAGAAGCTCTTGTTGACAGTTCACTGATTTAAAACCAAAGCCCTAATGAAGAAGCTCTTTTCAATCTATGTCCACCGTTGTCGGATGGTTGCCTAACTCCAATATTTTCCTCTTCTTAATGTGACTTTTTCCTTACCCATTTGGATTGAGACTTTGCTGTTTGAAACTCTCTTTTTAACTCCTGACTAAATTTAGTATATTTGAGTTTTTTTTTTACTGCTTTGATTCTGTTTTATTTGATTTTATTCTATCCCTTTGCTTCAAGGAAGGGGTGTTTGAATAACTTGATAGTGAATTTTCTTGAAATATGATTACAGTTAGAAGGGGAAATGGTGAATAGGCTAGGGATAAAGGGTTGCTGAGTTGGTTGAGTTAAAGGTGAGGCATAGAGTTGATAATAGTTTTATTGCGGTTTAGGATTTGAGTTATTGTTGATATTATTTGGATTATCAAATTCAAAATGATATTTTTATCAACGAATCAAGATATAATATCATTTTCATAATCAAAATGACATATTAAACATTTTTTTTAACTTCTATTAACCGGATGCGCGAATTTAACCTCTAACACTCCACAATAAACATCAAAGTGTTGATGAAATATAAAAGCACTGATCTCCTAATACTCCACAAAATACAACGCATGAATTGCACCGTACTAAAATAAATTACAGTGTAGTGTTAGAATGAATTGTACTGTAGTACCAAAATGCTCCCGAAATCAAGGGCCAATCCAAACCCGCACATTTGTTTAAAGATAAAAGCAGTGCATGGTGCAATATTGATACATTGATCAATTTAAAGTTACACCCTTTTGGGATTCCAGCGAGGGGAATGTTAGTATTGCCTTGAAAACAACTAATATTACTCAGGGCAGTGGAAGTGGAACTTCTGCATGCAGAAAGCAAAAGCTGAAATTCGAAGGTAGTAGTAGCTAAGCGACCCCCTTCAGAAAGTGGGAGAGTGAATAGGGCCGATAATCTACACGGATAGAAATTAAGGAGAGTGAGATTAAAGGGTTTTACATTGAAAATGCGTGCTGTTCCCACACTAAGCATCGATTAGATTGAAGTGATGCCGTGTGAAGCTGTTTTTAAGCACGAAACGTTGTTGCTTGTTTAACAAGTAGTCAGTGATTAGTGCCCAGTAGTCACAAAGTTAAACAAGACGCAAGAGGAAACAACTGTAAATGATGTGTTGGATAGTGAACAGGGTTGGCGTATGCCTGGTTTCGATGCTCATTTACTATGGAATGCCCTCCTGCTTATCTCCTTCACTAACCTCGCACTTCTTCCCATCGATTTCCGCGACATTCGTAATAACTTGACTCTGGGTTTTACTCATCCTATCAATGAAAGCCAAAGGCAAAGGATATCTTCAGTGGCCGACAAGGATCCAAGAAAAATTTCGTTGGTTGTCTTGAGGAGGAGAGCCATAGTCTTGCATCATCGTTTGATTACATGTTGTGTTGGAGGGATATCTAGTGGGCTTAGAATGGGCTTGATGCTTAGTATTTATGTTAAACTGAACAAACACCTAGGCCCGTATGCAATGTCTTTAGAACCGGAACTCCAGTAATCTTTCGTTGGTGGAATAGAAGAGAGTTGATCCTAACAAAGACCAAAACCAAACTGTGAAACAGCTGACTACCATCCAACCAGGAGGCCAAAAAAAGGATCAAAACCAACAATACAGATGAAAAAACAGAAACAAATCTCGCCACAATCTTTTAAGCTTCCAAGAACATATTATGGTCAAATTTCAAGCTTTAATCTTTTTTACTTTTTTGAAGCTGTATAAATTCGGTTAAATTTTAATTTTGATCCTTATATTTCACTTATATTTGAAATTAAATCTTTATACTTTAATTTTGAAGTAATTTGACTCCTCAATTCTTATAACGTGATTAATTAGTCTAAACATATTATTTTAATTAAAATATTTATGTAAATTTTTAAAGATTGTTAATCAATTAAAATTCTTTATTAAATTTTAGTTAATTATAATTTCTTTTTTATTACATGGATGTCAAGTAAGTATCTTTTTAATTTCAAAATATCACATCAATAAATTTAACAAAACAATTATAACAACCTTAATAAATAAACCTAAATTTTTAAATTTAAAAAATAAAAAAAAACTAAATTCTGAAAAATAAAAATATAAAGATTAAATTATAATTATATACATATTATAATCTTTAAATGCTTACTCCATAATTTAACAAAAAATAAATAATTAAGTGAAGTGTAGATAAAAACACGCTATACCCATATACAGAAGGAAGAAGCTTCCTTCTTTGACACTTGCCAGCCATTCATGCATTTTTCTAAGCATTATGTTAAGAATAGTTAAATTACAATTCTAGTCCCTCTATTTTTAGGTTATATTTTTCCCTTTCTTTTTCTTTTTTGCATCAAAATGGTTAAATTTCCATTTTGACTCCTATAATATGTCTAAATTTGAGATTTAATCTTTATATTTTAATGTTTAATATAAATTGGTACTTATATTTTTATAATATTATTAATTGGTCCAAAGAGTTAATATCATTAACTTTTTTGTTCATTATGTTAGTTATATAATTTGAATATCCTACAAATCTTACATACTAACACGTGATTTTCTATTTCTTTTAAGTTTACCTTGATCTTACATTTTTTTTTACAATTTTAGAAAAATAGTTAAATTTCAATTTTAATCTCTCTATTATATCTAAATTTAAGA
The DNA here is from genome assembly GCA_039519145.1 of Kokia cookei. Taxonomy (NCBI): domain Eukaryota; kingdom Viridiplantae; phylum Streptophyta; class Magnoliopsida; order Malvales; family Malvaceae; genus Kokia; species Kokia cookei. The sequence continues at coordinate 4,983,097 of CM076908.1, read as the reverse complement.
GTTAACTATTACACTTTAACTTCTAATATAAATTGGTCCATATATTCTCATAATTTTATTAATTAATCAAAATAGTAAATATCATTAAATTTTCAATTAAAATATTATATACAATTTTTCTAAGCGATATTATAATATATATTAAATTTAAAATTTATGTTACATAATTTAACACAAACAAATAATCAACTCATAATTTAAATAGCGTGGGTGCAAATGCCATGTGGCGAGCAAGAGTTTGGTATTTGCATGTGCCTGTGTCACACCTGATCAATTGCCCTATTTTAAAAACCAAGCCTCTTTCGAACCGCCTTTTTCCTTTTCATTTGCCACTGTAAAAGACTAAAATTTGTAATTTTAAAACCAGGTGGGGAGAGTTAAACCACACCGTGAAATCGCACATTCCCGAAAATTCAATAGATAACTTTTTTAGGAGTCTTTTCTTACGATTCTGATCCCTGATCTGCATGGTGAGTATCATTTCATCTCTCTCTCCCTCTGTTCTTTTTTAGCTAAATTTACTGCATAACTTTTTCCATGGAAATCTGTTGGTTCGTTAAAAGTTAATCTTTGATGGTTTGGTTTCTCGTCATATTTGCTCGGAAACTGAAAATTTCTTTGTTTAATTAAACTTTTGAGTATTACGTAACGTATGTGACGGTTCTGGTTTCTGCAATTTTTTCCCTTTCATTTTGAACGCTCTTTCCCTTAATAGGATTTAAGATCGGAGCGGAGCACTGTATTGGTGGTTACTGATGACGCAAGTTATGCCCGTAATGCGCTGGATGCAATTTGGAGTTCTGAGAACGAAGACCCTAAACGCTTGGACCCTCTAATTATCTTTCAAACTTCTTCTTTAGGTATTCCATTTGAATTCTAATAATTTTTTGGTTATTTTTAAGATACTTATCTCTTTTTAAGGCTAAAATACACTAGCACCTGCTTCTTTTAGTTTGAGAACCTCGAGGATAAATGCATATTTTAAAAATGAGTAGCAAAAGTAAATATAATTTTAATTGAATATACTTTCATTTGTTATAGTTTTTCACACACACAAACACACACACACACACACACACACACACATATAAAGTTAAATTTTGATTTTTGATGAATAGGAAATGTCTTAATTCACTTTGAAACTAAAGTAATTAGTAAAGGCAACAATTATATTTCATCCCTCTTTAGTGAATAGTTTCGACTTTCTCATGCTCTTTTAATTTTCTTCTATTACAATCTTTTGATGTTTTAGTTGCTGGCTTTATTACTCATGTTTGAACACATGTTTTCTTCTCGGGTTACTTCAGCTCGCCTGCCATTGCAATCATCCTATGTAGACCAGGTCATTTTCTTCACTAGGTCAGTTGAATTCCCTGTTGATGAGTTGTATGCCGAGATCTTTAGAGTTATGACTCCTAGTGGAAAACTGGTGGTTTATCGAAGTTTTCAGATTGAGATAAGCGAAGTAGAGATGGTAAGTATGTTGTGGTTTTATGAATTTGATGGAATTGTAGTAAAGACAACTTACTAGTCGTTCATGTAGGCATTGTCTGCTTTGGAGCGCAAGTTACTATTGGCAGGATTTCAAGAAGGGGAACGTTTTCAACTTAAAAAAATTGCTCACACTGTTGGGGTGAGTGCATATTTTATTCACCTTTTTAGATTTAATACTTCTTACAGGTGCATGCAGCATGTATATCCAGGGTTTTCTGAGCTAGGTTTCTGATCCCTCCCTGCCTAAGTAAAGAAATCCTTCTGGTCTGATGTTAGTTGCTTGATAGATTTATCAATTCTAATTAGTCATTGTAACTATTTTGTTTTCCCCAATTTGTACGTGTAATGGTCAAATTCTGCTTTAGGCATGTTATCTTAATTTTGTGGTTCATTTCAAATTCAGCTTTATATTACCTAATGGGAGTTTTTGATAAAACTAACTATTGAAAACCTTGCCTCTATTAGATTAAGGCTAAGAAGCCATCTTGGAAGATTGGATCTTCTTTTGTTATTAAGAAGACCGTGAAAAGTCCATTGAAAATTCAGATGGACGATGACTCGGATCTCATTGATGAAGATTCCCTCTTAACTGAAGAGGATTTGAAGAAACCCCAATTACCTACTGGTAAGATGGCAAGACCCGACAAGACCAATCATTTTTGGTTGTCAATTCTTTAGGAGGAAAATTTTAGGAATATCATATAATATAAATATACTATTTCTTCAGTTGGTGACTGCGAAGTGGGAAGCACAAGGAAAGCCTGCAAGAACTGCACTTGTGGAAGGGCCGAACAGGAGGAGAAAGTACAGAAGCTAGAACTGACTGCTGATCAGTTGACCAATCCTCAATCAGCTTGTGGCAATGTAAAACTTGTTATATACTCCTCTCTCTGATTTGGTTTGGTTGATTTAAATTGATTTTACTATTATGACAAATTTGTGGTGTTTAGTGGTTACTATTGGACTCTGTCTAATTGATGCTTTTACTTGTTCGGTTTTTGAAATATGCTTTCTATTCAATCTTTCACTGAAAAGAAAAAAAAAAGAAGCAAAGCGCTAAGGAAGTCGGACTTTATACTACTGCTTTTCTGTATGCTTTGAAACTGTGGAGTGTTGACTAATGCTTCTTTCTTTTTTGGTAATTTCTCCTTATGCTTTGAACTTGTGAACAGTGTGGACTGGGTGATGCATTTCGCTGCAGTACATGCCCATACAAGGGCCTTCCACCATTCAAGCTGGGCGAGAAGGTATGTGTTTTGTCTCAGGTTCTCCTTGATTCAGGCACACACACTCTAGTATGCAGACTGTAACTTTTCTCATTTAATGAAATGTTGGCATACCAAATGCTTAAATTTTAGAACAAGTATGACTTAGAATGATTTCTCCATCCAGGTATCTCTGTCAGGGAACTTCCTTGCAGCTGACATTTGAACTCCAAATGATGGATTTTTGGCCCAATTTTTAGTTTTTGGATACTTCAAGACATTAGATACTGTTTTGGTTTAGTGGTTTATTGTGGAAGTTTAAAATTCTACTTCATTTTATATAACATTTGATGAAAATACATGCAGTTCTTATGTTAGTGTTCAAGTGGATATTTTATTTTTATGGAAACAGTCTGAATACTAAACTCAAATTATCCACTGTTCCATAATAGGACGCATTTCTACAAATGATTTATGATTTTACAATGATTAAAATGAAAATTTAAATATTATAATAATCATAAATAACAAAGAATACATTTTGATTGTAGACATCTCTGCTTCATAGTCTGCAAAATCTTCATCCGTGAACGGATGCCTTATTTAAGCACCAGGAAGAAACTGGTGAATGGCTATCAAAGCAAAAAATGAACATAAATGCCTAAACTATTTTCTTAATGTGTTTAACCTTGGATGCAATCCAAAAACTTCATATTCTACATGTTAGTTGAGGACCCTAATCCATTGGCCACCTCTCTATTTAATCTTCGTTCACTATGTTTAAAGCTCAGGCATGCCCTTCCCAGTCTTAGGATTGTATGTCTTCTCCATTACAAGATTCATTGGAGTATCCTTGGGACCAGCTGCAACACAGAACAGCTGAATCAAGTGGCATGCAGAACTTGGGCACTGCTATGGCAGCAAAGGAACTCGCATGCAACAACAATTATGGCAGGGTAAGAATACTGACAAAGAAAGCACTATATTTTTGCAACCCAATCACATATATGCACACAATTACCAAAAGCTGTGTAAAATTCGTCGTGTGCACTGATGAGTTTTCACCCCTGATAAACTTCTAACAAGTTGTGGAACAAAACAAAATGAACAAACAGAAGATAATTGTCCTTTATAGGTGATAGTATGTTAAACAGCTATCTTTCAAAATATACAATCACCTTCATGACCTGGTCCTTGCTTAATGTGCTTTTTTACCTGTAAAATAGAAAAAAATGAAATGTAAAACAACCCCTCCAAGTAACAGAACAAGACCCGTATTTTAAAATTTGAAGAGAGTCCTGACCAGATTATTCCCTTCGACAACAACACGATTCTGAGAGCAAATAACGCGTTTGATAATGCCAGTTTCCCCTTTATCTTTGCCCCTCGTTATCATCACCTGCCAGTTGATTTACAAGAAATAAAACGTATAATTAGTTTTGACTTACTCTAATGCTGATCAGAACTGGAATTTAAATGAGGTGCTTACATTGTCACCCCTGAGAACTTTCCAATGCCTGATGAGCTTCTCAGCTGCTTTCCAACCCATTTCAATCTTTAATCAAAAGCTTCAGTAATTCAGAAAAGAAGAAGAAGATGGAAATGAATATAAAAAAAGGCAGGAATGGTGGAAAGAACCTAAGAGAGGTAAAGCACCGAACTTTTGCCGATGACTTGGATGATCTGGATCGTACTCGTTCAGTGCCAGGTCTTAGGGTTCTCGCATATACCCCATTGGATGATGGGGTTTGCAATCTGCCCCTATTTCGTAAACGGGTTGGGAATCGGAATCGTTCTTCCTAATTCACTTGTGCTTCAGTGAATAAATTTAAAAAATCGAGATATATAATAATATTTTAATGAAATTTAAAATAAAAGTTTAAAATTGATCTAAATGGGAAGGAAATACAAGTTTGTGTGAGGAAAGATGAAAATTCTTTTAATCCACCATGTCTTTAACTTCCTTTGCCCCGCACTTGGCATTGCACTTCACCTCACACACGTCGCCGCTAGTCCCCTCCTCCTTGCATTCGTCATCACACCCCTTGTAACATGACTTGAAACTCTCGTCACCGTCCGCTGCCACCGGACTCACCCACATTGTTGCTGCCACAACAACAATGCTCACCAGTATATATCCTGCCACCAATTTGTTGGCCATTCTCCCTGTTTTAATCCCTTCTTTTTCAAATGCTATATATTTTGCTTCGTTTCTAATATAAGGCGTTGGTGTGGCAAGGTACTTGTAGGGGTATGAAAACCCTTATTTTAGGCAGTGATCCGCCGGATGGGGAAGTTTAGTAATTAATAATAGGGGGGGGGGGGGGGAATATCTAAATTTATGGTGTCGCATTTCAGTGTAAGATACCGACGATTGTTACTTGCTATACGAAATACAGCCTTAAAGTTCTAAACTTAGAATGTTACAAGCTCGGGGGAGACTTAAGTGCCAGGGTTCTGTTTATGGTCGGAAGTGCAAGCAGCTGTAGAACCTTCATACCTTCCATGGCTCCAATAAGCGGAGAAGTTTATTCATTGTTAGGTCAACTAAGGGCTTTGAGAGGGAAAATCAGCTTAGTTCAACTTCTTCAACTAATTGCCTAATTTTTTTTTTTATGCATATGACGAAATCATGTTCACTGTTTGGCATGTTAGTTGTAACTCTGGGTTTTCAAGGTTTTTTTTTTCTTTGTTTAATTATGTAGGTCGGTTGGTTGTAGAGTTGCTCCCTATGTGGCTTGGATTATGACACGTGTTAATTTGGATAAATGTAGGATATAAACATAATTAAGTTTTTTAAACTTTTTTCATATATTAATTTGCAGTATTATATCATATATTCATATTGAAATATGAATAATTGTGTGCACCTACAAGATTATTTTATTTAAATAAAGAAATAATATATTGTTCCATGTTAATAGTTTAGTTCAAAAACGGGGTCAAACGGTAAAATTCTTACAAAAGTTGTATGAATTTGAACTATACCGTTTTGAAGAGTTTTGTACCATGATTTTCGTTCTCTCGATCGAAATACTATAGTTATAAGTTAAGGTGTAATCAAAAGGTAAACCGAGGGTGGGTTTGGATGAGCAGTGCGTTTACCTGTGAGTAGTATAAAAATAATAGTAACGGTGAGATTAGATACTGTAGCGTGAAACAAAAAATAAACTAAACACACTGTATCTCATTCCACCGTCCATCTAATTCTGACTTTGATCCCCTAATTAAATTATCAATAATTCAGAGTAGTTGTTTTTAAAGAAGAACTTGGAAGGAAGTTTTAAAACTTGGATTTGTCTAAGCCTAAAACAGATTTCTTTTATAGTATGGTTGTTAATGAAGGGCTTCTTCAACTCTTGAAAAGAAAATGTAAATGCCTTGGTAGTATCAGCTTGGTTTACCCCCATGTTTTTAATTCAAAGGGGAAGGGTCAATTTGCTATTAACAAATCCTTCAGCAAAAAGTATTTATACTACTACATATATATTTTTAATATATTACTTTTAAGACAAATCAAGAAGCTAATTACTTATTGAACAATCCTCAAGTTTAGTAGGAGTTGTTCATCCAAATATACCAATCTATTTGTCATTTTCCTCCAAGACTTTACTATATAATTCCAGTGGCTTCATTATCCTTCTCACTCAAACCCCACATCTAGTAATTTGACTTCCCTGATTCTTACACACAACTTCCATCTCTCTGGTTTCACAACATCTTAGGCAGAAAAAAGGATCCATAGCAATAGGAAATGGCTTCAAGAGGTGTTGAGATGGGTCTAATCCTAGTGCTGATGGCAATGGTATGGGCTGGAGCCAACGCCCAAAGCTGCACCTCCGCACTCACCAGCCTAGCCCCATGCCTTAACTACATTACAGGAAATTCCTCCACCCCTTCATCTACATGCTGCTCACAGCTGCAGACCGTCGTTCAATCATCACCTCAATGCCTTTGCTCCGTGATTAATAATGGCGCTTCCTTAGGAATCACTATAAACCAGACCCTGGCCACGCAACTCCCTGGTGCTTGCCAGGTGCAAACTCCACCAATTAGCCAGTGTAACGGTAAGCTGAATTAGTTACTTCTTTTTTTTGCTTGCTTCCTGTACTTATCTACAACAGGGAGATCTTTTTTTCTTTTTCTGTTAGTAACTTGAATTAAAATTTCCCAGGTGGAACGACTGGAACTCCATCAGCAGGGTCTCCAGCTGGTTCACCATCAGATTCTTCTGATGATACGCCTGAGGGTGCCATTACACCATCAGCATCAGACATTCCTTCAGGTACGTACTAAAAACGATCAGGTCACATAAGCTGACCAACAAACCAAAACCCGATACATCATAACAAGTTTTTGAGGCATCAATTACTAGATGATGGAGGGACATATTTTGATGTTATTGCTTAAACTTTGCAGGAACAGGGTCTAAAACTGTTCCATCCATCGACGGGGGATCATCCGGGGCAAGCATAGAGAAAACCTCCCTTCATTTGGTTTTCTTCCTTCTCTCCATTGCAGTCGTCGCCAAATTCTGATGAGTTGATCCATGCAGGGAATTGTTGCCCTTTGCCGTGTTGATGATGATTCCTTTTCCCTTGTTTTCCGTTGTGATTGGATTTTATTGTACTACTTTGTCCGACGTTTAGTCGGAAATTATTGAGGAACTCTTTTTCTTGTTTCTTTCAAATAACTATGGCTCCCATCCTGTTCAACAACTAGAACAAAAATTTATGTTTGCATTGAAAGCAGGAAATAAGGTAAATGTAAGTAAAACAAAAGAATTATATTGACTTGATTAGATAGTTAAAATAAATAAACGAAGGAATTATTTCATTATAATGAATTTTAAAAATTATAATTTTTTCATAAAATAATTTATGAAAAACCAAAAATGAAATTTTATATCTTAAATCATGTTTCCTTTTCTTTTCTGACTTTTTTTCAAATAGAGAAAGTAAAAAAAAATACTAATTTATGTGGCTTGAATAAAAGGTTTTATACAAACAAAGGAAATGATTTCTCTTGCATTCCTTTCTTTTAAGGCTTAGTATATAGATTGGCGCCTAAATTTAGTAATTTGTTTTATCTATTGGCCCCTATTTTTTTATTTTTATTTTTATCATATTGGTTCCTATAATTGATATCTGTTACATAAATTGGTCTCTACACTAATACCGTTTATTTCTTAAAGAATTTTTTGATGTGGACAAACACGAGACTTAAATGTGGAGAAATATGCGAACGACATATGAATTCATCTTTAACTATGCTTAATTTTTTTAAAAAGAAAACCTTAAAAGTTTTGAAAAAAATTAAAATTTGTTAAAAAATAAGAAAAATATAAATTATAAAAATTCAAAAAAAATATATATATATATAAATTTAAAATAAAAAAATTAGTTAAAATTAAACAAAAATATGTTTAAAAATAAAAAATAAATAAAGTTGGTTAAACATTTAGAAAAATTACAAGAAATTGTACAAATATAAAACATAAAAATTCAAAAATATTTTAAATGCAAAGAAACAAAAATTAACCGGGTGACGTGGGTAAACTCTTTGTTAGAGCCGGTCAATGCTGATCAAGCTCTGTTAACTTCGGTCAACGCCCTACCAATTTTTTTTTTCATTTTTTGTAAATTTTTTTAAAAAATTGACTATTTTTCTTTTGTATATTCTTGAATTTTATTTTTAGATTATATATTTTTTATTTTTAAGTTAAGCTTGTAAATGATAAGTTTTAACTTAACTTTTTATTTTTTGAATTTTTATAATTTATAATATCTTTTAAAAATTTAAAATTTGTTTTCTGGTTTTTTCCCAAAATTTTAAGGGTTTATTATTTTTTAAAAAAAATTTAAGAACGATTAAAAATGAATCCATGTGTCCTCCCTTTATTTCTCGAGGTGTTGCCTCATACTTGTCCATATCAACAAGTTATTCCAAAATAAACCATGTTAATATAGTGATGAATTTGTATGACAGATGCCAATTTTAGAGATCAACATGATCCAAAAAAAATTTAAAGGCCAATACGAGTAAAGTTACCAAGTTCAGGAGTCAGGGTTAATTTTAGCAATGCTTTTTAAAAGTGTTTTTGAGTAAAAAAAAAACTTTTGAAAGAAAGTTAAAATTTTCTCCATCTCGTTTTTGTAAAAAAAAAGTGTTTTTTTAAAGCATTTTTAATGCCAAAAACACTTTTGAAAAACTCAAAAGTATTTTGTTATACTTTTATCTCAAAAGTACTTTTTATTCCAAAAATACTTTTGAAAAGTAATGTTAAAACAAAGCCTTAATCTATATATTAAGCCCTGAAAAAACTAACGGTATTAACTATAGGGATTGATTTGTGTAAAAGATGTTAAACTTAGGGACCAATGTGATCCAAAAAAATTTAAGAGTCCAATTTGAAAAAAATTATCAAGGGCAAATCTATGTATTACGCCTTCTTTTAACATAGGTGAAGTCGACAATCAAAACCTTCTATACAATGAAAAGTTTGCAGACAGCGTTTTTCGTTCATACGTTAAAAAAAGGTTTAAATCCAAAATTGGTCCTCAAACTATATCAATATTTGCATTTAGATATCTAAAGGTTTTTTTTTTGTCAAAAGTAACACCTATTTATCAATTTCGTCTCATCTTACCCCAAAACATGATGTCATCCAATAAAAATGTGGCATTTCGTACTGGAAATTAAATATTTTATAGGTAAAATGAGACGAAATTAATAAAAATAAATTATACTAATAATCACCCAACTATTAGTAAAATTACTTTTTAATCATCAAACAATTCAATTTTATCATTTTTGGTCATCAATTGACTATTGAACGTACTTTTTATCCGAACAACATACTTATACAAACTTAAAATTATTTATTGCATAAAATTTTTATCGGAAACTTTTAGTTTTTCTCATTCCTTAAATAACTATAAAATTTATAATAGTTATTTTTGTATAATTTGTTTTAAACAACCTAAACTTCTCCACTTTATTGTGTATTTCCATTGTATACTAAATACTTATTGCAATTCAATAAAATTATAAAATATTGATAAATTTAAATTGCACCGGTAAATAATTATCGAGGCATATTAAAATATTAATATTATATTTGAATTAATAAAAAAGGAAAATAACATAAAAAAAAAGAGTTTAAAAAAAAACATACATGTTATTGTCAATCAGTAAGTGAACAAAAAGTGAGAGAAAATAAAATACTCAATTTTCTCAAATTTTAATTATCTATCTAAATTAAAAAATATATATCCAGGTTTTACTTCACTTTACTTTATTAGAGAAAAATATCAAGACCTTGCCTTTGAAAAAGTAGTCGGTACAACGTATAAAGTCCTTCGCCACTTTAAACCTAAGCATCAAAATAATTGAGAGCACACCTTGGACCGACTTCATTAAAAAATTCATTAATATGCCATGTTCCATAGTTGAAGTTGTTTACCAAAGAATCTGTTATATGAAAGTAGGCAAAAGTTGGTGGCCAAACATAAAGCCACAGCTGCCTCCCCTTTATAAAACCACACCTCCCCCACAATGCCACATACATCACACTTCTTTTACTCCAATTCAGAAAACAAATCCTGCTACAACCATGAAGGGAGCAGCAATGGTTGCAATGCTTTTTATAATCGCAACAAATTCATGGACAGGATCTATGGCACAATCAAGTTGCACCAATGTTCTCATCAGCATGTCTCCTTGCCTGGATTACATACAAGGGAACTCTTCCAAACCCTCTTCTTCCTGCTGCTCGCAGCTTGCTAATGTTGTGAGGTCAAACCCTCAGTGCCTCTGCCAGGTCCTCAACGGTGGTGCTTCGTCACTTGGTGTCAGTGTTAACCAGACTCAGGCCATGGCTCTCCCAACAGCCTGCAATGTTAAGACTCCACCTGCTAGCCAGTGCAATGGTAACCAAATCAATTAACCTTTTCTTCTTCTTCTTCTTCTTCTTCTTCTTCTTCTCTGATGTTGATATTGATTTTATGTTTAGCATCTTCTCCCTCTGGCTCTCCATCAGGAACATCAAATTCTCCTTCATCAGGTACCATTTACAAGAGCTAATTAATTGAAAAGAGAGTTGTTTTAATTAACTTGATATCCTATGGAACAATTAGCATGAACTAATTAGACTAATAATACGTTCATGTTGGTACAGGGGGTGGTGGTGGTTCAAAGAGTAATGTTCCAACAACAGACGATAGCACATCAGCGGGGAACTCCACGAAGCTGTCATTTTCAGTGGTCTGCCTCTTCTTTTTGCTCTTCATCGCCTCGGCTTAGGCTTCAAGCTTGATCTCCATCAGAGCACGTTTCGCCGTTTGTGGATCCTCTCATCTATTTCTACTTTTTGTTTTTCAATGTGTTATTAAATTGTTCGGAGGGAGTAAATAATTTCTTTGAGATTTGTATTTTACATCATATGTGGTTTTCTTTTCTTCAGATTTTTAATAAATATATCTTTCAATTTCATAAATAAATGAGCAGTATAACACATATCATTATTATTTTTATATACATTCAACATATATCATTGTTGGTCGAATGAAAATGAAATCATAATGTCAATTTACACCTCTGACTTCAAAAAAAAAAAAAAGGGGAAAAAAAATACCGATTATTACTCAAACATTTAAAATCTGATTTACTGTCCAAGTTTATAACATATTATATAAAATTATACACATAACAAATTAAAGCTATAATACTATATTATATTATAATGTAAATATTAAAAAATTTATTATAATGGATTAAGATATTGATGAGACGGATTCTTAAGATCATTAATATTAACGTTGAATAATGAATACTTAAGACTGAAGTATATCTTACTAAATCCTTAAATATCATATGATTAAAAGTTAAAGACGATATAACTAGTGTAATTAATTTTATTAAAACCGATATCATCTCTAATTAATTTTTGTCTATTTTGATTTTTGATTGTATAATACTCTTCAAGTTTTTTCAATGAACAACTTTAAAGTACATATTTAAATAAAGGTATCAATGTATGGAAGACATAACTTGATTAGGAAGCAATTATGTTGATCCTTGTTAGGTTTTGTCTTTAATTATGTTTTTTATAATAATAATCCTCCAGATCGTAGTACTAACACTTGTCGGATGGCTACATCCTACTATGTCCAAAATTTTATGAATGAACCTTTTGGGGGGAAAAAAATCAAATACTAAATTGTAATTAAATAAATAAATAATAAAAAGAAAAACAAATTTTGATTTGATTCTCGAGCACGTTAACAAAAAATGAAAAAGAAATTTTAGAGGTCAAGTAGAGGTGTTAATGGACCGGATTCGAGTCAGATCTAAACACGATATTAATATATTTTATGTTTATTCAAGTTCGATCCGATCCGAAAATATGTGTCTAAAATTTTACCAAATTTACCCATATTTGCGAAAGATTAACTCAAGCTCATTTTACTTTTTTAAAAAATATTTATATTATATTATTTTAATACTTAATAATTTTAGATATTTTTTATTTATTGAATTTTTTTTATATAGTCATCTTAACATTATTTTAATGTTTTCATTAGAGTAGTTGTAATATATTTAATAAAAATGTATTTTTTTAATATGTTCTAAATTACATAATGTATAAAAATAACGTAATATAAAATATTATAAATTTAAAATAAATAAGTGACCGGGCTCGGACCTTGAATGTTCAAGTCTTAATCAGACCCATATTTTAAACGTGTTTAATTTTCTTGTCCAAACTCATTTTTCGAACCTACTATTTTTATCCAAACCCTCCCAAATTTCGGATGAACCTTCGAGACTGGACAGATAACTCAACTCATGAACAGGTCTAAGCCCAAGAAAATAAACGCGTGACATGAACATGGACCCAACTTGACATAATTACATTGCCGAAACATATTATCAGTACAACACTACAAAATATCCATCGAACAGTACATGAGACAGTTATTAATGTCATAAATTTAATGATGTCGTTTGCTTTTACCGTAAATTTTGTTTCTAAGAGTGCCCTACTAATTTAGGAAATTTCTCCTAGTAACCATGGGTATGATTGAAAAAAGGTTTATTTTTTTTAAATTAAAACAACAGATAAAATATGAATAACAAATACGATCAGCAGCTCAGATTACGCTCGAAACGATAAGTAAAGCTTCATTTAATTTCAAAATCTAATTCTAAAAAAGTCCCTTCCATCTCTTATATTTAATGATATAAACATAACCCTTTAAGTTTGAGTTAGAAAGAGTCAAGGAAGACTAAAATTTGGGAGTAAATAAAAATGGCATATTCCAAGTGGAATATCCACTTCACTTTCCACACGCCTTTTTGTAGTTAAAAAAATTGGAAACAAATACACAATGAACCAAACAAACAAAAAATAAGAAAAGTTTACTACCCGAACAAAAATGTATTTGTAACATGGGCGTTTCCTCCCTTAGCTCTGAAAAGTCTCTCTCTTGCTCTCTCTCCCTCCCACCCTCCCTCCCTCGAATATCTTCTCTTCGCAGGCGAACCAACAGAGCTCAAATTCTCTTCTTATTCCGAGTCTTGGTTTTCTGGTAAGGCATCTTCTCTTTTCTCCATTTCAGAAGCTTTGGAATAACCGCCTTTTCTTTTCTTTAATTCATAATCTTGATTTCATTTCGAAACTATTCCAATTCCCTTTCTTTTCTTTTTAATGATGATTTACAACTGGGTTCCTTTTTGTGAAACTGAAGGAACGGTGGTGGGTGTATTCTTCTTCTTGTGCTGAAATTTTAGGGTTTTTTCTCAATTTCACGAATTTCTTTGATTTATCTTTGTGTTTCTGGGTTTTGGATTAACAAGTTGATAAAATGAATTAAGTGTGTCTGTGATGGCTTAATTCAATCGGTTTGGGGAAATGAAATGCATTCTGGTGCCACGTTTCTTTGAAAATGTGCTTGTTATTAAAGCTAGAGTCAGGAATTTTGTTCTGTGGGTCATTGAGTTAATGCTATAGCTGGAAATTTTAGATCTATGTGTAGATTGTCTAAATCAGTTTTTATATGATTTTACTGTGAATATTGCTAATTGTACAAGCATATTTCTATTTTTCATAACAATTAGTATTTGTATAAAGACAAAATAACTAAATCACTAAATTTGGTAACTTAACTCACCTAACATCCTAATAAAATCCAAAATCTAATTGTAATTAAATTATAAAATAACTAGATTACCATAGTGTAAACAATTCAATTCATCTAATAATCCAACATGCACCTAACATTTGATATCAGATATTGAATCATGTCATTTAATACAATCAGACTTAAGTAAAAGTAATAGAAAATTCCCAAACTGGGATTGTTTGGGCCATGAATGGAATTTTGATAAATAGAGCTTCTATTTTCCCCACAAAGTAACTTCATTGATCGTATCTTGCAGTTGTTGCTGAAGATTATTTGTTGTGTTTGATGAAAAGCATGGTGTCTAGAATGTCTTATGTTTGTCTATTTGTTTCTTATTTGCATGGTGCAAAAGCAGCAGTCTCAAGCATGGAAAATGAAATCTTAGAAGTTAATTACATGCTATTTTATCATAGTTTATGTGCATACGATTTCCATCACCACCTTTTTTGTACTTTTAGGCTTATCAGCTGGTTTATACCTCAATGTTTTATTCCTTATTTGCAAACATGTTGCAAGAACAGTCTCAACTGAAGCCTTAGATGTTAATTATGTGTTTTGTTTTTAATCTTATTAATAAATAGGTCAAAAGCAGATGATTTCCATTAAGGTTCATTTGTGTTTTTGGTTCATCAGTTGGTTTGTCCTTCCCATCTTAAACCACCAAGTCCTTTAGCTGCGTCAGGCACTTGAAAATTGTTAATGGGATGATTTCTTGCAGTTGAGCTCTTGAAAAAAGTTTACCAATAAACTATCTCTAAATGTGTTGTTTCAATTCCCCTTTGATCATTAGTTTTCGTTGCTATAAAGCAAGAATGAAACGGAGCTAGTTATTTCATTTAAGATAGCGAAAGCATTTCAATGTTTTGTTTGTGAACCATGTTGGTTAGAAAAATTCCAAACTATTGATTTGGTTCTTACCTACAATACCTTATATTCTATTTCAGATTGCATGTTGCACTGGAGTGATTGACATAGCAAAAGTTTGTTAGTGAAGAATCGTTGAAATCAATGAAACCTTGGTTAGCATGTCTGGATTAATTGAAGGACTTCCAGATGCTGTTGCCCTTAGGTGCCTAGCACGGGTTCCCTTCTACCTATATCCTAAGTTGGAGATTGTTTCTCATTCCTGGAGAGCTGCCATTCGTAGCCCCGAGCTATTTAAAGCTCGACAGGAAATTGGCTCAACAGAAGAACTTCTATGTGTGTGTGCCTTTGATCCGGAGAATTTATGGCAGATGTATGATCCTTTACGTGACCTTTGGATTACTCTTCCTGTCGTTCCCTCAAAGGTCAGGCACCTTGCTCACTTTGGTGTGGTCTCTACTGGTGGGAAGCTGTTTGTGCTTGGTGGTGGAAGTGATGATGTCGACCCTTTGACCGGTGACCAAGATGGGAGTTTTGCAACTAATGAAGTCTGGTCATACGACCCTGTAGTGCGTCGGTGGGCTCAACGTGCATCCATGATCTTACCTCGTGCTATGTTTGCATGTTGTGTATTTAAAGGAAAGATCATCGTTGCTGGAGGTTTCACCAGCTGCAGAAAATCTATATCTCAAGCAGAAATGTATGATCATGACAAGGATGTCTGGATTCCGATACCTGATCTCCACTGCACCCACAATTCAGCATGCACAGGGTTAGTTATTGGAGGAAAGGTGCATGTGTTGCACAAGGGATTATCTAAAGTGCAAGTCCTGGACAATGTGTGCTCTGGGTGGACAGTGGAGGATTACGGTTGGCTCCAGGGTCCAATGGCAGTTGTACAGGGAGCCCTATATGTGATGAGCCATGGACTTATTTTCAAGCAAGAAAAGGAAGGGAGAAAGGTTGTAACCTCTTCTTCGGAGTTTCGTAGGAGAATCGGGTTTGCAATGACAGGAGTGAGGGATGAAATTTACGTGATCGGAGGGGTAATTGGCCCGGATCGATTTAATTGGGATATCAAACCCATGTCTGATGTTGATATCTTGACTGTTGGGGGTGATAGACCTACATGGCGTCAGGCTGCTCCAATGACAATGTGCCGTGGAACAATTTTTGGTTGTACACAGCTAAGAATTTAAATCTCAACTCTTCTCTCTCTTTTCTTTTTTTGGTTTTAATTTTATTTATTTTTATCTTTAATAGTTGGCTGGTTTCATTTTGAGAAGTTACTGTTGTTGAGGCATTGAGTTCCCTCCTTTTGGAGATGAGAAATGATATTTTCTCTCTTACTCCTTATGCCTACTTTATTTTCAATTTACACACATATATATTATATGTTCTCATCTCTGCCCTTGTTTTCCCCTCTTCCTTTTATAAATTTCTAGTACCTTTTTTTAATAAAATAAAACATAACAAAACAAAAGTAGATGCATAAATTAGTGTCATGGGTTAGAATTTTAGTTTCGCAAACTGCATGGTCTTGGGTGATTATTTTGTTTTGAATTTGCGTAATTGAGAATTTTCGTAAAATTTCTCTAAGGCATTGAAATATAATGAAAGCAAACTCGAAACGAATGAGCAATGAAAAATAGAAAAGTCAAAGCAAAAATAGTGCAAACTTGAATATATTCACAACTATGAATGGAATGATCACAAATGATGGGAAAGGTTTTTATTTATAGTTGAGTTTTTCAAAATCAATGGTACAAATTGAGTTACATTGACTGTTAGGATTAGAGTTTATCTACAATCGATAGTTTATAGATATTTAAACTCTACAAGCTTATCCCTCTAGGATTTACACTATTTATCTTGATAATTCTAGTTTTATTCAAGCATTTCATTGGCCCACCAAGATTTTGAGTAGATGGGTTTTTCTATTTGTTCCACGAGTCAGGTTAGTTCAATTGGGTTAAATGAATCCCATTTTATCAATTGACCTTTAAGAGATGCTTTTTGTGCAATCGTCACGGGCTTTGATTCGCGACTCGTGACATTCTCCCTCATCCATTCTTGCAACACTCTCGTTGCATTCTCAGAATTACACTGGTTTGACTCGCCTCAAAACTTTCTCGATGCCTTGACTTAACTCTCTATCGTCGCTTAGCTCAACTTGTTTCTCTCTTTTCTACATCTCAATCGCAAGAGTTTAATGCTCTTATTTACCCACATCGTGATTTACCTCCATCAAAATCCCCTTGATCCGCACAATTAGACTTTGGCATACTCATATTGAACATCAGGTTAACCTTGAGTTTCGTTGTTAACTCTGGTTTGTAAGCCCCTTGGCTTACCCACTTCAGAATTATGAAAGGGCACTTGTGTTCTTGTCAAGCCAACAAATCAGAATAAAAACTACTAACAAAGTGTTTGAGATATACCTCACTCGTTGCATTTACTCGTCTCAACTGTTCAGTTTATCTCATCACTTTTCCTTCAAATAAAAAAAATAATACGTCAAAGGGTCGAAATAAACATTAAACTCAAAACATGAAAAGAAATATACTAAACATAATGCTACCAAGAAACCTAAATAAAATTAGAAAAAAAAAAATTAGCAATGAGAAAATAAATTCAGGTGACTTGGAGGAATCACAATAATGTTATGCACAAGTGCAATAAGCTCAAAGTGTATTTGAATTATCAATTAGACGCATAAAAAGTTTACCTCAAGTTTTAACTTCAAAAAGTTTTTCCTCATCATCCTCCTATACAAAAATTGAAATAAAATTTGAAATCAAAATCCAACCGTCAAATACAATATCATATTATTAATAAAATCTCAAATCAAAATAGAAGAAGGAAATTGGAAAAGAATTTTTACCATCAAATAAAATGTCATTCCTAATTACTCAGGTAGAGTCGATTTTATATATTATATAAATTATTAAGTTATATGGTGTCATTTAAGCTAAAATAAAGTTAATTGTATTAGACATCCCCAAATAGTGTATCAAATTTTAAATTAGTTCATAAAATTCAAAAAGTTTTAATTGAATCTTTAAACTCTAAATAAAGTTTCAATTTAGTCCTTTTTAACTTTTACATTTAATGACACGTGTCGCCAAACAATTTAGTTTTTTCATACTTTCCCTTTTTTCCTTTTTCATTGTTCCATTCTATGTTCTTTTTCATACAAAAATTAATTGATGTTATAATTAAATTAAATTTTTAGATTTATATTTAATTACGATATTATTTAGTTATATTAGTTTTATAAAAATAATTAAATTTAAATTTTAGATTTGTAATTGTAGTATATATTTTATTAACTCATAAAAATACTTCAATATATATTTTAAAATGTTATATTCCTTATAATTCTCTTTTTATTTGTTAATAAATAAATAAATAAATAAAATGTTTTATATTATTTAGTATAAATTTTATTTGCACTAATCTATTATTAAAAATAAAATAATGTAAATAATGTTTTATATTTGATGATAATTTATTTTTTATAGAATTATTTTATTCATGAAAAGAGAACGAAGAAAACATAGTTGCGTAAGAATTTGGTACACAAAATCGTCACTTGTCTCCTTTCTTTTATATATTTACTTCTTTTAATATTTTACTTGTCATCATCTCAATATATTTTATTAACAGTGGTGTAAATATTTTTTTCAGAATGATTATTTTGTATAAGAATATATTTTAATAAATTACTTTGAGTTAATTATTATTAGTTATATAATGAAAATAGGGAAATCAAAATAATAAAAAATTTATAAAATTATGACAAATAAACATTTTCCTAAAAAAAAACAAAAAAACCAGATGGTAATAGAATGAATGGATTGAAAGGATATTAAAAATTTAAGGAGTGATTTAAAATTTGAAGGCATGATTAAGTGTTAAAATGATTGCATTTATCTAAATTTAAACAAAGGTAATGATAATATTCCCCGGTAGCATATTTAAATACATAACGTACACCAAATAGAAGTCGTAATAATCCACCAAATTGTTAGAGAAGACAGGATAAGTGTCATAATCAAGTAAACCATTTCCATACGTTGCCTTTTTTTGGCAGATACCTTCATTCCTTGGTCCGTCAAGAAAATGGTTTGACGAAATGGATCAACCCCAAGGCCAGTTTTTCAAGCCTCGGCATTTCATTTTCTGATGATGAAGGCACACTTAAAAACGGCAGAACCATAATTGTATTATCGGCTAAGACGTAGAAACCACTGAGTTGAAGGGCCCTAATGCCAGCTCCATTTGTCAAACAATCCAAAGTGGTGGGTATTGCCCATATGCCTCGGTCAACAAAATATTTATTTGTTTTGAGAACTTTGGGTTTAGCCTAATCCATTTGTCCTATTTTTGCCATTACTAAAACTGGATATGGCTCTACTCGCCTTGACAGCTGGAATGGTGCCAGTTGAATCAAAGTTCATGGAGTTGGTAAGGCTAGTAGTGATGATGTAGGGATAGGCAGGTTGAAGAAAATTGAGGTTTACACCAACCTTGCAATGAGGAGGAGAGAGTCATTTTCGAGTTATCGTATACAAAATATAAAGTACGAAGAAAATTTTGGAAACAGAAAAGTGGTTGTATTAATATGGAAGTCCATGAACTTTAGAATACGCAAGATGGAGTGAAGGGTGAGAGAGACGAATTCCTGGTGTAGCTCTCTAGTTACCATAGTGGATGCGACTTGGGCTGCCACATGTTTATTCCATCATCCATTTCTTTCAATGTCCCCCGCTAGAATCAAGGTTCATCATCATTTCTTTGATAAGCGTTAAATATAACATGTTTTCATCTCATTTTTAATGTGATTTCTTGTGATTATTTGATGTTAATGGTGCGAGAAAACGTGATTTCAAGTTTTTCAAGCATTCTAAGACCTATATATGACAAACATAGGAAGATAGAAATGAATCGTCATAGAATATTCAATAAAAGTGCTTGAAAAACATTATTGAAGCCAATTCTGAAACAGATAATTTCTATCAATGTTGAATATTCTCATTTGATTTCTTTGGAGATTATCATTAATTTCTTCATTTCTTTTAGTTATACAGTGTTTTGGATGTTTTTATTTGCAAGCATGAACTAATTTTCTAAATACCTAGCGAGATGAACCCATGATGAATTATATAGTTTAATTTTTATTTTACACAATAAATACTTAGATCTTATTCTCAATTATGTTTGCTTAATTCTTGGTTTAATATTTCTAGATTATTGATCCATGTTTGATGTGCTTGAATCAGAAAATGAATAGATCCTGTTTAAGAATAGATCTTGCGTAATTGAGTGATGTTGTATGCAATCCTAAAAATAGAATGACATAAATCTACCAGATTAGAGTCAAATCTAATAGTGGAATCCATAGATCAGTTAATGTGATAATAGGAGTTTTAATTAGAAAGAAATTTTAATTAATCAACCTAGAGTTCGTTGCTCTTACTCTTGAAAGAGATGTTAGTATAATTTAATGATTTTTATAGATCAAGATACTAAGTAAAGAAATTGTATAATTTAAATTGATAATGATAGATGAAATCTAAGTGGATTATTTCTTGGGTATTGTTTTGCTTCTTGATTGTTTACTCGATTATTTTTTTGATTTGTTATTTGTGGTGTTCTTTAGTTAATTTTAATTTTTAATCAATCACTCCAATTATTTGGTTAAATAATAGAAAGATGGTAATTACTAGTACTTTTAATCTTAATAGGAATGATATTTTTACTCACTATAACTATACTATTAATTGATAAATACACTTATCTTAATCATTTGATTGATATTTGTTTTTGTTTTTTAATTTATTTTTATAATTACTGTCGAAACCATCCCCGATTTGGAAAATGACGAGTTTCGAAAATTATTTTTTTTAAAAATCAAAAAATAAGGGGAGTCGCCACCAATCATTCATTCGGTGTGATTGGATCACCATAAAACGTTTTTTCTTTTTAAAAAAAAAAACATTTTGAGAACATGTAGGTCTTCGAAATTTAGAAAAATGGGTTCGGGAGTCGGTGTATGAGGAAGGATTAGCACCCTAATACGCCCAAAATTTGTACCATATTGATTATTTTCGGGTCTTAATTTGTAACAGTTAAAAGCTTAAAGTTTAAAATACGATCCTTGAATGCATTAGTTAAATTTTAAAGAAATGAGGTTTATTTGGAGATCCCGTTATTTCAAAGTGATCGGAGAAGAAAAGTTGCGTCCAGTGAGTTAGGACACAATATTTCAGGATCCAAAAATGACGAGCTTCCTTTTGTAAAACCCTTTTTCTTAATTTTTAGAAAAAGGATATTCGATTATCTTGATTTGAAGAAAAGTTGCACCTAGTAAGTTAAGGCGCAGTATTTCAGAATCGAAGATAAGGAAACATTGCCTTGATTAAGGGTATTCGATTATTTCGATTTGAGGAAAAATTGCACATTGTAAGTTAAGACACAAATTTTCGGAACTCGAAATAAAAGGATATTACCTCGATTTTAAAGTTTTTGTATAAAAAACAATTTTGGAAATAAACATGCGAGTAGAAGATGAATGCGCAGTTACTAGTGGATATATAACGCAAAGTAAAATAAATAAGAAGATAAATTATCCACGAATGATCAAGATGCAAAATATGAGCGCATAAAAAATACAAATGTTGATGAGAAAGAAGAATGATACAATCGGAGTTCAAAACGAGACCCTTCGGATGCACGGGGGCAAAATGGTAGTTTCGAGAAAATTCGTAGTTAGAAAATGGAATTTAAAACATTCAAGGGTAAAAATGGCAATTTTGATACTTTCGAGGTCGAAAACGGAGTCTTCGGACATCCGGGAGTAAAATAGTAATTTTTGGATGTTTCGGGGTTAAAAATGAGATTTTTTGGAGTTCGGGGGGTAAAATAGTAATTTTTGGAAGGTTCGGGGTCAAAATGGGATTTTTGGAAGTTCGAGGGTAAAATGGTATTATTTGGAAGGTTTGGGGTCAAAAATGAGATTTTTGGAAATTTAGGGGTAAATTGGTAATTTTAAGAAGGTTCGGTGTCAAAAATGGGATTTTTGGAAGTTCGAGTCAAAAATGGGATTTTTGGAAGTTCGGGGTAAAATGGTAATTTTTGGAAGGTTCGGGTCTTTCGGTGTAATAAAACTAAAAAAAGGGTGACACATGGTAGCCCCTAAGGCATCCTGAGGTCAAAAGACCAGTTTGAAAACTATGGAAAATTTTTGGGTCAATTTTGTAATTAAGCCAAACTTGATTTAAGGATTAAATTAAAATAAATTAAAAGGAACAGGTACTGTTCGTAGAAATAAACCCAAACAATGACACGTGGCAGCCCCTGGTGCTTTCAAAAGGGTTTAAGGATCAAATTGAAAAGCATTGAAAATAAATGGGCCAATTTGAAATTAATTTAAAGTACGAGAAGGACCTGATTGAAAATCTAAGAAAAACGGAATGACCAAATGCACAAATATCCCCTTTCTTGAAAACACGCGGATCCTGAGTCGGGTTGGATCGGATTCGGGCCGGTCATGGATACTTTAAAAAAACTACGCCGTTTTATACGAAATACCCCTACCAAAACGTTGCCGTTTTGGTAAGGGTATTTAAACCCTTGAGCCCCTTGTAAAACCGAACCCCCCTTTCATTTTTTCGGATTTCAAAAAAAACCTAAGGCCCCTGCCCTTTTTTTCTCTCAAATGCCTTCCATGGCTGGCCAAGCTCCGGCCGGTCAACCCGATCGCCGTCCGTCGCGCGGGCCTGCACGCACCCTCGTCCGCGGCCGCGCGTCAACGCGTGTAGCCGCCGCGCTTGGTCACGTGCACCGGTCCACCCGCGCGTTCGTCGATGCCTTTCTTTCCCACGTGCCACGCGCCTCCGTCCGTGACTTTTTCAAGTAAGTTTTCATTTCCGACCTTTAAAACTTATCTTCCTTTCTCCTCTTTTTTTAAAAACCCTTTTCGTTTTTTTTTAAAACTAATCTTTCGTTATTAACCGTTTCAGTTTCTTGTTTCTTTGCAGATCTACTAACGGTTAGGCATCAGCGAGGCTCGGGGTTTCGCGATGATGACGATTCTGAGAGCGGCTCCGGTGGCGGTCGTTAGACGAAGATGAGTCCCTTCGTCTTCATTTTTAGTCTCTTTTTTTTTTAAATTAATGCTATTATTAAATGTTATTATTGTTGTTAATGATATTGGTGATATTATTATTATTATTGTCTATAATTAATAATATTATTAATGGTATTTTCGAAACATGTAGAAAACAATAAATACTTATGGGGATATTAAATACACGCATAAAATTTAATGGGTTAACACGATAAATAATAATGAATAATAAATGTATGCTGCGGGTATACCTGGATGTTTCGATGTTTGGCAACTTTGAGATTGGTTTGAGTCGGTTCACTGCTGGCTATTAACTGCTGCTATTTTGATTGTAAGATACGGTGAAAAGCTTATTCTTGTATTGATTTTTTAGAATCAGGGTCAGTACCCGTTACAAGTATTCTTGCCCTGCCTTTATAACCATGTTTACAATCATGCTTTTTTGTATTTCTCACATAAATGTCTGTCTTGTGTTTCCTTTTGTAGGTCGGCCATGGCAGCGGCGGTTGAAGCAACTGGTGGCAGTGAAAGTTGGGGCCGAAGATGGTGACAAGCTACTAATGACGTGGCGGCCTCTGGTTGGCTGAAGGGGAGGCAACAACAACACCACTTAGTGAAATTAGGGCCAAAAGTAATTTGGGTTTTGAGTATTTTTAGGCAATTTAGGCTGCTTTGTAATTTGATTTTGGGCCGTTTTGGATTATTTAAGTTTGGGTTTTTTGAATTTAGATTCCATTGGACTTTGTAATTGGACATTTGTTATTTTTTAGACTTTTTAATTTTATAATTAAATTTAAATCAAATTTAAAATAAATTAAATTAAAAAAAAGGCCCAACCGAAATTGGGCTTCAACAATTACATATATGACCTAAATTTAATCCTTTTTAAATAGAATATTAAAGTAAAGCAACTTTTGATAAATCAGCTGATCCATGATGTAAGTACAATCACAAGTTGATGAAATGTACATTAATGCATGATACCTAACAGTTTATAATGACCCATGTCTTGTCACATAATAGATGTGTTATATATTTAACATTTTTCTTAATATAATTCAAAATAATAATGACACCATTTCCCCCCTTTCCATCTTATCAAAAAATAGTGGTTATTATGAAATTAAACTTTCTCAAGGTAATAATAAATAAATGCATAATCATAGTATTGGGTCTTCGTAAATTTTTCAAAACATGGATCATCATAGTTCTCGATCAACTAATAATGCTAAATACATGTTAATGCCGGAAAGGACAAATTCCTAAATAGTAATGTGATTAACACGATTTGAACTCAAAGTACACTTGAAATAATGAACATTTTAATCATTAGGCCGACACATGAGATTCAAAATTATATTATTTTAGTATTAATAATTTGAACCAAGTATACTATTGGAAAAATTATTCCTTGAACCAATTTATTTATAAACTAACAATTGATATTAATAATTGTTTTAATACAAGTTTACTATTGATATTAATAATTGAGTTTCAATTGTTTTAATATTACTTTTGAACTCAGTTTACTATTTATAAACTAATGTCGCATACCAAATTCTCATGGATTAAGCTCGTATGACATTAAATGTTCGTAGGAGGGGTAAATACACTCTCCTGCGAACAGACACTTGTGAGAACGTGTATGAGATTGCATCGTCACATATTAATTCTAGAATAGGATACGTGTTAACATGCATGAAGATCTATTTATGACGTCCCATTCATGAATAGTAATCATAACATATAAATAGAGAATCTAACTCTTTTGAAGAGGACACACCGAAAATACTCAACAAATTGCTATTTGACTTATGCATTCCATCTTTTTATATTTAATTTTTTTAATATATCTTACATCTTATCCTTTTTATCGTGTTCGTAGAGTTTTTAAACTTCATATTAAATAATTTTTCTTGTGAACATATTTTTTAAAATAAAAATTCCAAATTGATTATCGATGGAAATATAATACTTTTTTTAATTAATATAAGTCAAGCACACAAAAAAATACAATATTTACTTTGACAATAATCGAAATATGAAGATATAACTGAAGATAATAATTAAAATAAGGTTGTATTCTGAGAGGAATGAAAAGGACAATAAAATTGTGTTAATATGATTTTAAATAATACTTTATATAAATTTCATGAATTTTAATATAATTTTGATAATCATTAATGTAATATTGGTAGTCATTCATACAATTTGGGCAACAGTTGAAATTTTGTAACCTTTTAAACAATGAGGTAAAATATTTCATATAAAAATTTCCCTAACAAATTTTTGGGTAATAATATACACTTTTTGTAACATTTGATAGGGTTTGACCTAGTTATCATAACCTTGGATATATTGTTAACATTTGAAAAGATTTTGACAACTTTGATGTAATTTTGTTAATCTCAGATATAATGAATTGCATATAAAAAAGGTAAATTATATAAATAGTCACTTTTATTTGTCTCAGATTATATTTTAATCAATTATGTTTGAAATGTTACGTTTTAATCACGTACGTTATCGTTGTGCTACGAAGTGGTCACTCTGTCGTTAAGCTCTGTTACCTCCCTAACGACAATCCTACGTGGCAGTCCAAATGAGTTTTAAATACTAACTTGGATGTCCAACTGGGATGAGCATAAGTTTTCAATTAAATAAATTTAATTAATTAAAATTTTAAATTAATTACGTCTTGAACTGGAAAAGAAAAATCATTCATCTCCTTTTTCTTTTAGTTTTCTTTTCTATTTTGACTGAAAAAATTATTATTATCTCAGTTGGACATTCAAGTTGACATTTAAAACTCGTTTGAACTGACACGTAAGATTGTGGTTAAGAAGGTAACGAAATTTAACGACATAGTAACTACTTCGAATAAAACGATAACGTAAATGACTAAAATATAATATTTCAAACAAAAATAACTAAAATGTAATCAAATAAATAAAAATAATAAAACATTACGTATTTTATCGGTCATGCACGAATTCAGATAAATAAACACGTACACAATTCTAGAAACCAATAAACAATCGTGTACGTAATTGTTTTATTTTATTGATTGATTTAGAATTAAATATTATTATGGTGAAAAGGATAGTTGGACCCATTCCAGCTGCTCATCATTTTTTCGATGACTCCCCTATTTTGAAAGCCATTAGAATTCGGCCCACGGTTCAAATCAGCCCTCGTAAGCCAGGTCCCACTTCTCATAAATTGGTTTGACTTCACAAAATTATTTACATTTTAACATCGATTTATTATGCAATTAACAGATGATGGTAGGGTTACATTCAAAGGGGACTGGACAAAAAAATATACATAATTGGTGGGTTCGTGTTAATTTGTTTGATGCTGAATTGTTGATTGGTAAAACTGCGGGCCTAAAGTTTGTTGTTCTGATTTAGGTTAAGGACCAGCCTTACACTTGCCATTTCTCCTTTGTCAACATTAACCATTGTTGCTTCTTTTTCAAGACTGAACGTCCTTCGGATATTTATTATCTACCATCTTCTTCTACATCACTTTTTACCGTATAATAAGTTATCATGATTTGTTTGATTGTTACTCAGTCTGTCCGGATTCCTAGCTTAGGAGGATCAATCTCATATGGGGAGAATTAATTTCAATTTAATGGCGATCTTCCCCGCCCCAATTATTGGGGTTTTGATTCAAGGATGGTCTCATTCCTTGCGCGCGCAGAACCAGGAACCCTTCATCTGCGGGCCTATGCTTATTTGCAAACAGGGGTAATCAAGATGAAGATTAGATTTAATAAAATTATTATAGGCAAGATGGCGTAAACCTAAGGAACGTGGATGGGAGTTGGACCCATCAATGAATGCATTGGAGGACAATGACACATGGACCTTTTGATTACATGGTTAAACAAAGCGCAGTTTCAGGTCCCATTTCATGTCCTTCCACACCAACACTGCTCCGCTTTTATTTGCGTCAGAGTTTAGACAAAGTGATCGGTGTAGAGTAAAAACACCAGAGAAAGTCGAAAAGGAATGCGACAAAACTACGTACGATAAATATGCTTTAAAGTTTAGACACCAATTGAAACAGTGAATTAACTGCTGCTGTCCATAACATTTGAAAAAGTTAAAATTATATGAATCTATCCTAACTTAGAAGTGTGAGAGTAGTTTGGGTCTTTTATAGAAACTTCAAACAACCAAGTGATATTTACAAAATTAAAAAAGAAAAAAGGCTGGGGGGGGGGGGGGACATTGAAGAGAAACAGTCTGATTTGGGTGCTAGAAAACCAAAACTATAAGCCCCATGGTCCATCACGTTTTAACATCACTCCATGGTTAAACGATTGAAGGTGTGAGCGACATTTTCATCCATGAAAATTGTTGTTGTTTTTCTTTTACTAGGTTTCATCTTCACGCATGAAAATGAAAATGGCCTTTTGGAATGGCAACCCTATGCTTGAATTCGATGCAAGGTAAAAAAGGGTCTCTGTAAATACTGAAAAGTGGTACAAGGTAAAGTTATTTAGTGCTCAGCCGTGAACTAATGATTATTCCTTTGAGAGTGCAGACGTTTATTTCTGAATTCGAAAACCTGCTGCAGAGAACAGTGAAAGATTGACAACAGACCAAGAAAGTCAGGACAAACTACCAGTGAAATCTGGACCTCGAAATTCTATCCACCAACGGACAAAACTCACTTCAGTTTTTTTTACAACATAAAAAGAGGGGGAAATTACTGCTGGACGTTTGTCATACCTTTACTGTAAGAAGTAAGAACCCACTCTTTCGCATGCGTACGCCTCTCTTCTATCTTTCTCTTTAAAACCCACACCCAACAACGAAACTCTTGCCTCTTTAAGCTTCACTTTTCTTTCGTTTTCTCTTCTTTTTTTTGCTCTTACCTTTTCGCTCTTTTGCAAAGTTTTGCAGGGGCTGGAAAAAAAACTGAATGGAAAATAGATTGGCACAGTTAAATCGATCTAAATAACGAGAGCCCACTAACAGAAAAGTATTAAGTCCCAAACACCAAAGTGAGAGAGAGAGAGAGTACTGAAAGCTTTATCTTTTTTAATATTTGGTTTTACTCGAGAGTGATGATGGTTTTGGGAGTAGCAAACATTTATACCATATTTGCCTGAAACTCTCAGATACTTTAGATTGGTACTACTTCTTTTGCAGTAAAAGAAGGGGGAAAAAACAAATGGCGGAGCAGTTGTTCGTGCCTGCTCTTGATCATGTGCTTTGCATGCGAGTTATTATGATGGGTATCGAGTCTTGTCCTTGTTAAGGCAGTTGGTCGAAGGAAAAAAGACAAGAGAAATAGGGAAACCGGGTTATTTTTTTGTTTCTTTTTTAATGTTCTGCCATGGAGGCTACAGAGATTTAGAAAGCATTTCAATTTCCCAGAGTATGCATTTCTGAATATTGAAATAATAAAAATTTTAGTTAAAAAAAAGAAGCTTTGGTGTGGTTTTTTTCTTTTTCTTTTACGTGATTAGCTCAAG
This sequence comes from Kokia cookei, assembly GCA_039519145.1. Taxonomy (NCBI): domain Eukaryota; kingdom Viridiplantae; phylum Streptophyta; class Magnoliopsida; order Malvales; family Malvaceae; genus Kokia; species Kokia cookei. The sequence goes on along the minus strand of CM076908.1, from coordinate 4,954,720 downwards.
CAGGCCAGCAATTCATGGTGGTGTGAGTGATATTAATCATTTCCAGGTGAGTTGCTGCCTTTTTCTGACTTTCCCCTCTCTTTCCTTTCAATTTCTTAATTAATCTGATTCTTTCCTTGTTTTTGCAGTTGTTTCATATTAGAAATTTGGCGGGGTCTGATTCTGATATCCATCTAATAAAAAGAGGATAGGTAGGTATGCTGAGGAATAGGTCCAGAGCAGTGACCAGCAAGCAAGCTTTAATGGCTGATCACAGCTCTCAAGCATCCCCTGCCCAGAATTGCACTAAACAAATCCCATCTTTCTTCGATTCTCCACGATTTAAAGCTTTCACTTCAAAAGCCTTTCCCGACGCTGAATCTCTCAAGAGCCCTACTTCAATCCTTGACAGCAACCCCTTGTTTCCTTTTGGTAACCCCTTTGCCTTGGACAGAAACCACCCCAAATCCCCAAAACCTTTCTCGCCTAATAACACCCGCCCCTCACCTGAAGACTCAGAACCAAAAGGTATTGCTCTTGCTATAGTCGATACATTCCTTAACAACCACCAAACTGAAGATAAGAGTTGCTGCGAGGCAAGTAATAAGAAAAAGGTCTTGTTTGGGACCGAGCTCAGAGTTCAGATTCCACCAATACTCCCACCTTCCTTAGTCTCTCCAACTACTTCTCCCACTGATTTTGGCATCAAGACCAGGAATTCACATTTGACACGTGCATTTGCCTCTCCCAATTATGGTATCCATATGGAGGATTCTCCTCAGGTCTTCCATGGATGCCTGCCCGTTAGGGAAATGGAGCTGTCTGAGGATTATACATGCGTCATATCTCACGGTCCTAATCCCAGAACCACCCATATATTTGATAACTGCGTCGTGGAGGGCTACTGCAGTTTATTGGAAAATAAGCCCAAACCTGCACCACAGAGTTTCCTCAGCTTTTGTCACACATGCAAGAAGAATCTTCAACAGAAAATTGACATTTACATTTACAGGTTCCGTTTTTTTGCCTGATAAAAAATTTGATTCTATTAAGTTCGAAGTTACTTTAAATGGATAATTTGATTTATTTGTTTACTCTTTGTAATATGCAGAGGTGAGAAAGCTTTTTGCAGTCCAGAGTGCCGACACCAAGAAATGCTCCTGGATGGAGACGAGAATTGAGAATTTCATTACTGGTTCAATAAATTATTTTGGATTTCCAAATCATTGATTCCATAAAACCAAATACATTCCCAGGTTTAGGGGTTTTTTTTGTTTTTGTTTTTGTTTTTGTTTACCCTCTCCCCCTGCAGATAAGAGATAAGAGAGGACGAGATTATGTAAGACTTATTTAGATTAATTTCGTTTTGAGTAAATTATTCATAATGATTGGCAATGGGATTTTAATCTACATTTTCCCCTTGGCTTCTCAATACGTAATGATGCATGATTGAATATTAACTTAATTATTATTTTCTTTCAATCACATCAATCATCAATCATCAATCATCAATCCATACCCATAAATTACTGAAAAGCCAATTACTTGACTGATACAACAACAGTTTTTTTTTTATCTCTTCGATGGCCATAATTCCAAATCTCAACCCAAATCTTAAGACACCCAAATATCTGAAGTCTTAATTCCAACATAAAGTGACTTTTTTAGATTAAGTATTGATATTCAAAGAGTAGATCCAAACTCTAGTCTCTTTCTAGATCAGTACGTTCAGACTGGAGCTAAAGGATTAAATATTAGTAGTAATCGAGAAATTTGTTGCACAGATAAGTCCGGATATATATATTTAAAATGTAACAAGGAGAGCTCTTTTTTCAACCCACATCATTGCTGGCTCCTTTTCACGAAGAAAAGGAGATAAATAAATAGAATAATAATGATGAGGATGAGCACTTTGCTGTCTCCTTTTCACGAAGAAAAGGAGATAAATAAATAGAATAATAATGATGAGGATGAGCACTTGTATTAGCAATGATAACTTGTCTAAAGCAAATTAAGAAAAAAAGCGACCTTCATTACTTGTACCAAAAGACCGGTTCAAAGCACTGGAAAATTCCTTCATTCAAAACCCAATTTAATTATGGAGGTAAAACTAGATTGCATGGGAAACTTTTGGTGATCAAGTACGAGTTGAAATGCAACTTAACCGTGACATAAATAAGAAACAAGAGTCACAGAAATCTGGGTTTGGATCATTTGCTTCTCTTGTAGATTGATTTTGGAGGAGTCAAAGTAAACTTTAACTCTAAACAACAACTACCGCATGGCCCAAGTGCTTCCACACATGCTTTTGCTCTCTCACGGATTGATATAGGCATCTCAATTATTATCTCGACACGTATGGGCTGTGGTCCAAAACTCATTCAACCCTTTCCAATTCACCATTGGATCTCACTTTCCTTTCCTTCTAAATACAGTATGTGCTGCGTGTGATCCATGTAACTATTGATTTTATATTATTTAAAGGAAGTTTAATATCCTAGTCTATCCAAATATGACTTCATTTACCGAGTGTCGCACCATACTTTGTGACCGGCGGGGACATAACCAATTATGTTCCGATGGAAAAATTATAACTTCTGACCCAAGATTAACTACGGTAACAGTAGAGCATTTGGTGCCAATCACCAATACGGTTCTTACAAGGACAACATCCGACGCATCTACTTCAGCAAAAGTCTCTTCAAATTCTCATCCCACTAACTCCTACAAGAAATATATATGCATTTGTGAAGTAAATCATCAGTCATACATAGTTAACAAAGGTTTCATGGAAAAGAGAATATCTTGTAGTAGCTTGGCAACATCCACAAATCCCCAAGCAAGTAACGTATGCTCTATGAATATACGACAGTGGCGCATCAGCTGATTAACCTAACAAACTTCAGAAGCCCATGTGTGTGACGCATATAACCACTTACCCTTCCCGCATTTTCCTTCTAAAAACCAGGAAAAGAGGGTGAGATGCGGGGTGTCCAGGACAGAAATCTTTACTAAAACAAACAAGAGTATGTTGAGGATATTTGGGGATGAAGCAGCCAATGATGTGCAATTGAAAATAAATAATTGCAGGAATAAAGAAAATCATTTAGGCAAGGCTAGCTTAGAAAAACAGAAAGGGCAAAACCAAATTTCAATAGAAACAAAGGGCAGTTAGGGGAAAACAATATAATGGAGATTCTACAGGGGCAAGAGATATATAGGCAATTTCGTGCCAGAGAAGAGAGCATACAATCGGCATTCACGCTAACAAAACCAATACATCACAGGCCTTGCGCATCTTGTCTATCATAATGTTCATAACTAGCTGCAAAATTCTCACTAACCATCAGTTCATAAACAAAAATAAGGAGGCTGTACACCTAATATTGCTACAACTTTTTACATACCACCTCTCCTCATAACATTTCATGCTACCAACTATCTTTTAAATCTTATATACAATCTGCACACTAAACTTATTTACAGGAGGTAGAAAGGTCCTTAATTTCCTCTATTTAGTTATCAGTGTTGTCAAGATTAAGAATACGACGTAAAGTCTTGGTGGCAGAGTCATCACAAGCAAAGAGTTCGGCTACAGAAGGGTGAAGCTCCCCGATAGGAGAAGCAGGCGCAGAGTTGGTAGTTGGATGAACATCAACAAAAGGGTCAGCAGCAGGCAAATCAAGTGACACTGTCCTCTTCACACGAAGAGAGAATTTGGGTATTGGCAAAGAGCTAGGTGGTGGTGAATTGGAATAAGCAGGTCCAGCCCATAGCTCACAGTAGAGAAAACCTTTCCCAGAGACCTCCTCGCTAGAAAATTTACCATTTTTAGTGGTCCTATTGTTGTTTATTAGAATATTAGAGCTTTTCCTGGTAGTTTTTGAGTGCGGACATGGTGTATTTGGGGAAGATGATAATGATGATGAAGGGGGAAGGGAAGAAGGCCGTCTTTCTGTAGGAGCAGCGCTATACTCGAACGGGGAAGCGAGTAATCCCGCTCCGAAATGGAAAGTCCTACAATTAATCCCTCTGAAATCCCTAGACGGTGATGACCCAAATCGGGCTGGCTCATCTGGATTCACATTGCTACAGTAGTGATTCCTATGCTGCGCCATCGCAACCAGAGTCTCCATACTTTCGTTAATTCGGATAATCAAAACCCACTGAACCAACTATTCAAATCGTGCTATATAAATCCCCCAACAAATAAAAAAACAAACTTGTTGTAAATCCATAAATTCTCGTTACAGCCCACTGAAATATGATAAATGAGAGAACTTTGAGGCAAAAATCGTATACTAAAGAACAACTTGAACTGCTAGATCTTCGTCGTCGCAGATCCAACAAGACGACACTAAAATCAGTGTTATTTACTCCCCTCTCTCGCTCCTTTTTGCCAAATTTATTGGGTCAGAAACTCCGACGATCCAAAGCAAAATCATGGTAATAAAAAGAGACAACTCTGTTGCCTGGAATCAGACGAGATCCTCCTATATTACAGCCATCAATCATCGAACTGTACAAAGGAAAGGAAAGGGAAAAAAAGGCAAAAATTAAGAAATGGCAGCTGAAAAAGCCCCTGAATTCTAAAATAGGAGTAGACAAATTTGACAGACATTGTTTTTCGGGAGAAACTTCTGAGTGAGTGAGAGCTTACCGGAAAAAGTTAGCCTTCAGATATGTTAAAGGTGAAGTTATTGGATATGGCTAGGTCTGAAGAGACGGTGAGAGTATGTTCCTCTTGCTCAGCTAGAGAACAATGATTCCATGTAAATTGTTAATGGGAATTTGTTTTCTGCCATAAAAACCCAAACAGATGTCATGAAAATGAGAGACAGGATGAGAGGAAATAGAGTCACACAGATCTGAAATGTCACTGTCTTCACAGTGATATTTAAATATTTCCACTAAGTGAAAATATTGGGTTTTTTATTCGAATAATACAAAAAATAATAATTAATAATCAAAATAATATCATCAAATTATTATTTATTAAAATGGTATGTTTAGTTAAATAAAGAGATTTTAAGTGGCGGCATTAAGGGATATTTTTGACACGTATTTTTTTTAATTTTTTTTATTATTTTTATATATTTAAAAATAAAAAAATATTATTTTATTAGTGGAGGGACTTAAAGTGACGGCACTCAGGAGTTTTTTTCAAAAAAATACGAGAAAAATATGAAAAAAAAATATCTGACACCCAGTGGAGGAACACGAAGTGGCGGCACCAATGGAAGAATATCAAGTGGCGGCACTAAGGGGTGTTTTGCCACTTGGCAGCACCCCATTGTGTCGTGTGTGTGTTTATTTTATTTTATTTGTGAAAATAAATTTGTGTGGTTGAGATTTTTTAGGATTTGTGATAAAAATTAAATGAAATAAAATTTTTGTTATAAAATAAGAAAGGGGGAGCAAATAAAATTTTTAGGGTTTGTGATAACTCTCTATTGGTGTCGCCACTTCGTGTTCCTCTACTGGGTGTCAGGTATTTTTTTTGTCGTATTTTTCTGAAAAAAAACCCTTGAATACCGTCACTTTAAGTCCCTCCACTAATAAAATAATATTTTTTTTATTTTTAAATATATAAAAATAATAAAAAAATTTTAAAAAAATACGTGTCAAAAATACCACTTAGTGCAGCCACTTAGAGTCCCTCCACTTAACTAAACATACCATTTTGATAAATAATAAATTGGGGATATCATTTTGATTATTAATTATTTTTTTTGTATTATTTGGATAAAAAAATCCGAAAATATTTGTTACAATATAAAATTTTTAAGTTTTACTAATAAAAAATATATAAAAAAATTAAATTCTATTGATTTTTAAAAATATATTATTAATATATCAAATACTCACTCATAAATCAGTATAATTAAATTGAGATTGCATCATGAAGAATAATATGAGAATGAAAAACATATAAAATAAGTAACCTAGTGGGTAAAGGTAAAAGTGAGTAAAATTTGATTTGATTCGAAAAAATCGAAAAAAAATCAAAATTTTGAGTTAATCGAATCGAATTATTTAACTTGAATTTCACAATTCGAACAATTCAAATAATAAATTGATTTAAATATTTTTTTACTCCATGTCAACTTTAAAAATAAACGAATTGATCTTTCACAATAAAAATTAAAATTTTTTAAATAATTCTAATTTTAAGTATAAAATTTCAAAATTTATATTTAAAAAGTTATAAAAATTCTAAAAATATATAAAAGATTTAATATTTTTAAAAATAAAATAATAATTTTGAGATTTAATTAATAATTCATATTTATCATACTCAAGTATTTTATTTTTTAGGTTCAAAGGTGTAAAAAAACCTTCAAACTTTTTCAAAAAAATAATTAAGCTTCTGCTTTTTTTTTTTTTGCACTCAAATAAATACTTGAATTACTAAAATGTTATATAAAAAAAACCCTTAAACTTTTAAAAAAAAAAGCAATTAAACCCTTACATTTTTTTTTGCACTCAATTAGACACTTGAACTTTCAAAATACATAAAAAAAGGCCCTCAAATGTTTAAAAAAAATTCAATTAAGCTCCTAACTTTTTGCACTAAATTGGGTATTTGAACCACCCATAAATTCTTTTTCAGTTAAAGTCATCACGTGTCACAATTACAGCGTGACATAATGTAAAAAAAAGTTAAAAAATAAAAATATATATAAAAAATATTAAACTTTGATAAAAAAAGCTATAAAAATATTTAAATTTTATTAAAAATTAAACAAAATTATAAAAATCATAAAAAATTATAAAATATATAGAAATATAAAAAAAATTATAAAATTTTATAAAATGGTAAGAAAATATAAAAAAATATAAAATTCACAAAAATAACAATATTCTTATTTGGAACACGATAATTGATACCGGTGACCCCACAAAACGTTCCTCTGCTGTGCTGTCAGTTTCTGACCATTGGACTTGTTTTATCCATTATCTTTGCCGCTCTTTAACTAGGATCCGGACAAGTGTAGGAACAAACTGCAAACCAAGCTTCAACTTCAACCTAATCCTTATCCTCTGCCATAAGTCGCCAATGTTCGTATTTGGAGGCTAGCTGTTACGCCCCATACTCTACCACCTATTTACCTAATGTCCAAGTGTCTCCTTGCCTACCCGAAACGTGCATACTTTAGTTCTACATGTGGCTTACGCATTTATATGCTCCGATGCATCTCCTTAACCCTCCACACCTTTTCACACCACCCTTTCTTTGATTTACATTTACAGGGAAAATTATGAACCAGAGACAACCAAGAAGGCCTCAAGCGGCCGACCAGGCTTTCGACTACGGCGATGTTTTCGGTGTCACCGCTGCTACGCCTTCATCTCCAACTCCAACGGGTGCGGTTGATCAAAGTGGCATCACCATTGGAGAAGCTTTGGAGGCAACAGCTATCTCTGTTGGCGACAAACCGGTTGACCGAGGTGATGCAGCTGCAATACGAGCAGCTGAGGCCAGAGCTGCTGGTGGTAACGTCACCCAACGTAGCGGCCTTGGCGCCAAAGCTCAAGCTGCTGTCAATTTCAATGACCGTGTGGCTTATGATTACAATAAAATCACTATATCAGATGTTTTGTCGGTAATAAAGACTTGATAAATTAAGCCCAACACTTTTTAACCCCCTCACTTTACACAGCAGACAATAAGTAAAACCCCCATTCGTCTAATTTTCTTATTTTCTGTTTGGAACCGGCAGGATGCCAGTGCAAAGCTGCCTCACGATAAAGCTGTGACAAGCGAAGATGCTGATGGCGTGAGAGGTGCGGAGCTGAGTAATAGTACTGAAGCAATGCCCACACCAGGAGGAGTGGCGGATACCATGGCCACAGCTGCTAGGGTAAATCGGGATGAAAAGCCATGAACCAATTCATTTCTGTAGCCAATGTTATGGTTTTAGTAAAGCAGTTTTGTGGTAGAAATTAAATTTTCGTGCTTTGTTGCATATATAATGGATGATCCGTGGCTAGCCATTTACGAATAAAAAAATGTAATAAATAAATTATGGTTACTAACAGCAGGAAATTAGTGTGCGTTGAGTAGGGGAGCAAAACAACAATCAGCTTAATTTGTTGTAGTAGCTTGTATAGTTTCCAACTTTCCATACTCCATACCCCACCTTTCTCAGTTGCTAGCACTTTGCCCTGAGTATTTAAACAAGACGGTCGATTGCTTTAAATATATATTCGGGTCTTTGAATTAATAAACTGAGATTCACATTGTTCTACTAACACATATATACGAGTTATTTTGTAATATGTTATTTCATCCCTAAACTCAAACCTTAGCTTAAGGTTTAAAGCCATCCCACTGTCCTCTTTAATTTGCATTCACGGCGTCAATTTTTACAAGGATAAAGGAGCACTATCAACATATTATTATGCATCAAATATATCATCTATACCCTTACCATTATCTAGTTATTTTGTCGCCAAAGAAAAAATTTGTTTACTATACTACCGGGGCTGGGGCTGGGGCTGGCAATATAAGTATTCACGGGTTGGGTTTTATTTAATATGATATTAATATATTTTATATTTACTCAAGTTTGGCCGACTTGAAATTTGAATTTAAAATTGTATTCGATTTCGTTCATATTTGTAAAAGATTAATTTAAGTCCATTTTAAGTTCGTTTATATTATTTTTATTTTTAAAAAAAATATATTTATTTTATTTTAATATTTAATAAATGTATACATTTTTTATTTATTGAAATTTTCATATGGTTATCTTGATATTATTTTAATGTTTATATTAGAGTGGTATTATATATTTAATATATGTTTATTTTTTGAATGTGTTATAAGCTAATTTTTTGTTCAATGCTTCTAAAAAATATAACCACTAGAAACACCATGATATCGACATAATGAAGTAAGGTATACCTTACCTTACCTTTTTAGAATGGCTTATGGCTATTGACTTCCCAACGTATCAATCTTTAAGATAAAATATTTATACTTTGTCATTAAATTGCTTTAGAACGGTTTTGAACACTTCAAAACAATTTCAGATGAACTCAAAAATATTTTATAAAATACATTTAGAACATGCTTTTGAGTATTTTAAAGTCTTGAAAATGTTTAAGGAGATTTTCCATAAAATGGCTTAAAAATAAATATTTCAAATTTATCTTAAAAATGTTATTATGCGAAAAGCTTGATAAATCAAAGCTGACAATTTTAGCTTTTTAATATGGCAAAATTTTAAGAGAGAATTGCATATTGAAAAACTCCTAAACTTTAGACAATTTCAAAACATAGCCGGTATTCCTTGAAAATTTAAGTTAAAAAACACTTAAACAAGATTTAAAACATATTGAATTTCAATAAGAAATATAAGTAAAATTTTAACAAATCTGTGACGTAAAGAAAAAAAGGATTTTATGCATACACACAAAATAAGCACAATTAAGTTTAAGTAGATAAATTTTATATCAATGTCATGTATTTTTTTTTTGAATATATTTGTGTGATTATATAATAGTATCTGTTCATACTTTCTTAATTTTTTGATAAAGTACACACACCTTGCACACACAGACGCTCGAACCCAAACCCCTAAGATAAACAACATCCTCTTTTTCACTAGAACCACTTGTTAGATTTTACCAATGTCATGTATTTAAATGAGCATATATGCATGATCATTAAGCTATCTGCAGAAACATTTAAAGGAAACATCATTAATTTAAAACATGTGCATATAGAAATTTCATTTTTATAGCATAAAAAGTAATGAAAGTAAAAGTGCATACTAAAAATTTTAATCAAAAAATTAAAACATATTGGGAAAATAAAAATTAATTTATGAAAACTAGGGAAGATAGATTATATTAATTTAATGTGTGTCATGTATAATTAGGAAAATGTAGACTTGTAATCTATATTGCACTGCTTTTTGCCGCCGATGGCAATCCGAAAAAGGACGTACACATTATCGCGGGTCGCCAAGTGTAAGTTACCTTTTCTTGCCTGGGATCATATAACCAGGCCAGCTACTATGCCATCTGCCATTGCCGTTCCATATGTCTCTTCACGACGCCAACGCTTGGAATTTCAAGCCACGTCGCTGCCAAAAGCAGGACTATACGTGGCTGGCTCTATGGCGCACCGAACTGCATCCTACGTACTTAAAAAGCACCCCCACAATACGTAGTTTATCCATTTCAGTTCATCCAACAGAATTACAAAAATTGAACTTCCGATCAATGGAACTATGAGCCAGGAACAACCACAATCAGGAACCCATCAAGTACGGTGATGTCTTTAACGTCAGCGGTGAACTGGCTTCAAAACCTATTGGACCAAAAGATGCCGCCGCCATGCAGTCGGCTGAGAACAAGATCCTAGGAGAAACACCAAAAGGTGGTCCAGCAGCTGTCATGCAATCTGTAGCCACCGCCAATGAAAGAGCAGGCGTCGTTACTCACAACCAAGCTGACGTTGCTGGAGACCAAGGCGTCGCCGTCATTAAGTCCTGCGCAGATGGCGATGTTATGATCACAGAAGCCGTTGGTGGACAGGTAAAAAGTATTGGAAAATTGTTGCATTCAGTATAACAATCATAAAGTGACAGAGACAGTATTTTTATTATGATTTGTAGTAATCTTGGTTTATATATATGCGCCTAATTAACAAGTTTAAATATCGAGATACAGATTGTGGGGCAATACAGGCAACCAGATGTTTCAGCGGTGACTACTCCAGCAATGTTGGTTGATCCAGGATCAATTACGATTGGAGAGGCTTTAGAGGCGGCGGCCATCTCTGCTGCTGATAAACCAATTGATCAGAGCGATGCGGCTGCAATTCAAGCTGCTGAAAATGAGAGCCACTGGCAGTAGCGAGATAACTCCGGGCGGTATTGCATCCGAAGCTCAGTCTGCAGCCACTCGGAATGCTCGAACTCAACGGTTTGAAGATCAGGCCACTCTCTCGGACGTTTTATCGGTAATACTTTATTACTAAACACTACAGTTACTAGTGGAATTGAGATGGAATTTGTGTAAAGATTTAAATATGTTTTGGGGGCTGCAGGATGCCACTGCAATGCTGCCTAAGGATAAAGCAGTGACTCATGAAGATGCTGACAGGGTTGTAGCTGCTGAGGTGAGAAATAATCCCGGCATGACTACTACGCCTGGGGGAGTGGGTGCGGCCATGGCTGCAGCTGCTAAGCGTAATCAAAATTCAACAATCTAGATCTTATCACTATGCTATTGAATAAATCACCATCTCTTCTGCTTTTTTGGAAAGAAAGTAATCGTGTTGTTTTACAGGCTTAATTTACGTTTTTCACTTTGTATACTGATGGCCTTAACGTTGTAAGAGCGTTCCAAGTGCTGTAGTTGCTTCCGAAATAGCATAGTCTGGCCTTTTTTTTTTTTCTTTTTTTTTCTTACAATTAGTTAACTGTGATCAACCATTTCCACTATAAACTCAACAAACTTCACGTTAAGATTTTCAACTCTTTGGGTAAATAACAATGTCAATCATTTAATTACCGATACAAACTGCCATTCCAAGGCTTCTACTCAACATTACATATGATCCATGGGTAGTATCTTTTTATTCACAAAAAATAATTAATTATATTTTTTATAATTTAAAGGAAGGTAAGCAAAATTATGGAATGAAAACTAATATATTCTAAGGTTTATTTGTTAAATGAATTTTAAATAATTAATCATTTATTAAATATAATGTATTTTTAAGTAAATTAATTAGTATCTGTAATTTCTTTCCAGAATTACAAGTATAATCGTACTGCAATTATAATGAACAAATTTAAATAGTTATAACCAAAATTAAGCATAGTACGATGAATTGATAATAAAAATATATTCAAACTTGATGAATAAATATCAAACTAAGAATTCACACACATAAAATGAGAATGAAACTCAAATCTTGTCCACATAAATTATTAGTTTATTTTAAGAATAATAAATATCTTGTTACCTTCTCTTTTTCTAAATTAACTTTTATGCAAATTTATTAACTATTTCAATTTTATTTATATATATTAACTTTGACATAAATTTTTTATTTTATATTTTAAAATCAATTTTCTTAAAGAAAAAAGAAGAAGACCCAAATCATATAAAATGTGTTGATCGGATGAACTAATTTTGGATCCGAATTTAAAGATTTAATTCAATATTTTTACTAACTCAATACACTATTGTTTCGGATTTAAAATTGTGATGGGATCAGGAGTGTTGTGCACAATTTGTCTTTGGACAAGCTGAAGTTGCCATCCTACTTCTACAAGATTTTTTTATTTTTATTTTTTGAAATTATGCATTCGTGAAATAAAATCTGAAGTGGGTTGGCCCAAGAAAAGGACTTCACGAGAAAACTGTAAAGACAAATGGAGGCATTTGATTGGTCTTACGGCCTCATGACTTGCCTTATTCCCCCTAATAAAAATGCTTTGATTTATCACCGCACCTTGCCTTGCTTTCTAAAGAAATCAGTCCAATGACTGGCCTTTCAAACCCAATCCTGTCTCGAATTTAACAGTGTTTTTATAGTGATTATAAGGTGAATGGTTCAATGCCATTTATTTTAGAGATAGAGACAAGTCTATGGCAATTTCAGTAAGAGCCCAGCCAAGGTCTAAGTAATTAATTGGAGAATACCTTTAATGAATAGTGTTGTAGAAAAATATATTTGGATTAACAATGATCACATGATGCTTTTCTTCCTTTCCTTGGATATTTTATTCGTTTAGAAATGATGTTGAACTCAGACTGACCACCTTCTGTTAGGATGAGTTTAAGCGAGCTTCCTTTCCATGTTATCATCATGTGATCATTGATCACGTGTGTGTGGCTGTTGCTTTGCAACTAATTAAAGCTATGTTGGTTAACAATGCCTTGACTCACTGTGTGATGTTATAACCTGTAAGCAAGTGAGATATATCTGTCCTTGCCGGCTGAGTTTATAGTTTGATTGAGTTCACAGCTCTCCCACGAAACGAACAACTTAATGATTATTAGAACATGATTGAGGAGAAAAAAAGATTACTTGAAAATGATGCCCTGCCTGCCCTTGTGTTGAAGCTCAGAAGGAAGAGTAAGAATAGCTGGCTAATACGTACACTAAAACAGCAGACAATTTATGTTTGATGGAAACTGAGGCGACTACACAAACAAGTAGTGTGGTCGTGTGGTTGCAATTGACGTTGATTTCTCATTTCGCAGTTTTTGGGTAATCTTGCAGTGGATAGTGGTCACTCTGTTGCAACGTCCTTCTCTGAGCGAATACAACAGCAACAGTTCCTTATCTTCTTCTACTTCAGATTTCTAATATTTATGTAATGGGTTGGGAAGTGATGCACACCGTTACCGTTACCTGAACTGATGGTTGAGTGTCCTTTGAAGCAAGATGTTATGTTAGTTGGACTGCTCTACCTTGGGGCTCCCACCACCATGTGCTACCAGTGGTCGTTTTAACCTTGGGTGGACCATATCTTGCATCGCGCCCTACCAGACCGATCTCTCCCTTTCTTTCTACTGCGTTACGTCTCCATTTCATATATATGGGCCTTTTGTCTCCTACATAACCTTTTTTTTTTAAAAGAAAAATTCTAATTAATATCATATCTCCCATTCTAACCTTAAATTAATTCTCTTTAATAATAATTTAAGTGCGTGCCTTTGGCCCCTTACATAACTTTTCTTTAAAGAGATGTCAATTTTCATGTTGATAGTTGATCGTCAATATTGTTTCTTTTTAATTTTTTATATTTAGTTTTTTTTTTTATATTTTAATTTTTTTCTAGTTTTTATCTGTTTTTGTGACACGTTTTTCCTCTGTCTTGTGATACACTTTTCTTCTGTCTTATGGCAGGTTTTCATATACCTTTGTGATAGATTTGCATTCATGGATAATTTTCTCATTTGCGTTCGTGGATAGTTTTCTCACAACGCTCGGCTCTGATTTACGATTATTGGTGTTCTTTTAGTATTTTAATCTCCTTTTGTAGTTCGCTTACCGATGCAGTCAAATTTGTTTTGCGAAACAGCTTGCAAGATTATTTTTTCGCTCACCACTCCTACTTTGATCCTTAAGCGTATTGGTGAATAGAGACAAGGAGTTTTGTTTCCTGCTTCCTTTCTCCAGTGTTTCATTTTATCCATGTCGTTACAGCCCACTGGACGTGTTTTGTTGGTCTGATGTTTCGTTTTCTAGTTTTTTTAGTTTCTCTTTGTTTTGTTATTTTTTGCTACATTTTAATTTCGTTTGGAATGTTTTTCTACTTTAATTTCTAATAAATTTAGCTTGCATATTATTCAAAACAATTTTTTTTTTAATTCTAATTAGTAAATATCATATAGCGCATCCTAACCCCAAATTAATTCTCTTTAATAATAATTTATTCCTAATAGTAATAGTAATACAAGGTTAGAGTTTAGGATTTCTAACATTTATGATTTTGGGGAAAGAATAGATTAATTTAAGATTTTTTTTTTTGGATAAGTAAGTTGTGTTATCCAATAAGCAGGAAAAAGAAATCCCCTACTACATTCAACAATCCACAACGATCAAATTATAACGGTACATTAAGAACTCATACAAAACCAAGAAACACAATAGATTACAACAATCAAACCCATAAGCCTATCCTATATATTTCTCAAACTCTATTGCAAGCATAATCAGTCATTGATAGGGTCTGAATAAGTGGGACATCCACCACTAAGACGAAGAAACACAACATCTTTAACTTTCTTCAATAAAACATCAATAAAATTAGAAGAATTTCCAAATAGCCTACTATTCATTTCACACCAATTAAAGTACACGATTGCATTTCATGCCAACTTGAGCAGGTAGACAAGGAACGACTTACCTTTCAAACAAGTTGTCTAGTTAAATTATTGAAGCCACTTACCAACCAACCTCCTGATGCCACACAAACCTAGAACAAGTTGCCACAAACTTGAGAGTAAGCACACTCAAAGAAAATATGATATCGAGACTCAAAAGCATCAGAACACAGCAAACAACAATGATCAAAAACCATACCATGACTAAACAATTTATCACGAGTGGGAAGTCTGTTTAAGATAATCATCCAAAAAATTGTAAAGTGTTTAGGCACATGGAGAGAAAACCAAAGGAGCTTATGCCAAGAGACCATAACAGCTTTAGCTCGAAGGTCCTCCTCCCAAAGCTTATGAGTCGACACTGTTGTCCCAATCAGAAAGCTTCTAGAAGAACTAACTGCAACATCCTTAAGCCTCAAAAATCTCCTCTAATTCCAGTTACTAGCTCAATTGGTAGCAATAGACAATAGGATTTAAGATTTAAATGGGTTTAAGGTTTAAGATTTTAAGATTTAAATTTTAAAGGTTTAGAATTTTATGAAAGAATTGATTTTTTTTTTATTAATTTTAGAGTCAAAAATAAAAATTAATTTAATGTCTCTTGATATATTATATTATATTATTCACTGTTTCTAAAAGAATATAATATAATATGTTATTATTAAGTGCCTAAAATATGGTTTTTTAAGATCATTCTAATTTAAGTTCAACCTTAATTAATATAGTTTATACCAATAGAACTTGAACCACACAAATTATTATCACATAATTTATTCTTGTTTTTTTTATCGATTGAGTTTCAATTCGATTGGCATTAATATTGTTGTCAATATAGAAAGACGTGGTTTCGAGTGCGCTAGAGTGCATTATCTTCCTATCTATGAGTTGAAGAGTGACTATGAATAGTTATAAGTATTATGTTAAAATGAGTAAATATGATCCGAACCTATAGTATTTATTCTTATTTTTTCATCATAAAGTGAGAGTTAGAAGAACCAAATTTTATATCAAATACCATGAAGAGGAATATCAATAACCCAAAAATTTATCATTGTCTGTCGATTTTTTTTAATAAAAGAGAAAAATGTAATCAATAAAATTTTAAAAACAAGAAACAAATTTTAATAGTAATTACACCAAAAAATCTAGTAGTAAATAATTTTTTTACGTGATAACTTAAAAGAAAAAATCTTTAGAAGAGTTCTAAAATTAATTTTGCCCCAATCGGGTTTTCTGTTTGGACATATTTAAAAAGACTTTTTGTTTGACGTGGTAAGTGACAAGGAATCATTTGATTACTCAAGTGGTAGATAATGACAAAAGTTATATAAAAATATACAATAAAAAATCTAACTCAATGAAATAAGTTAAAAATGTGCAATAAATAGGTATGCGCACTATCACATAATTTTATTTTATCCTTTCTACTATTATTTTTATTTTATCCACTAATTTGATTATTTTTTATTTTATTTTTTTTATCACATAAAAAAATCATTTGATTATTTCATATCCATTAATTTGATTATTTTTTTATTTTATCATTTCTACTATTTTTTTGGATAAATCTTAAAACTATACATGAATTATGATTTAATGTGCAATTATACACATTAACTTTGATTTTCTGTAATTTTATACATGAAATTTTGATTTGATCCAATTCTTATAAATTATTAACACAATTATTGATATAACATTATTTTATGTTTATATATTGCATACAAAAATAATTATATTTATCCAATTTAAAAATAAAATGATGTATTTATTTATTTAAATGTGTATGATTAAATCAAAATTAAAATTTCAAATATACATTTAAACCACAAATAAAGTTTCATATGTATAATTATACATAAAATCAAAATTAATGTATAATTTTGAGATTTATCCATTTTGTTTTTTTTTTTGTTCATTTTAATTTTCCTCCTTCTTCTTCTCCTTTCACAAACCCTAGCTGCTTCCCGAAGTCTCCACCACCCGTCACCTCTTCTGGCCAAAGAAACCGCTACCTCCTTCTCTTCTTTCTGATTTTCTTTTTCTTCGCTTCCAGCTCTTTTCTCCTTCTCCCTTAGAAAACCCTAGCTGCTAATGTCCTTTATCACATGTCGTCTTCTCTAGCCAAAAAACGTTGATGAGCTCTCCTTTTTCTCCCCTTCCTTTTTCATTGTTTAGACTTCCTGATGAATAATTAAGAAAATCACGAAATGCAAAATAATTTTTGAAATCTCTTAACTAATTTTCGTGGTTGGCCGTTAGATCGGTTTACCAATCCAACCATGGCCTCTCCAAGCCTCGCACTAGTTTCCCACCATTGGGATCTCCGAGGAGATGAGTAAACCTTCTAGAACTAGCCCTAGGCCGAATGTAACACGGTTTTATTATTGTTTTGGATTTTTTTTTTTTTGTTTGATGAGTGGGGTTTGTGTTTTGGTATATGGTTATGGTGTGGGTATGTAATGTTGGTGGAGGTGATAGTGGACTGAAAGAGACGTGAGGTTGAAGGTGATAAACAATGGTGAAGGTACTATGAGTTAAAAGGATGAGAGTGGGAATAGGGATGGAGTTAGGGATTTACACATCGGCATGGACGTAAAATAGACGTCGACATTTAATGGAAATATTTGTGCCACGCTTCTGCCATGCCTTTAACATCGAGTGACGGCCTAAGGATTAAAATGATATAAATAATCAAGAAATTAAAGTTTAATGATTAAAATATAATTTAAACCAGACATAAATCACAATTTCGACAATTTGCCCTAGAAAAACTCTTTCATGGCTGTACGAGTAGACTATTTTCCTGAATTAAATGATTGAACCATCTCATTATCAACAACTTGTCCATCAACTCTCTCTCCTCCAACTTTCACAAATAACAAATATATTAATGGAGCCTTCACCATCCATTCTCCTTCTATACTCTCTCTCTCTCTCTCTCACATAAAAGTATACAAATAAACAGAGAATTAAAAAAAGTTGGAGCCTTGCACTTCATTTTCCTTCTGTCTTCGAGATCACAACACTGGAGTGGAAATTATGCCAAACACCCTGGCCAAAAATCTCAATCTCTGCTTCAAAAAGATCAGATCCCCATTAACTTCCCAACCTTCCTCTTCCTCGCCGCTAACCCCAGATGATGACAGCCGTCCACTAACCTCATCCACCGCCACCGCTTCATCACCCCTCTTCAGAAACTACAACTCCCTCTATGACAGCACCTTCGACTACTCAACCTCCAAATCCTTAACCCACTCCTCCTCTCTCTCCTTTGACCCAGACCCCTACCCTGAATCCGACTCCGAACCCGACTTCGCCACCGTTTTTGCTTCGCGGCGCTTCTTTTTCACTTTTCCGGGTAGCTCTAACTCCATCATTGAATCAACAGTACCGTCATCAATCGCCACCACTCCCGAGTCATCAGAAACCCTATTACCCGGCAGTTCCAGTCTCAACAATGACGCAAATCAATCCTCTAACCACGGTTGCGGTGATCGACCGAGTCAAGAACATGGCCACCCAAGGACCGTTGAAAACAGCGTCGCTGTCCCAACCTTCTCTCCCAACCCGTACATGGATTTCAGGAGATCCATGCAGGAAATGGTGGAGGCACGTCACTTAATCGACGTCAAGGCTAACTGGGAATACTTGCATGAGCTTCTCTTGTGTTACCTCACATTGAATCCCAAAAGTACGCACAAGTTCATTATAGGAGCATTTGCGGATCTTCTTGTTAGCCTAATGGCAGCGCAGGGTGGCGGCAACAATAACGACGGAAAGATCGGTGACGGTAAGATTCCGGGGAAGTGCATGTAAAATATCCAATGTTACCACCAATTGATTGCCGATCAGAAAATTGATTAATTATCTAAATGAGTAATATATACATGTGGGGAACTAAAAAGTTTGTCCCCATTGTTTTTTGTCTCGTATACTTGGTTCAATTATATTACCTTATCTTCTAAGCTGTCTTCTTTTGGTTCTTGTCTGAAACATTGCAACTCATGACATACATAACACCTTCTAAAACACATTAGAAACTGTAAGCAAAAGCTGATGTTTGTTTGCGTTGAAACCGTCTTTATCTAACTTCCCATTTCTTCTACCTTAGTGCACCTTTTTTTTCCAGATTTTAATTTAGAATTTTGGGCGGTTTTTCTTAAATTATCCATAATAATGCACAAATTGAAGTAGAGAAATAGTATGCAATTCAAACTCAGGCAGCAACAACACCAATTGAATGTTACATTAGGGCATTATTTTACATGGAAAATCAAATGAGCAATGTGTGATTGTTTCATGGCCGCTATCCCAAGGTTTTTTTTTTTTTTTTTTTTTTTTTTTTTTCGAATTAGGAGAAGTGAGTAAAATCATAACAGCATTGCAATTAGTACGATTCGATTCCTAATCATATTTAATATGCAGGATTTCCCGCTATCCCAAGTCGACTTGTTGCTTCTTTTCCTGTGCAGTTAGCAACTCAGCATCATTCGCTTTCTTTTTTATTAAATTTTATTATCATGTTCTTCTCTAAAATTTATGTATGCCTTTTGTCTTTTACATCCACGCCTCGTGGTTTCTTTCGAGTTAAGTAAGAGAGAACATTATTATATTAGGAAAATAAATAATTTTTAAATAAAAAAAAATCTCGAAATCCATGTGAGGTTGGAATCAGCAATGTAGGTGGTTGGTTCTGTAAGCACATAAAGTCATAAATGGATAGCGATGGAGTGTACAAAGTTTACTTGCTTCAATTTAACACAGAGACAAACAGAGTCATTTCTGTCTTTTAGCAAATGTGACCGATGAGGTGAAGCCAAACAAATTTTATTAAGTTTCCTGGATCTCCCCCAAGCATCCTGATCAATGCAGACAATTCCCCGGATTAAAATGAAACCCAACTGGTATGAGTAAAAAATTACCCAACAAAACCGACAGGAACAGGGCAGGGAATCCTGAAATTTGTCCTTCATTATTATTTAAATTTTCTTGATTGGAATCGATTTCAAAACATGCGTGGTGCAAGATTCACTGAAATGTGTAGATGGTGATTCCTCCTTGTTGCAACACTCTTGATTTATTATTAGTATATAACTTAAGTGGCTCATAATTGATTACAATGATGGAGCATTGGTCCATTTTGTACCCAAGAGTAGAGCTTTGAATTGATGACGAATCACATGGCTATGTCTAATTACACCTCTTGCTATCAAAACCATCAAACGATGCTTTTAAAATGGTAGGTGGTTTTTGTCAACCAGGATCTGAAACCATGGTAGATTGCATCATTAAGTTAAGGGCCGGTGTTTGTGTTTAGCAGACCCATTGAAATAGTTAAAGGTCAAGAGAGATGGGCCTATGGAAGGCAGACTTCTGGTTCTTGGTTAGGTACTCACCCAACTTTTGTGATAATCTGAAGGAAGTGCGCTGGATTTATGAAAAATGGGTCCAACTGTATAAATTCGAAGAGAGGGACACTTGTTGAAGAGAATAAAAACATGGAAAACGATAGAAACTAGTCTTACTGTTCTAGGGAAAATACAGAATGCTACTTGATAAAAAGAGACAAATGTTGTTGGCCCCATAATTAGGGTTCAGGAACAAAAAACCCAAACAGCAGAGGTGCTTTAGTTTGCATGGTCGTCATTAGTTAGGCGCAAGCATCACCTTCTGTCCTACAACATGCATGGTTTATGCAAGTGTAAGCGGCTGATGTGAGAGATGAGCAGAGGAATGGGTCAGGCATCTTAGATGATTTGGAGCTTTCAGCACATGGTGATGAGGTTGATTGCATAAACAGTCGAAAGCAAAAACAAGGGTGTAAAAGTTTTCCCTCTTTTCTTTTCAATCTGTTGGTAAGTTGGTGAACAAGAATGATATAAGTAACTAATGTTAACAGGGTTTTGATTTAGTAAAGTAAAGAAATGAAGAAGGGCTGAAGATGCAAGGGTATAGATTGATATCATGAATGGTGAGCCACACTTGTTTCTGTCTACCTTGAAAGCTACGTTCTATCAAGAAGCCGACCTAATTAGATTCAGAATCCCAGATAACACCCAGAACAAATAAAGCAGTAGGAAATTAGATTTGACTGTCAAATCCAAGCTTTTAACTTCAACTACTTCGTTTACAATATCTAAGTAGTCCTTACTATTTAATTCTTTATTATTGATTATTGATGTTTGACATCTCATTTCTTGTTTTTCTCTTGTTTTTCAAAGATTTAGTTTTTTTCCAATGTGATAAATCATAAAAATTTAATAGCACAAACATTAAGCAAGCATGACAAAATCTAAAATATAATATCGGGATTAATTGTTCTCACAGTGAAATCTAAACTTTAGGGTTTGTAAAGAAATACAAAAAATTAATTTGGACAAACAATTATCAAGTTCAAGAATTAAAAAAGTTAATGCCTCAATTTAGTAACAATTATCACGAGTCAACCGAGTACCAACTCAGTTAAAAAATTACTAAGCTACCTTTACATATTTAAAACAAATTACATTCTTACCACAGTACTTATGTCTTTTTACATTATTAATAAAACCAATATAAAATTTGCGTAAGATTTGATCTCTTGCCACCAATATTTATAAAATCCTTTACTTACCACTTAAACCAAAATATTATTTTAATATTTTTATACATTTTGATGTTATTACGCATACTGTTACACTCACCGTTGGTTGTATATATTGATATTGCCGTCGATTGAATTGGTATCTCAAATTAACTAAAAAATGATAATATCATGATAAATAATTAGAGTCCATTAATATTATTAATTTAATGAATTTATCTATTTAAATTTTCTTTTATTCACAATTTAAACTATTTTCTTTTTAAAATTTTGTACATATTGCATACGTGTTATTATTAGTTTCAAATATTATGTTTCATTATTAATTGTATATTATTTTTAAACGCACACATAAGTTCTAAATACATGATCTCCAGACGCATACGTATGTGATAGAATTTATAGAGTAATATATGCAACTTCAAACTAAATTTTAATTAAGCAGATATTGATTATTATAAAATAAATTTTGATTACAAAAAGGAACTTGTATAATATTTTGTAACAGATATAATTTATAATATGTTTGTTTCACTAATCACATCTTTAATTTTAAAAATTATTAATAAAAAATTTAGCGAAAATATTTTACATAAAATTATTCAAACACTAAAAATTCATTTTTCCGAGAAATATATTAAATGAAACAAACCCAATCTAAAATATAACAAGCAACAGCGAGGCATTTGCATTTGGAATTGAAATGAGTAGCATTAGATCTCACATTCATATGGAGTTGCATGGGATAGGAGGTTGTTGGAATGTTAGCTATGCAGGCAAGGATCTGATTCCAAATAAGTTGTTTTCGGACATTTAATCTTTGGGGTGCTTCGTGGTACCAGATAAGGGTCGGAAAGCTTGGAAAAAAAGGAGGGGCAGGTAGCCCAAAGTCCTGGGACCATATGAAATGATGAGCCTACAACATTTTTATGTACAACAACTGGATTCACACACACTAAACACCTTTCACATCTCATTACTCCAGCCCCAAACCTTACAGAGTTTCCTGATTTTTGTTGGGAATTCTTGGTATTTGCTGCCTGCACTGAAGTCCTTGGGTTGTAAATACTTAATAATTTGACACCTAATTCCAACATTACTTAATTACTCCTGAAGCTAGTGGACCAAAAATAAAAATAATAAAAAACTATGGGATAGGGGCAGGTCCTTGGATAAGGATTTGGGCAAGTAGAAAGAAATCGTTGTTTGGTGGGTGCAAGCTAATGGTTTTTGCATTTTGTGGAAAAAGGAAAAAGAAGTAAATCTCAAGTGTGGGTAATTATAGAATATTTTATCCTCGTTTATGCCTTTCAAAGACGAGAAAGAAAAGGTATCATCATCATATATTGGGTTAAAAAGGAGCCAAAAACTGGTCCACTCTACCAGGGCATTGCCAGCTAGGCACCATAAACCATTCCCTGTCTCTACCTTTATATGGTAATCTTTGATCAAACAACATTTCAATCTTCACTTTGCTCTTATGGAAAACACACATTTAAGTAACTTTGTTGTAGATTCTATATTAAAAAAAAAAAAATCACTTTTTTTTTTTCTTCTCATTCTCAAAAAAACCCCATTTGCAGTTAGTGGTAATATAAGTTTGGTCAAACATATGGGGTGAGATCAATTCAAAGCCGCTGCCGTGAGGAACGGGGAGGAGGCTTTTCAGGCAACTTGGTTCACACTCTACCACTACCAAACCATTGCTTTGCTTTGATTTGTGGGTCAAACGCCTATGGCACCCAATAACAAAAAAAAGCAAGCAAGCACCACCACCTCTATCTCAATTCAATGCTTGAAAAACTTAAAATTCTATATATTTAATGCATTTGGTTAAGTGTTGAAGAACCAACACTACATTTACTCTTCTTTTTTGCTTTGCTCGTGTCACCACGCAATGCATTGACCAAAATCCCCCCCCCCCTATGAGTATTGTAGAGTGGCATGATTTTTTTTGGTAACACGCCAACCATCATATACGCTAAAGAGAATAATGAAAATAGAAAAAAGAAAGCACTTGATGAAAATATATGATTATTAATAAGTAGTTTGAATACGTAGAAGTGGATCTCTCTCAACATTTGGATCAAGTTCAAATCTTAAGATTAATATTGTTGAAAAGATTTTACCGTTTCCGGCATACCGATAATACCATCTGTATTTATACCAAAAAGACAACCTCCAAAACTAGGTATAAACACAAAGTATAACCTTTTTCTCTACCATCTGTTCTTCATTCCAATCATTGCAAACACTTGACTATCCTTGCTGCTACACAAAACTCTATTAATTTAAGCATCGTATAAGCTCATCACAGGTCAAAGCACTCTATTACCAATCCAACTCTTAATTATTTAGAAATACAAGTGAAGGAATTTTTATAATTATGTTAGCCTTTAGTTTTTTTTCTTTTTGGTGAATCATAAAAAGAGTACAAAATCGTAACAGTAACATGATTAACACAAATCAAATCAAATCACCTTTGAAACGATGAATATTAAGACTAACACAGAGAGATGATGTTATTTGGGTGTTGGCATTAATTGCTTTGACAAGCATGCAACTCGTAACTAAAAGCCATTCTCTTTGAATGCTCAACAACATTGCTACACACACCTTCCTTTATTATTATTTGTAGTCGTGCAAGTATATCTTTTCCCTTCTTTAAATGTTATCCAAGTGTACTCCTTCTTATCTGGAGATCAGACGAAGAATGGTTGCACAACCATACAAATGTTAACCATTAAAGTCAATTGGTGATGCAGATTTTAATTGGATCATTTTTCCTTCTTTTGACCAAGTGAAAGCCATGAACCTGATTTCGTGTATGGTATGGTTTAATTGAACATGTAATTATTTATTGACGCCATCTTCCTCAATTTTAACCCTAACATTTAGAATTCTTGAGAAACAAAACAAGCAATAATTTATATTAATAATAACATTTGTATTCTCTTGATTATGGACTAAAACAGGCATGGAGAAAAAGAACAAACTTGAGAAAGAAGAAAATAGAAAGGAATTGCGAATAAAGGAGATAAGAGAGAAATATTTATTTTATAAATATCATTTTCGTTCTGTGTAACGTTGTCTAAAAACCCAGCCCTTTTCCAGCAAATACACGGTTGCCATTTTCATTTTTTTAATTATACATTGTTTTGATCGTTTCCTCTGCGTTTTTCTTATGTCTCTTTTTTCAGTCTTGCTTTTTGTTTATTGCAATAAAATATTCTCAGCTCTGATGGACTTGAAACAGACTTTGAGAGTGGAGCAAATCTAAAGTATGCTCTCTCTCTCTCATTTGTTTACAACCTCAGGCTGTTCACCCATATCAAACTGAACCATTGTAAAACTGATTTCTGAAGCTTTCTGGAAGTGGGTTCTTGAGTTCATCTATAAGTGTATCCGAGGTAGTACTATTGTGCTGTCGCTCGTTCTTTTCTGTTCTTTTCTCTTCTTTTTGGTTTGGAAACAGAAGATTAGTAAAAGAGAGTTAAAAAAAAAAGGTTGCTCTTTATGGTTATTATAATGAGGGACCTTCCTTCTTGTTTTGGTGAAAGCGGTGTTCAAGTAGCTGATTCATCATCTTCAAGTGCAGCTAAAGCTGCTCAAAACTTGGTTACTTGCGTTTATCAGTTTCAATTACACGGTCGTTCGTGTTTAATCACGGTTACATGGACCAAGAATCTGATGGGTCAAGGCCTTGGTGTTGCTATTGATGATTCAGCCAATCAATGTTCGTGTAAAGTTGACATAAAGCCCTGGTTGTTCTCTAAGAGAAAAGGATCAAAGACTATAGATGTAGATTCGGGTAAAATTGATATATGTTGGGACTTGTCTAATGCTAGATTTGGTTCCGGGCCAGAACCAGTTGAAGGGTTTTACCTGGCTGTTGCATTCGACCAGGAAATGGTGCTGCTTCTTGGAGATTTGAAGAAGGAAGCATCCAAGAAGATTAACGTTAGCAGTACTCCTCTTAGTTCCGATGCTGTTTTCATTGCAAAAAGAGAACATATTTTTGGGAAGAAGTTTTATGGTGCCAAGGCTCAGTTTTGTGACAAGGGACCGATTCACGATGTTGTCATCGAGTGCGACCCCTTCGATCTTAAGGATCCATGCCTTGTTATCCGCATTGATAGTAAAACAGTGATGCAGGTGAAGCGGCTCAAGTGGAAGTTCCGCGGCAACCATACCATTTTGGTGGATGGAATTCCGGTGGAAGTGTTCTGGGATGTCCACAACTGGCTATTTGGCAATGCTATGGGCAATGCTGTTTTCATGTTTCAAAGTTGCATCTCTGCAGAGAAGTTGTGGACTGGCGACTCCGCATGTGATCCATCTCGATTGACATGGTCTTCCTCTCAAAAGCTTAAAGATCATCATCAAGTACAGGGTCTTGGTTTTTCATTAATATTGTATGCTTGGAAGCATGAATAGAAGTGTACAAAAAATTTTCTCACTAGTGAGAT
This sequence comes from Kokia cookei, assembly GCA_039519145.1. NCBI lineage: Eukaryota > Viridiplantae > Streptophyta > Magnoliopsida > Malvales > Malvaceae > Kokia > Kokia cookei. Next base: position 4,928,821 of record CM076908.1, on the reverse strand, counting down.
GTGGAAAATACCTTCTACTAAGATTTTTCATAGATGGGATTGAAATATGGTACATGCAACATAAGAGTTGTGGTTTATTTGTTTGTCTCAGTTCTTCCTCATTACCTTGTATCATATTCACAGCATAAACCAATTACTCTGGTTGGTTTCGAATTAGTGTTTTAATTTCTAGGGAAAATTGTTAGATGGACTAATGCAGCAACCAGTTTCTGCTAATACAAAAAGCAGAAGCATTGATGTACGGCCCTGCTTGCTCTTTCCCGACAACGATGTTTGGAAGAGGCATGAACTCTGTTGTTGAAGCCATATGAATCCCGGAAATGAAGGCCACGGCATTTGGGATAGATGCACGACATTAATGAGAGCATGGAACGGGTGTGCTTTTAAATCCATAAATCATGATACTATGATAAAAGTACTCACCAACATGATTATAGAACTCAGGTCCGTGATAATGTGTTAAATATTCTGCCATATCTTCATAGCTGCCTAGTAGGGGGATCTTATGAATCCATCATATACTTAAAGCAGCTTACAGGAGATTATCTAATTGAGGCTGGAACTTGGTTCGATTTAACCAGGTCTCAATAGTGCATTCGAAGTGGAACAGAAAATGTGGGAAGAATGTGCTTACCTGTGTGTGATAGATGTATATCGACTGAAGCCCCCTTCATTGGTCATGCATAATAATTGCCTATACAGGGTGGTGAATTTGCTTGCCCTGATTTCTTGTCTGGATTGGATGTTCCATATTGCCGCAGCCCAGGTCCAGGCAGAGAGTAGTGTAGTTTCCCAATTTTACCAGTTGGCTACCATTTCAATGAATTAAAAAACGTCAACTGGTTCATCATAACAAAACGACGCCGTTGGAAGGATAATACCTTTCATCATAACAAAAATCATGGTGTAACGCAAAAACAAAATTAACGTCCTTCAGTTGTTTTGCATTGCACTGAAATCCAAAAAGAAAATAAAAAACCCAACAGGATCAGTCTTGAGCCCAGTCAAACGGCGTCGTTCTTCTCTTTCTTTTTTTTTTCTTTTTTTTTTTTAAGACTAAATAAAAAATAGTCCCGGGCAAAAGGGGAGGACTTCCAGTTGTCTTGTCTCCGAAAAACCATGGGAACTCTATCATCTCTGTCCCCCCTCTCACTCTCTGCTGTCCCAAAAACTCTCAGTAAGTTTTCCCCGAAAACCCACCTTATTTTCTTTGCTGCTTCTACTTCAAAGCTTCGATCCAAAACAGCGGCCTTCGGGGGGAATCCGCCCGACCCCAAACAGAAAGAATATCTATTCTTGGACGAAAACGGTGTCGTCGAAGACATGGATGGTTATCTTAACAACCTCTCTCTCGAGTACGAGTCAGTTTGGGACACGAAGCCTTCATGGTCAGCTTTTCTTATTATATTACCTTTTCTTTTTCAATTGTCATTTTTCTTTTTCATTTTATAAATTTGGGTTTTTTTCTGGGTTGTTCTTTTTGTTGCTGAGCGACAATTATTCCTGATAAGAAGCTGATCTTTATGTTTCTTATCAAGGCTACCATTGGTTTTGCATCTGTTCTTGTTTAGTCTGATGTTTCCCTTCCATTTGGTTGCTAGGTGTCAACCATGGACGATTACCCTTACTGGATTTTTGGTGATTGCCTGTAGTTGGCTAATTTTACACTCACTTATGGTCACAGTTTTTGCCACATTGGGGATATGCACATGGTGGTACATCTTTCTATTTTCTTATCCTAAGGTACACATTCTAGATTCTACTTGGAATTATAGTTCCTTTCCCTTATCATCATAAACTTTCGAAGATATGAGCAAAAAATAAATTAATTAATTAAATTTTGTAGATATTTGGATAGCATGCAAGTTACTGACAAATTGTCTTGCCAGTTTGGTTGTCCTTTTTTGATGAAGTTTCTTGCAGTTGAACTAGAACAAAACATCTTTTAGAATTAAACCTATAAAGATTAAAGCCTGGTTAAGCCAAGATTTACTGACTACATCTTAGAAAAGATGGGCTTTTTTTTTAGTATGAAAATGCCTAAGGTTTTGACTTCTAAATCTGAGGCATCATTGAAAATTTGGCGGAGTTTACAAACAATGGGTTGCCTGGACTTGTTTATAACTAGGTCGTTCTGAACATATATACTGTATATTCTACTTGTCAGAGCTTTTATGTTTTGTTAGGGGAAAACACGAAGAATTTAAACCTTTACTTTCATGTCAGGCTTATATGGAAATGATAGCCGAGCGACGAGAGAGGGTGGAGAATGGTGTGGAAGATACATTTGGAATGAGCAAGAATCAATGATTCCGCAGATTCTCTGCTTGTATGTATGTAGTAGATGTTCCATTTATGGTTTATTGAATCAAGATGCTAGTTAACATCAAGCTCTAATCATTACAATTTTTTGAAATTTATTTGCTTAAGAAATCATGACATTAACAAGATTGATATTGTTGTGATAAATAATAAATGTTTTAAAGTTTTTATACGACAATAAGAGAGAGCTCATAAACCAGAGATGTGTTGAAATGATGGTAAATGTGACAACTGACGAGGAGCAATAATAGGCTGACCAAAAATAAAAATGGTTTGCTACAGCCTAGAAAGAGAATCGAAAGATTTATCCAATCCATTTCGCTTGCCATCCACAAATTCCTTTCGGCAATTGGCGAAACAAACATTTCAACCAAGGCCACATTCCATACAAATTTCAACAGCAAGAGCTTGAGCGTGGACCGCCCATGATGCTTTCATCATCTACTTATGTTATAGCTGCTGTTGAAGTAGCGAGTAACAAACTCAGTGAAGTAGATGAAAGCACCCTCCCCTCTTTCCCCAACCGGGACATAGCAATCTGACCTTTTGGATATGTCTGCAGCATCGGATTATCATAAAGAAGCACTATAAGGATGGTATACTGCCGCTCACAATGCAATTCGTATTTTGTCCACCTCTTCAGCTTCCACCCTGAAAAAGCCTCCCTCCTGTTAGAAAATACACATCTTGTCAAAACAAGACATTCATTCAATTTACAGGAACATCACTATTTCCTATATCATTTTTTTTTATTCTTTAATACCCAGAAATTCTCCCTAATATCAAGAGTTACTCTGAGTCAACATCTAGTATTTTCAGCTTGATAGAAAACTTTGTCAAGTATCAATACTCTTCTCATTGATAAGCAAACGTTGTCAACCATGATAATTTCAGAAAATAAACCATTCCTAGTTGTCAACAAGCAAATCTATAAAATCTGTTATTCATGAACATAAAAGCATCAATACTCTTCCCAATGGTGAGAAAGAAACATGAGAAGTATTTGGCAAAGCTAAACAATCTATCAATTAGCTGGTTAATCACTTTCAAAATCTTAAGGAAGAGAATACCAATGCCAGTTATTTAGTGACAGCAAATTTCATGCCGCTTAGCGTGGCAGTTCTTCTAGACAACCAGAAAATCCACCTCATCTGAGCTTTCCTCATAAATTACAAAACCCGAAACTTGATACTCCTCATTACCGCTACCCTGATCACTATTATAGCTGCTCTCTGATGAACTCAAAAGCAATGAACCATCAGATGTATGACTACTCAGTTGGGATGGCAGACTGATTTCACTGTTAACATCACTATCAAACATGGGGTCTATGTCAATATAGCTGCAAGGACAAAGAAACCCAAGACAATATCAAATTTCATTTCCTAGCACCTTTCAAGTTATCTTAAAATATTTATTTCAGAACAAAAACACTAAGAATAATGAAGTAACCACTAAATGAGTTTAAGGATAGACCATACCATCCTTCTGATGGAAACTCGGCCAGCAAACAAATATTCGGTCTTACTTCCAAAACCTGCTTTAAGGGAATAATGCTGCAGAATACACAACATTAGATATTAGTAAAACATAAAGCAATATCAGCAGTTTAGCAGTCTCGCAGAATTTATTTACCTCGAGTTGTAAGATCTCTGATACCAATCACCTTCAGAAGCTAAACCTTCCCTATTAGATATGTCCTATGAGATAGAAGTAGTCAGAGTCAAAAGCATATTCAGCATCAAAATGGATTATGGAAATGCTAGTCACCTATCAATTTCACTCACAAGATATCGAAGGAACTTAAAATCTCCTGCAAGAACTGCTGTCAAGAACCGAGCAACTTCCACCTGCACATGAGAAGTCAGACCGGAGAAAGAGACAGACTGAGACAGAGGGGAAGCTTCGCTCTAGGGGAAGAGGTAGGAGGTTAGGTTCAGACCTCACCTCTTTGAGATGCATGCAGTCCCTTAAAATTAAAACCTCTAGTAGATTCCCACCAAAGCCACTTCCCAAATTCCTGATTAAAAGTAGAAAATAAATCTCATACTGCACAAAAGATAAGTTGAAAAGACAGGATGTAAAAGGATTCTCCAAGGTAGGGTTGAAAAGAGCTGCATGGACCTCAAAAATGTTCCACTGATCGAGTAAGAAGTTGAAAAATCAGCATATTTAAGTTTCCGGAATCCCTGCAAGTAATATGAAGGATTAAACTTCTCAATTTACATTCAGATCAAATTTATAACAAATATTTAAGACCACTGCTCATTGCAGCATAATCAAATAAAATCACAACTCTACCAGGCATACAACACCCACTTGACCAGAACTCAAGATATTTATGCAACCCGACCCTTCCTAATACCTTCAAATCATTGAGATTATATGTCAAACCACAACTTAGCAACTCTGGCCAAAAAAAAAAAAACTTAACAACATGAAACAAGTGCATACCTTAACAAGAATGCGAACTTTATAATCATGCAGTTTAAAACCTCTCAGTGACAAAGAAGAAATATTAGGACAATTGTTCACCAAATCCACACATGTAGGTGATTTCAAGCTGTCATCCCTTCCTGCATTATCATGACACTTTGAGCAGGTATGTTAGAGCAATTAAAGACACACTCATGAAGAGAGTCCATACCTGTTTTAGAAGACTCAAAGAATAAGCGCTCTATCAAGTGACAATTTGAGCTCACTGACATCAGAGTTTGCCTCAGCTCAACATGACTGCATCAAAAGGAGGGTGATTGAACAATTTTGAAGGTTAAACAAGTCAGAAAAAAAGAATCAGCTACTCTGCTAAAACAATACTGGTATCACAAATAATTACAAAGCAAATTGCATTAAAACTAACAAAACACAAGAACCAGGCAAGAAGTAATTCTTAAATTAATACAGAATGTTACATTTAGTATTGATATCAGTACTTCTTTGATTTGTCGTTCCATATTTTTCCACATGTAGGAACAACTTTAAAGTTGTAAGCTTTTACTGCTTGTTATATCATCCAGCTGCTATAGCGCCATACCGCATGCTTAAGCCAACAGAGAAGAAAGGAAAAGGCAAAATCGTAGGGCTGAGAAAAGTAAAAACCAGCTTAAATAAAGACACTTACAGGCCAACAATTTCCAAATCAAGTAAAGAAGGGCAAGCTGCTAATGCCACACAAAGTGATGCATTGTCCATTCTTTCAATATTGTAAAGATGCAACCTCCTCAAAAGAGTCCTTACAAATGAAAATACCAAATGATAAGAACAAAATGAACTTATTACACAAGTCACATTCTAAACAAGAAGTCAATGCATTCAACCATACCCAGCAGCACCATTGTCCCCACTTAATGGGTATAAGCAGGACCTTGTAAGAATAGATGATTCCTTCCCTTGCCTGGTCTTTTTGTCGTTCCAAGAAAAGCTAGATACATCTACAGAATTCCTGATGCTATAAACCAATGGTTGGCAGGAACCAGGAGACGAAGTTGGGCCAGGTACAATTCCAAGCTTAAGAGATCTAAATAACCATTCAAAACATAGCAAGTAAGAACAAATATAGAAAAATAAACAACCTCATTCAAATACAAATCAACTAGCTAATACTAAGTCACATTAATATTTTTTTCCTAATATATAATATGAAGGAAATGGCAAGAACACCTTCTGAATTACTATTTAATGAACTCTGTCAAAATATTTTCAATATGTCAAAGACCATTTTTTTTATAGAAAGTATGTGAAGACTGAAGATGTTGATAAGCGATAACAATACTTTTTTGCAACTCAAAAGGTAACTTAAGTATTGGCTTAAGATCGTGTATTTATTACTTAATTTAAATGTTGAATTGTAATAGCGAAAAAATGGAAGGAAATCTTACCGGAACAATTTTCCCGCTCGTTGGATCATGGTGGAGACAACGGCATTATTAACCTTAGGCACGACAGTGGTGAGGTCAATATTGACATAGCACAAAGGATCCATGGCACACTTGTTAAACATCGAACACGTTGCCGCGGCATAACAAAGACTCTGCGAATCTAACATCGAAAACACCTGCAATAAAAAATCACGGAAAAAAGGAAATCAAAGCCGTCGATGAAAAAATGTGGAAGAAGATGGGATTTACCTTGATAGTGAGATCAGGAGGGAGGGCCCAGGCGATGAAGTTATGAAGCGAAGCACGTTTCCGAGCAGAGCGATTGGCCGCACGGAGGAGAAGGGAACCGAGATTGTGAGCACGATCGATCAGGAGAGACTGATCAGCGTCGGAAGGAGCAGATTCGAGGAGGCGGTCGAAGGAAAGGTCGAGGGAAATAGGAGAAGAGGAATCGGAGAGAGAAAGGAAAGAGAGGAGGAGATTTTCCATTTGAGAGAAAGAAGAAGGAAGCATAGGGTTTTCGGTGGAAGAAGGGCAAGGGCGTTTGGCCATGGAACTTGTTGAAGGCTGCGGGAGGGTATCCATAGCGAGTGGTGGTGGATGTAGGAGAGAGAGAAAAGAAAGGTGGAGTAGTGTTGGTGAATTTTTTTTTTTAAAGTTGATAGATTGAGCGGATGGTAGGATTAGATGAAACGTGGCGATTTACTTGGGAGGATTTCTGTGTTAAAATGTTTTTGAATGGTAAATGTATTAGGAGTGACCATCCCATCAAATCAAATCGAATAATTTTTTTTTAATTAACCAAATTTTTGAATTTTATTTTATCATTTTAATTTGATTTAAAATTTTTACGAATCAAGTCGAGTGAGATAAAATTTGAATCGAAAATATTTGTTCGAGTTAAATTAAAAAAATTAATTTAGTGTTATTTAATTTTATGTAATTTTTAAAAAATATAATTTTATTTAAAGTTTTTAAACATAACTATACAATGAAAAATTGAAATAAATAAGTGAAAAATTCAAGTAAACAATAACAACACAACAAGATTATAATAAAAAAAAATAAGCAAAAGTTCAAGTAAATAACATAAATCCAAGTAACAACAATAATACAACAAGATTATAAAAAATAAAAATAAGCAAAAGTCCAAAATATAATAAAAACTTACACGGCAACATCATTCCAAACAATAAAACAAAAAATAAAAACAACATAACAAAAGTCAAATAAATGAACAATAATAACACAAAACCATTGTAGAATAGCTTAAACTTTTTTTTTGAGGGTTTTAATTTAGAGTTTTTTTTAGGAAGAAAAAATAGATTTTGGGTTTACAAAGTTGATATCTTCAATTTTTTTTCCAAATAAAAACTAAATAAGTACTCCTAATAATAATAATAATAAACAAAAATGAACAATAAATTTAGACACGAAAAGGAGTTGTTTACGAGTGTTATTTAAGAATAAAATTATATTTAAGTTTAAAAATATTTAGGTTTTGTTTATGAGTGTTTTTGAAGAATGAAATTATATTTGGGTTTAAAAATATTTGAGTTTAGTTTGTTGATGAGTTTTAAATGTTAGGGGAAAAAATTGGGTAAGATAAATTGTTTGGGTTTTGAGGGAAAATAGGTATAGTAAATTAGGTCTGAATATTGAGTTTGGGTAATATAAATTTAAAATTAAAAATAATATAGTTTTATTCGGTTTATTCGAATAATTCGAATTCGAAAATTAAACTCGATTCGAACTCGAAATTCAAAAAAAAAATTCAGCTCGATTCGTTTAACTCGAATAATTCGAAATTCGAAAATTTTTTCGAATTTTTAGATTCGAATCGAGTTTTGTTCATTCCTAAATGCACCACCATGCGTGTATTTATCATGGGTCAGAGTAGAAATCTTCATGAAGCGAGTCAGGTTCAAATTGGATCCATATAGGATATGTAAATTAAAATTTTAAGTTCGGCCTTGGTTTGATTAAAAATAGATTTATTTTTTGTCTAAATTTAATCTAAATTAAAAATCTATATTTGTGCTCGACCATGTTCATTTTATTTAGTTTTTAAATTAGTTTTTATTTTAAAATACAATTTTTAAAAATATATGTAATGCACTAAAAATATTTAAAATAACATTTTTTTAACAGGTTAAAATACATTAAAAGGTATTTATATTAAAAACATTATCATAAATATAATAAATATTTTATTCTATTAAAAAACACAAATAAATATAATAAATGTTTTGTTGTATTAATATAACTTTTAAAATTTTATATTTGAAGTTGGGTTATTAAGTTGGATAAATTATTTTTTAAGTTTTGGATAATGAGTTTAATTGGTATTGAGTTAGTGATTTAATATAAATATAAATATATATAATTATTACTTACATATATAATTAATATAATTATTTTTATAACATAATATACTAGAGTCGAGCTAAGCTCAGGCCAAAAAAATATTGCCCAATGCTCAACTCATATAGAAAACAGGCCTTAAAATTTACCTATGCCTTTTTTGTGGTGTCACACCTCAAAATGTTAAGTTTAAGTTGGAATGGTGATTTTGGGTACTAAGTTGAAAAGCTTACATATTGATCGGGTTCTAATACAAATAAGAGGGATTTGTGGACTGGTTGTGGAAATATTGGATTTCAACCATAATTCGGTTACATTTGAACTAGAAAGTTTCTTAACATGATGATTATGGGTATGTACATTTGGTTGTTGAATTGATATCGGTGAAGGAAGTAAGAGAGTATTATATAAGGGAAATAAGTTCTCCAGACTGTTCTTTCATATTTCTGATCTTCCTTCATATTCTTCTTTGGTATGTTCTAGAAGAAAGAAGGGTTGAGAAGCATTATGCATAGATGGAAGAGATTGAAGTGTCAACCTAAGAAACTGGAAATTTTGTAAGCTGGTAAGTTTTCTAACATCTCTGTATTAACGAGCTTAAGAAAAAGAAGGAAAATTAAGGATTTTAGTTATCCATCGATTTTGTTTTGTTTTGGATAAGGATGTTGATAATCATTTAAATAGCCTTTTCTTGCAAACAAAATATGGTTCTTATGATGATGAATTATATTCGATGAAAATTCTAGAATGGTTGTTATGTCTTCTAAGCTGGAGGCTTGGGTAGCAAGGGAAAGTTAAGTAGATGGGTTTGACATCAACCTTTAAATGAGTTCCAAAACTCAGGTCTTAAATGGTTGTTCATGTATTTTCAGTATTGTGTGTTAGGTATGTCTAAGTGAATGTTATGTAAATGATGAGTTATTCTACAGTTGAATATTGATGCATGTTGTGTAGATATGAAAATGCATAATTGGTTGTAAGTTTAACCACGTTGAATAGATGAAACATCTGGCGTAATGTGTGTCATGCATAAACAGTAGTATCGGTTGATTGCTTGTGCATTAAATACATGTGCATGAATTATGCGGAATTGTGGAGGTTTGTCGAAGTGTGATTATGCTGAGAGGAGTAACGGAGAAAGAGAATATGATATGTTATAAGTTTTGTCTTCGATATCGCATGTGAATGCAAACCGAGATTGGTGAATGACCCCAGCCTTGTCAGGTAACATATATATCTAGTATGGGATGATTTTATTGTAGATTTTATTGTCAAATGATGAAATTTTATATGAGAAGCTTATTGACCAGTACTTTTTTTAAAAAAATATCAATAAATTCAAAAATGGTACATTGAAACAGATCAGTACTGGCACGTAGCAATTTTAATAGAAAAACGATGCACCCACTTTGTACTAACTACCATGCTTTGGTGGCTAGGTTTAAGAGATAAGTTTTAGCTTTCTTCTTTGGGTCTCTAACTCTATGAGGGCATTTGATTCATAGAACGTATGATTATTTCATGTAAAATTACTTAAATGTAAATAATTTGATTAGAATATAATATTTTATTATTTAGTTAAGAAATGTAAAATTATTTAAGAGGGTATTTTATTAAACTATTCTTAATTATAAATAAGGATAAAAAATTTATTAAATTATACTAAAAGTGAAAGTTAACTATTAAACTATAAGAAAAATTAAGATAATAATATACAAAATGTTAAATTTTCTCAACTAATAAACTATTAATAAAAATAGTTTATATATGTAATTAATTTACTTTTTTATTATTTTATATATGTAATTAATTTAAGGGTTAGTATTTGATATACAAGTTATTTTTTTTTTTATTTCATAAATAATTCAAAAAATTGTCATGTGTTTAAAATCTCTACAAGCAACATATCAAGTTTTTTTTTTTTTAATTTAAATATCAATTAATTTAAAATAATTATTTAATACACTGAAAAAAAATTATTTTAACTTCACAAATAAGGTTAAAAAACCCCTATATGTTCTAATATATTTTTATTTTTAAAATATCAATTAATGAGACATAATAATTTTTTTAATCGTTTGTGAAATTAAAAAAATTCACCGATAATATTTCAAATAATAGCTCATTAATTTATACATGATATATACACATGTTTCTCACCATCTATTTCAATTCCTTTTTCAAATCTACATGTAATATATTTAAATATTAATAAAAATTAAAAAGTAAAAATTAATATAAAAAAAAAAAAAACTAGTAATGAGAACACATAATGACCTAATGGAAAAAGGTTAAAAATTTAAGTAATGAGATTTTGATTCCTAAGAATGTGATAATTAATTCCTAAAAAGAGTGATTATTAAAATTATAATTATCAATAAAGTTTTAAGTACATTTAAAAAACTGTTGGATTAAAATTTTGAAAAAGTTAGGGTAATGCATTTAATTCATTAAACACTTTATTAAGAATGTAACAGTAATTTTAGAATATAAAAGTGTATTTAAAAATAACATAAAATAAATTATAAAACATATTATTTGAAATTAATTAAATAATAACATAAAATAAATTATGAAACATATTATTTGAAATTAATTAAATAATAACAAAGGAAATAAGTATGATTTTATAGAAACAAGAATGTACTTGCTTTGCAAAATAAAAATTGTGGTTAAAAAAGTGTTTGAAATTATGATTACAATTTCAACCACGAAATTAAAAATGCTTAGAATATAAAGAAGAACATCGAGATTATTTACGCAGTTTGACTTCAATCTACGTTTGCGGAGCTTTGTCCAGAGTAATGATCCATTATCTTTCTCACAGTACAACCAATAAATTAAGTCTTAATATTGGTCTAACACTTACCAATTTAACGATCTCACTATTGTACAAAGACTAGATCATTCTCCCATTAAGTTTCCCCTTCGAAAGTTTAGCTTTGCAACTCAAAAGACTCTCTTGATTGCTTACAAAAATAATGCACAGATACATTTTCCTAATTTGAACAAATTCGTACTCTCTCAAAGTCTTTTTCTCTTTCAGTTACTTTTAACCTAAGCAAAACTTAAGTTTATATATTACTTGAGTTTTATTTACATAAGAGTTATAATTTAATCACTTTTCTATAAAGTGAAGCTAAATGTCAACATATGATGATAATCCATAAGAGTCTCGGTGTAATCCAAAGTATTTAACTATAGAAAATAACTTTACTTGTTTAACAAGTAACTTGACTTAGATCCACAATAAACCAATCTTTAAGTCTTCAATTTCACCTCAATTGATTTTCATGTTTTGGGTTTTACTCGTCCAAAATCATCAAATATAAATAGGTAGCTTTTGAATTTTCCTTTTTACACACACACAAAAAAAGCCTAATTATTTTGTTATAAAATCTACCAGGTCTTCAAAAGGACAAGTATGACAATAAAACAATGTTTGAAGTTGTAGTCACTTTTTCAACCACAAAAAGAACGTTGCCTTCAAATGTATTAATAGATATTAAAATGAAAATTAGATTAATTTATGAGTAAAATGAAATTTAAATACATAAATACACTAAATTAGAATATTGAACGAATACAATTGTTTATTATGATATTATTATCAATCTTGAGTTAGTGTCAAGATAACTTATGACATCAACTCAATCAACAACAAAAATATTTTATCACACCTACAATGTGGATTAACAAAAAAAAATTATATTAAAAATATATATTTATAAAAATATTTCAACAAATGATTATCATTGAAGTGCCAAGTGTTTTTAATATTAATTTGTAGGTCTTGTGTTTGATTTTCAAATAATGTTTTCATTATTTTATTTGAAGATTATATTAAAATGTGAAAAGATGAAAATACCCTTATAATAATGTTAATTATCCTTTAAAGTAAGTGCATTTTAATAATTTTACAATTGAGTTGCCGTTGAGTTGACTTGTGACACAATTTTAGTCAACCATTTTATATGAAGTATAAATATACAATTAATAGAGATAATAAATTGTGCGTATTAAAATAAGAATATACAAAACATATTAAAATAAAGTTTTGATTGAATGATAAATTTAAAATTTTATTAATTCAATTGGTATGAGTTTTAATCCCATTACATACATATTTTTATTGGTTTTTGTTAAAAAAGAGACTAAAATACCATTGAATAATATGTCGTATTTTAATCAAGGTAGTGTCGGTTGACTTGTGATACCAATAATTTCTCGAACCTCATTGGTGCATGATTGACTAGTGACACCAACTTAGTCAATAACTTAAATGATAATATAAATATACAAGTGATGGAAGTAATAAAATGAGTATAATAAAAATATTAAATTAAAACTTTAATCTAGTGGTAAATTAAAAATTACTCTAATACAATTGGTTCAAGATCAAATCCCACATATGTAAATTTTTATTGGTTTTTTAAATTAAACAAACTAAAGTACTTTCGAATAATATAGCTTATTTCAATATGGAAGAAAATTTCTGTAATTTCTCAAATTGAATTAGTAATATGGTTAAGAGTGGAATTAACTCAATCAAGAGCTCGAAAAGTAGTATAAATAATGGTATTAATTATTTTGAATAAAGAAACTAATACATTTATCTAAAAAATAATAAATTATTAAGTTTAAATAATTTTAAACATTTAATATGTACTTAAATTATAATATAAATTAAAATTCTATTAGATAGTATTTAAAATAAAAATAAAATAAAATAAAATTATATGATTATTTTGATACACATAAGGTTTTTTTTAATAATATGTCGGCTAAATTTATTAGAAATTAAAATAGAGAAACATTGCAAACGAAATTAAATTATAACAGAAAAATAACAAAACAAAAAGAAACAAAAAAGAACTAGAAAACGAAATATCATACTAGCAAAACACGTTCAATGGGCTGCAACGACAGGGATGAGATGAAACACTGGAAAAAGAAAGCAAGAAACAGAACTCCTTGTCTCTATCCACTTACACGCTTAAGGATCGAAGTAGGAGTGGTGATTTGCAAAACAGATCGGATTGCATTAGTAAACGAACCACAAAAAGAGATCAAATTATTGAAAGACCACCAATAACCGTAAATCAGAGTCGAGTGTTGTGAGAAAACTATCCACGATCACAAATCTACCACAACGGTATATGAAAATGTGCCATAAAGCAGAAGCGTATCACAAGTCAGATAAAAAGCATGCTACAAAGACAGATAAAAATTAGAAGAAAACCAAAAAATATAAAAGAAAATAAAAACTGAATATAAAAAATTAAGAGAAAGAAATACCGACGGTCGACGACTAATATTAAAACTGATGTTGTCGCCAACTAATCAAAAAAAAAAAGAAAAAAAAAACGGCGCAAGAAACAACTTAAGGTAAGTGAAAATTTAATCTAATAGTCTTGAATGCTGTTTTTGGTACACAAGTTTTATGATTTAGTGTTCAGTAAAAATATTGTATAAAAAATAAAAATAAATAAGGAAAAAAAATCAATTAAAATGACTCTATATGTTCATTTATTTATTTTTTAGATTTATAGATTTATATATAAAATTTAATGGACACTTGTTGTTATCTAAATCTCGCTCGTGGATAGTAAACCGAAAAACAATTGATTACCCCATTTAAATGGTCCAATACTATTTACTATGAGCCACGGGTTAGTATCCAGAGAACTTACTTTCCTTGCAGAGCAGTTGACGTTTCAAGTGTGAACCACAGTCCAGCAACTCTGCGTTCGATTTTCGAGGCGGAGTGATGACAACGTTTCGCCGATTTCGCTGCAACGATCTTCTTCGGTTTACTTCAAACAAATTCGACTCGAGGAAACAGTAAGCTGTTGAACTGTTTTTTTCCTCTTAATGCTCAAACAATGCTTCGGCGACTTTTAAATTGTTTCCATTAATGGAAATTGTGTGCTTATTACAGTTTACTATGTCATTAGACATGTCCTATTTAGCTCAGTGGCCCGATTGTTTTCATGCAACTGAAGGCTCCGGCAAGCGAATAATGGGTTACAGTTAACTCTCTGTCTCTGACTTTCATTACCTTCCATATTTATTTTACTACCATAAGCCATTGGAGTAGTTTTTCAGACGTTGGGGTCATGTTCAAGGTTTGATTTGAATCGAGGTATGCTTCTTCTTGGCTTTTCTGTTTTAAGATTGTGCATCTAGATTTAATACCTTGGAAATTGTTGCAGTTATGGGGGAAGTCGAGGGACAAGGAGAGCCTTGGTATGGCCGTGTAACGACAGTCACTGTAGGGCCAGAATACTGCAGGCAGAAGTTACTAAGAAACTGATGAATCTTCTTGAAGACATCAATGATTGGATGTAAGAGCGGTGTATATTTATTGATGAATTCTTTTTGGATATTTTTCTGTTATGGATACTCATAATTGATTTGAGTAACTTTTGTCTGGAGTTCGCCTGTTAGTTCATGCTATGATCAGTAGCTTAGAGATTACCAAAGTATTAAGTTCACTATTACCGCTTTATGAGCTGATTAAAAGATTAAGTACTTCGAAGTTGTTAGATTCTCAGTATTTGTTTGTTAATCCTTTTAGAAATTTGCACCATGCTTTACTTGTTTATCATGAAAATTGTTGTAAGGTTCTGAAGCAGATGCCTTTAATGAAAATAATATTTCTGAACCCAAGATATATATTTTTTGTTCGAATGGTGAAGGCCAAATACTGGCACAAGCAAAGTCATAAGCCTTGTCTGATGCTTTTGACTAAAAATAGTCCTTTGAAATTAACATTCAATTGATGGATTTGGGATTTTGGTTTTGTTTCAGTTTTTGTTTTAGTTTGTTGTGCATTTCTAGCTTGAAGTTGAGATAATTAATTTATGATTGATAAACCATATCTCGCCAAGCGCTTTACTTTCAGTCAATTATTTATGGCGTTCATGAGACTTGTCTATTTGCTTGATAATTTTTTTGTTTAGTAGTTGCTCGTGTTTTTGAATCATATAATAGCTCTCACCTTTATCACCTGTAATTGAATAAGAGGATCCATCATTGTTATTTTGTAGTGTGCGAAGTAATAATGTTTCCCTCATGCATTGTCTATCCTTATTTTTGGAATCTTCATTCTTGGTCTCTCCTCGGTTATCAGTAGGAAGCTTCTTTTGACAGTGACAAGCAAGGAATATTTTGTGCATCTTTTTTGTGAGGGCTTCTAATACACCTGCCATAATGACGTATGAAAAGGTGTTACTTACAACTATCCATTTCTGATATTATTATATCATTCTTGCTTTCCCTTTAGATAGTACCACATGGGATCTCTCTTGTCAAGGAATGCACCTAGGCGCGCACCTGTGCCTTATTAAACAAGAAAAACACCTTAGATATTTTCGGGTGAGGCCCATTTGATTAGTTACACACTTGGTACAACTAGGCATGCTTTTTTGGAAGGCAATAGGCATAATAAAGGCCCGCCTGATTGAAATTCTCTTAATTTTTTTTTTCACTTTTTTCGTTAGATATATATTTACTAGTTTGAAAGGGATAGTGTCAAACTCTGTATTTCTCAATATTAGAGTATTCAACAACAGACATGGTTCATAAAGATATCATGCATATTGATTGATAAAAAATTGCATGTTTTATAGATAAACTAGATCACCTTCAGAGGTTATTATATGTCTTAAGCTTTATATATACATATATTGTATATAGCCACATTCATATTATGCTTTACTTCACTTGGCGTATGCCCTTTTTTCACCTTGCGCTTGAGGTGGCATAAGGGTTCTAGTGCCTAGAGTGGACCTTGCACCCTTTACAACATTGCATTGAATGCAATTTGTGATATATCTTGTTGCTGTTATCAGAATTTTCCCTCTGTTTTGCAATCAGAATTTTCCCTTATCATTGAAAGTGTATCAAATTTCAGCATGTAACCATCCTCATTCTGAAGTTTTAAAGGCTTTAGTTGTATATGCATATTTACGCAGATACATACATATAAATATCCCATGTGTTTTATGTTTTTGTAAGTGTTAAAATTGCCTGTTTGAATAAAATAAAGCATTACAAGCATTGATCTGGTGAAGTTTGTAAAACATGGCTAGTATGTCCATTGTGCTATACCTTTCACTAGTGGGTAATAATAGGTTGAACCCAGGATCTTGTCTTCTAATTTTTGTGCTTTGTATATGAGTTTGGTTTAGTGTTGCAAAGAGAATGAACTGATCAGGTTGAGTCTTGATCAAGTGACTGGGAATGGAGCAATGCCACCAGTGAGTTTCTGAAAATTTTGACACTTCGTTTACATTATAAAGAGATGCTGATCACATTTGTAAATTATCTCTAGTTCTTATATTTTAGCAGAACTCAACTAGGGGTGAATGCACATATAATTAAAATTGGTTTTCATAGTCTTTTATCACATCAGATTGATGCTAGACCTCTTTTTTTGGTCTCAAGAGTGGCATGAAATTGTAATTCCTTAAATTTCAGTCCTCCTTTTACTTTTTGGCATTTTAGATAATTAAATGAATTCTTTAATGCAAACTTATCTGGTCGTTGTCCTGAAGAAATTATCTACTTAATGAGTTTTTATGCTGTTAAATTTAAAATTATACCGTTTCAAGACATTGTCTTGTCTAAAGTCTCGAGCAAGTTAGATCACAATGGAATCTATACTATTTGAAGCAATGAACGTGATACAATGTGTTGTAATCTGATTTTATTTACATTTTCTTTTTCTTTTTATAAATTTTTCTTTAATTTGTAATGAGCGAATATGATAGAAGACTATCATGAAGAATGTCATCAATCTCCAGGTTTCTCCTTCAAACAAGTATGCTATTGCTGGGCAATTTTAATTGCAAAACTCTTTCTTCTTGTCAATAAGTTTTATCTGAAACCTATCGAATTGGATAAGGGGCATTCAAATAGGAAGTCCTAGTCTTGAAAATGTTTCTTAACTCCACCCTGTTTCTCTTTTTCCATAGCATTTTGCATGTACATTCAGCTTGGCTGCCATGTCTTTCATTCTTGTCAAGCTAACTTGTATCAACTCCTCAACAGCCTAGCTTATATGCCTGATAATACATCCATGCTTGCTCATGGGAGGAGGAAAAATAGGCCCTGTCCAAAACTTTGAACTTGCCAGGATGCTTAGAAGGACAGTGGCAGAGATTTGGAGGGTTCTCGGTATTGTGCATGTCAAAGATGAATTTCTTGAACATATCCATTAAGCCAAATTGTTTCGATGGAAAAATGCTTCCGAAAGTGCCAGTTTTCACGATGATTCTCTCTCATGTCCTGCATTTGTTTGTGTACGCAAATGTGTATAAATGCAAGAAAGGCTCACCGACCTCATCATTTTTACATCTTGGATATGTAATACACAGACGGGTACTATGCTAAGTTGGGTTAGGTAAGTGGATTTGGATGTCCAACTAGTACTTTGTTTTTTTCTTTTTTTGGTCCAAGTAGACCGCGTCTTACATTTTCATTTTGTGGTTTCTTTTAGAGATATGAGGAAAGCTTTATCCAGAGATGTTGAAAAGAAGTCAATCATGCCCCCAAAACGTCCAGTTACATCTGATGAATTGGAGTGTGATTAGATCCGTTATCCACGGAATTTCTCCAAACTATTTTTGATGGCGATGCATCACAACATGGTCATGTTTTATTCTTGAAATATAGAGGTGGGACATCAGGTATGCCAAACATGATATCTCATATCATATTCTTTTCTTTTGAATCATCCAATATCATATTATTAGTAAAGAATTCAGTGGGTGCTCTGTATGTGGTCTTTCACCGTCCCTTGTATTTTTGTAACTTCCATTGTTGTTTTACTTTTATGTTGATTTGGTAATTCATGTATTTATAGTGTTCACACTTCTCGTATCATAACTCATAATCGTGTTTAAGGTATTTAATACATGTTATATACATATTTTATATAGTGTCATATCTACAAATTAAGATGCTTTTGAGTTTTCCTTTCGGCAGATCTCTCTCTAGATTTGCGGTTGTCATCATTAAAAGCGCATGCTGATCTGTTATATATCCAGCATTGCCTGTTTATAAAGTTAAGATTAGATTCTTAGAGCTCCCCTTTAAGCTAGCATATCAACCGAGAACCACTATATGGAGAGTTCAACTGTGTTTATAACATTTCCATTTCTAGAGTTCCCTTTCGATGCTCATTTGAAGAGGGGTCGCCACTTGGCCAATGTGTGGCTTTTTTCAGAATTGTGGGGTACATGCGCACAGGCACACCATGAAAGCAATCAACGCTATTATCATGAGCCGAAAAATCCAACGCATCTGTTCTTTGAAAACCAATTGAGTGTATGGGTATAGTTTTTGAAGCAAAAAAAGTTGTTTGGTTATTCTAGTGAAGATTTGCATCGTTGTCAAACATTGAATAAAAGGTTGACAGGACCAAAAGTTAGTATCACTCACCGTATTTTATTGAAAGAATATGGCTTTTCTGGTGTGTGTGGTCCAAAATGGGGCAACAATGGTGGAGGCCCAGGAAGAAGTTGGCCATAAGTTAAAATGTTGTGGGGGCGAGATGGGTCCGGCCTCATCCGCATGTTGGCCGCTTGGACAACAGAGAAACAAGGAAGATGAGGGTGCTCACGTCCCCTCGTCTTATTCAAGAAAGAAATGATGAACCAGTCACAAAGCAGCTGAGCAGACATGGGTTTGATGATTACTAAAGTGGGTTTTCGTCCAAACCAGGGTTCAACTTCACTCCTTTCTGCTTTTCTATGGGTTCTTGCTTTTGTGTCAACCTTTGGTACTGGAGTTCTCCGTAACATTGTTTTGTAGCCGACATGGCATGGAGGAATAATTTCAACTTCCACTCCATAGTGTCAACAGGTGCATTGCTGCTGCTTCCTTTTTCTCTTTTTCATGATTCCAGAAAATGCTAAACAACGAAAAGAGTTAATGATGCCCTTGCCGACCATAAGGGATTAACCCTAAAAATAAAGCCGTTAGAGAGTTGTGTGCATGCGTAGTCGAATACTTGCTTTAGGATCCTGATTCCTACATTTTAGCTATCCATTGTCAATTCCAGCTTCTCTGCTCCGTAGTCCGTGCAAATTAGTAGATCTCGATTCTGCTGTGCGGTTCGCAATCCCTTCCATTGTTACTCATGTGGTCCTCCTCCTATTTGCTGCCTCAACTCAACCCCAAGTTGTTGAGAGTTTATTATCATATCATTATCATTGTAGTTCTTTTTTTTCCTTTTCAGTTTTCTCTCAGTTTAGTATGGGAAACTGTAACCAATTTAAGGGTACTAAAAAGTTTAATTTGAAAAAAAGAGTAGAATTTTCAAAATGGGATATGTGGTTGAATAGATTAGATCACACTAGTTTCTATTTCGATTAGTTCAATCAATTTTTTCGATTCAATTGAATAATTTTTTTTAAAAACATGAAAATATCAAATAAAATGTTAGAAATAGAGAAAATTGATTTAACCAGTTTAATTTTTGGTTCAACTAATTTTTTTAATTTGGTTTGTATCGATTTATGGCTCATCCAGTTTAACTCCTTATTTCATATCAGGTTTTTTGTTCAGTTCTGAAAACAATGGGAAAAAGTGCTTTTGAAATAGTGTGGTTTTGTTAATTTCAAGTGTTTGAAAATTACGGTGGAAAATTAAAATGTTCATTTAAGACTTTATGTTAAAATTTAAAAAATATTCAAATTGTTTAATATAATTGTACATTAAATATACCTTTTAAATACTTTCTCAGTAATTAATAAATTATTTGTAAATTTAATAATACATGAAATATTTTAAAATTTTAAATATAATAATAAATTATATTTAAATATTTAATATAATGATAAATCATATTTAAAAAATTTAATATATTGATACATAAAATATAAATTAATCTGAATTTTTAAATACATTTTAAATAGTCAATATAAATAAAGATATTTTGATAATTGTACTTCAAAATGCAAAAGTCAAAAGTACCTAAGTCGTGGAAAATCAATTTATGATGTTTTGTAGCACTCTTAAAATTTTTATATTTTAAAAGCAATTTTAAATCGAGATAGTGTACAATTGATTTCTCGATAAAGTAAAATAAGCAAATGAAAGTGATAAAAGAGAAGGTTGAGCCATATCAAAGAAAGTTAAATTGAAAAGTATGTTGTAGTATACTAAATTAAAGAAAGGATTAAATTGTAAAGATGTAAAAAGTTTTGAGGTTCAAGTATAATTATTTGAAATTTAGAGAATGAAGTATAAATATGATAAAAACTGAAGGACCAAAAGAGAAACTAATCTAAATTTCTTTTGACATGAAATTGGCGTGTAGGGACCAAATTGAATAAGTGAAGAAAAATGAAGGATTAAATTGTAATTTTATCAAAAGTAAAACATGACTCAGGGATGGAATTTTGAAATTAATGTTGCATTAGGCGTACAATACTAAAAGACATAAATTCTCATATAATTACATGTACATAAAGCATGAGGAATGGAGTTGAGGAAGAAGAAAAATAATAGAAGAGTTATATGTTAAGAAAATGCTGCAAATGATGGATTGCTAATACATAAGAGAAATTCAAATGTATTGTTGTGGTACTAAGTGAGTGATTGTTATAAAATGAATTAAGAAAGTCTTAAATGATAAATTGATTGGTATATGATAACAATAGTTGTGGTACGTAGAAAGAGTAAACTATTTTTATAAGAGAAAGTCCTCTAAAGGACTTATTTGTAAAAATTCGGTAATTATGTTAATTTTATAAATCTTGTTATCTTTGACCAAATAGCATGTTATATTACGTGGACTTGATGTGAAATGAATTGGATCGGTTAAATTTTAATTTTTGGATAGGGATTTAATTGGAAAAATGTTGAAAAGTGAAAAAAAATTTGGAGACAAGGAGCATGTTGTGACTATGATAGAACCACGTCGCAATGATCACTCAATTCAGTGAAGTTAATGATTGATGTCGTGACTTGGAACTCCTGACGTTGCGGCGTCACTCCAAAGTTTTGCATTTCAATCCTTGCTCAACCTTAAATTGTGTAGAAAGTTATTATAAATCATACGAGACTCGAAAATAAATATGAAATATATAGTAATTGTTCTGACAACGAATATAACATCTTGGCATCTGAATCCATCGATTGGGTCAAGTATAAGGGTGTTACACTTTCAACACTAAAATCCAAGTGTTTAACATTGTTTTTGGGGTTAAAAAACACTTTTTAACCCTTAAAAGCATTGTCGAGCGTGGCTAAAGTTATGATCTCCATTTACATTTGCTTTAAGATGAATGTCGCAATTAGAATTGTTCATAATCATATTGAATTAGGTTTGAGTTAGACTTATGCATGATATCAAATATAGTATATAGTTGCTTATTAATTATATAATTTTTACAATTATTAATATTTACTATTAAATTTCTGAACATAAATAATTTAACATATACTTTACTATTTATGTTATGGTGTAATATATTTAATTTGTATGATATAAGTTACAAAATATGCAAATAGAAAAAAAAAACACATTATAAATTTAAAAACGAATTAATTTAGATAAAATTAAATTTTAAATATTAAAAATCAAATTCGACCCATATTTTAGATAAATCTAATATTTTTGTATTAATCTTTTCAAAATTTCAAACCAACAGCTAGTAACCCAACGTTTTAACAGGTTGCAACTGACAAACCGACAAAATAAATCAAATAACATGGAAACTAGGTGGAATAGTACAAGTCAAAATTTGCCACATGGAGAGAAAATGTGGGATTAGGGACTAGGTAATATTTAGTCAAGCAATTTGCTCCATCTAAATAATTTATACAAGTCTAATCAGCACCTCTTTGTTACAGAGGTGTTGAGTATTTTTGTGTAGTTTAGATGGATATAGCTATATATTTATGTCATATGATTGTTGTTCATAGAGACGATACCGTAGATAGGTTCCATGCATGTTGACACGTATTTTACTTTAGGTTTCACACGTGTCTATACAACGTGGATTTGCCTATGTGATAGTGTGCAAATCCACATTGTGCGGTCTCATACACGAACTCATAATGTCATGCGAACCTAAAGTGCAAACCATGTAGAATCCAATCCGGACTCAATCAAATTACGGGTCGATAATAATGAATATCATGACAAGTGGAATCCAAAGAAATACGTACTACTTGTCTGTTGCGATTTCTTTATGGAAAAAGAAATAAAGATGGTAAGTTTCATCGTGTTTGGATTTAAATTTGAAGAGAGCAGAATTAGTAGCATGATCATGTAGCTAGGTTGAAACGCGAGAAGCAACGGAAGGTGGAGTGGGCATTTGAGATTTTGATATACTAATTTCAAATCAGAAATCAAAGCGTGTGGGATGTTTGAATGCCCACCTCACATCGAAAGGAGCACCAAACCTTATCATGTGGTTTCAAATCTGATGCTGTCTGCCATCTCTGGTATACTTTAGGAGGAGGGTTATGTCACAACAAAAGCTCAAAGGAGGCGAAACACTTTATTCAATGTGGTTAACTAGATGTACCACCATCTAAATTTGTCCAAAACCCTCTTGTTCTCTTATGGACTGGCCCATCCGTCATTTTGGGTGCCATACGTATTCCCTTTAAATAAAGCTTGTGATTCCTTTGTCATCCTAGGATCAAGCGTCTCGCTTCCTAGGGACAATGATCTTTGGTTTTCTTCTCTCTTCATAGCTGAACTTGCAATTTTCCCACTTCCCAAAGCTAGCTAGCCAGCTAGCTAGATGCACGACTGTCGCAATTAAGACCGTCATTATGTTCATTTCATTAATGTTGGTGGGTGGGAAGAGATAGAGGGGGGCATTGAAGCATGCTTTACTTGGCAAATCTATATGTTTTACCAATACCATCGTTGTTCTAAATCAGAGTATACTTTTACTTTTTCTTACTTTATACTAATCATCAATTGTTGATAATTTTTCTTCTTCTTCTACAATGACAAAATTAATGTTCATTTTGGGTATTGTCATTTTCATTTATCACTGACTTTTTCAAGTGATGGAATTAATACTCTGACAAACCGGATATTTTGTACAGTAATTCGACCAAAAAAGGATATTGTCAAAGGCAAGGAGCCATTGCTTTTGATCATTGTCTATTTCTTTTACTTCAAAACTAAAAAGATTTGCTACTTTTTTTCTTCCTTCTGTCGCCCTTGAAATCATATTATATTATTTTTTATTTATATACCACCACATTTTTTACAGCCTGCTTTACACATAAATGGAGTTAAAGGGAATTTGATATGATGATGAGATCAGCGTACTTTCTCAAAGAGTACTTTAGCAATATGAAATGTGATGGTGTCTAAGTCACAGTGTGCAACATAATAAAAACTCCGTGCCACCGTAAGAAATGTTTGCTTGAATTCTGAGTTTTGGTCATCAGCGGTGGCCGAGGGATTTGGCAGTACTAGCTGAACGAGCTCTTGCATGTTGGAATCTATTTTCCGGGTTGTGCTGTTCTCTGTTTCACTATCGTAGCAGCCATTGACGTGCACCTGAAACAGTTGAGGGTAAAAGTAATTAAATATGCATGAAGCCGAAAGGGTACGTTGCTTAGTTGTTAGAGTCGAAATGGAATGAGATAATTATGCAGCAGAAGACCAAAATTAACCATATCCAAATTTAGTGGGTATCATATCATCCCTTAAAGATAGTTGCATGCATCGGGATTAGATTCACTTTTAATTTAGTTGGTATATATAAGTGGGCAATTCTATTCATCTCATTATAATTGTAAAACGAATAATGGTTTAAGCGTTCCCACTGGGAGTCTTCATGGAATCCACTCAGAGGGGAGCAACACACAGGGATTTATACCATTGACAGTGACAATGAGATTGTTCTTATCGGATTATGATGAAATGAAAGGTGGTAAAAGAATGGGGACAACGTTGTTGAGGCAACTGACCTTTAGCATTTTGCCATGATAAAGCTGATGAACTGAATTTGTGAGGCTGGAGAGTGCGTCGTACTGGGGATGAGACAACAGTTCGTCCAAGGACCAACGGCCAGAGCTGAGGTTGATGGTCTGCACCACTAACTCTGCGACTCCTCGGTGCCTATCACCATCCTCCACCCATATCAGCATCCACTTTTCCCACTGGTTACACAGATAAAAAAAATAAACAAATTAGAAAGCTTCAAAAATTAACACCACTGATATCTTTTTTTTTTTTTTTTACTCAAAAGATTTACTGTTTCCAAGTGCATGTGAAGGTTACTGTAGCTATATCCCATGTCTCAAAAGTGTAGATACTTTTGGGGAAAGGGGGGGGGGGTGTTAATGATTAAATGAAAACATGGTCCATGGTGCAGACTATGGGGATAAAATGATTACTTACAGCACGGCGAATGCTGCAGCTAATGTCTCGACCATGAGCTACAAGTGCGTCCAATGATAGGTGGTTCAGGGTCCGAAGCAAGATGTCTATCATCTTCTGAATTGTCCTGTTTGAGTCCAACTTCCTGCAACAAAAATCACATGTAAGCATCACTTGCTTTGTCAGCCTTTCTTCCGCTCCAACACATTGACCCTACTGCCCCTACATCACTGCCTTTCGTTAAAGTACACCGTGTCTTTTATCTTTTATTGACCAGCGGTTCAGTACATATTTTACTTTGTACCCAAAATTCTTGTGTCGACGCTACAAATAAGACCTCTCCCTCTCTTCAAGGGAACCAATTATTGTTTTTGCTTTTGACATAGGGAATCAATTGGTTTAATCGTCCATTAAGGGTGAAAATTAAAACAAGTTGTTGAGTGTTTAATGGTGAATTAATTACAATAAACGTGCATCCATTCATAACTTAATTCATTACCTTGCATTAATGTGGCCAAATCGTGCATCGACCATAGTTCTGAAGACTAGGAGGAAGGAATTCCTAAGTTCCTTAGGTTTCCTCGCATTGTCAAAAGAAGAGGAGATGGTCTCGACCAAGAAAGCAGTCTTAGCCCAAGCCAGACGCTCTTGCGACCTTTCTGGCTCGAATATGCTGGCTGCCGCCATAAAATAAGTTACGAGAAGAGATCTACGGGTCACCCCAAAATCAGCCAGACCCATTTCCGAGTACCACCTGCTCATTACATAAACAGTACTTCCTCATTAACTATAATCGAGCAAGCAGGGGAATCATGATTGGATATATCTTTACTTACTTTTGCATACCATCCCATTCCATCCTATGTAAAGCTTGGCAATTATTGTAGTCTTGTTTTGCAAGATCAAGGAACACATTATTGTTCACATACCGCATCCTGCATGAGATCAAAAGCTCAAGAGACTTCTTTTTGGTGGAGCCAGCCAAAAAAGATGTCTTAATGATGAATAGTGGGTCTGATTTCTTTAATTTAAACAGGAAGCATGCACACTAATAATGGCACTTGCATTAAAGGAATTACTACTATCTAGGAGTATCACTATATTAATTAATTAATCGTGCCACGTTGCGAAACCAAACAAAGAAGATATCTTAAACAATATTCGAGTGGACCCCCAACTTCGAAGTTGGTCTGAGACAGCCGTGATTATGACACAGATTAAGGCAACAAATTGAACTTGATGATGACGAATATGACCAAGAACCGTGCTAGGTTTCCCTCGACATTCCAAAATGTCTAAGCCCAAGCTGACTTGCTTCCTCTGTTGTTTTAATTTTTAATTTCTTTTCACGAACAAGGAAACGAATGCTGTCATTATCTACCTTTAGTTCTATGCAACAAGACTCTCATGATGTTACTTTGGTTGTTTTTACTTTTAAAACAAAGTAAATATTAAAGAACATTAACAACCAGAAGAATGTTTATTTCATTTACTTTTTTGTCTTACTCTATACACATTTTTATATTCTAAAGAAGAAAAGTTACCTGTAAAGAGTTTTCCCAATCCACACATCATCTTCCCCTCCATATTGTTCTATGTAAAACCTTGTTTCAACTCTAGGCAGGCTTGCATACCATGGGAGCTTCAATGCCAACCCAACCTGTTTGTATTAATTCAATCTTTAGTGCTGTAAATTTTTCTTCTTTTACTGAAAAAATTTCGTAAAAATAAATAAATAAAATTATAAAAAGGTGGTTTTACAATGATCACTTCCTGCCAAAACCCCATTACGCAAATTGCAAAAATGCTGCTCACTGTGTGCCCCCCATAAATAGCCGAAATAAACATGCATGAACATATATAATATTAGTGTGCTAGCTGCCTTAAGCATGAATATTCTTTGCTGTTATTTGATGATGACCCTTTTGAAGTGGCTTGGCAAAGGCTTCACCTCCTTGTTTATTAGATATATGAATTACAAGTACTAGTTGTTCATGTTTTTTCTTTTTTTATTTGGAAAATCGATGTGGCATGTTGTTAAATTTAAGCCTGGTTGGTCGGATTGCAAACGAGAGCTTGTCGCATTATAAATTGCACTAGCTTCAAACACGCACACATTAACACTCACAAAGGTGGGCATGAACCAAAACAAAAAGAGAAAGAAAGAGAGAAAGTGCCGACTGATCACAAATAGTAGCAGAGATTTAATAAAGAGAGAACCAAATCAAATATATATATATAAAAAAGTAGCCTCTATGATTTAACCATATGTTCTACTATTCCATTTGGATTCAAAGAGTAGAAAAAAAGAAGTTCCATCCATGAACAAAAACAAACAACTTTGCATTTCATATATTTAGTAATATGAGAAGTGTCCATAATGGATGGATCCAAGTTTGGTCAAGTCTGAATGGGAAAAAAAAAAGTTTGAAAGTTTCCATTTACTTTTATTATTAAAAACATATTAAAAATGTTTATTCTTGAAACAATAATTGATATAGATTTTGAATCTACATTTTTCATCCGTCAATTTTGAATTCCACCCATTAGATCAAACAAGAATGATAAAGTTCAAATATTTAAATATTGCCACACACAGAGAAAATAAAAATCAATTTAATTGTTTGTGTTAGAGATCAAAGAAGATTTTTTTTTTTTTTTTTTATTATTTTGATTTGCAGATTCGATTTTAAAGCTATTTCATAAAAGAAAAGAGCTATAGAATACGAATGAAATGAGAGCTTTCGATTGATGCAGATGGTTTGAATGGAGAAGGCCGTACAATAATGGTTTTAACAGTAGAGTGAGTTAAAAAAATAAAAATTTTCGAATAACTCGCTGACCATTTTGTATCTTTGGAAGTTGAGTGACCAAAATTTGAACTTATTAATAATTTAAGAACTTAGACTGTAATTACCCAAAAGGAAGAATTAAGGTGAAACGTCTAGTTGAGGGAATAAAGAAATAGCAACCGAGATGTAGGAAAGGAAAGGAAAGGAAAGGAAAGGAAATGAAATAATAAAAAGGAGAACATATATTACCTCCCCAGGTAAGTCTTTGGTAATGATCCATTTATCTAATAATTCATCAGCCTCTTGTTTTTGTGTTAAAAATGAGGATGAAAACCGCTTGGCATCCTCAAGAATCTTTTCTCCGGGGAACAGCACCTGGGAAGCCCTATACAGGTTGAAAATCCCGGTTATGGCTTGGTTGGACTGCCCCACAAAGCAGAAGAACTGCCCGCCTTTCTCAAAATGTCGGAACACATCTGTTTCATTCCATGTAAAGGATATCGGGTAATTAAAAATAATTAACTCCATCTGCAGAGAATGGGGATAGTGGTCCAGAGGAAAGCTTTTATACCTGCAGAAACCTCGTATCCATGTAACCTTAGTAACCTAAACCCCATGGCCGTGTCGTCAATGTCATGAACCCGAGTGTTTCTTGCCCAGGAAATTCCATCTTCAGTCCAGTATCTAATATTTTTAAGACACTGATGATGTCAGTATCGGGGGGAGTAAAATTTGTTCATATAATTAAGTTACATACGGGCCCATACCTATAAACGTAATCTAGGCATTCTTTAATTTCTGGGTGGAAATATCTAGAAATCCCAAGGCGTTGCAAGCGGTCGACAGTCCAAATATGCTCGAACAGGTCAACCGGGTACACATTGGGGACTACATAATTAAAGTTAACATTAGAGCTCAAAATTACATGCACAGCAAAAGGTGATATATTTCCAAATATGACTAGACAAAACAGGCAATAAACTAGTTTAAATTACCTCCCCCATTGAATCTTTGAACAGTTTTCATTAAATATCTGAGGCAATTCTCATCTTTAGTTTGCATGAGTGCGAAGGCAGTGGAGGATGGAGAGAACAAGAAAGACCCGTCTCCGCACTGCAACCTCAAAAGCTTTTCCCAGTCCAAGTCTGGCATCCCTTCAAGGCTATGGAGTAGTGTTGTGGGTACATTATGCATTATCTCCTTTGGTATCCTATCCCACACGCATAATGATTACGTTACATACAAACATGTAAAGATCATGACCAACGGGTCCTACACTTCGTATATTCAAGTAAATTGAAGTAAGGCTGTTTTTCTAGTAAATTGGTGAAAAGCAAGCAACATAATAATTGTGGAAGCTTGGGAATTTGAGTTGTCTAAAAATTAATACCTTGTTAGCTTTACATCTCTCTTTGCATAGATGTCTTTAAAGACAGGGGAGTCATACGGTACTTCAATGTCTAAACTTCGAGCTATCTCCAGAAGCGAAGGAAAGGCCACTTCAAACCCGATTGGCATGTGCTCCTCACTCTCGTTTTCGAGTTTGCTTATATTTTCTTTGAAAAACGACACCCCTGATTATCATTCATATTTAAAACAATAAAATTAAGGACAAAATCCGATAAAGCATAAGCCAGGATTTCTCTCTCTTTGTTTTATAGCAAAATATTTTTACAACACCTTTCTGGCATTTGTCAGGATGAATACCCCATGTTTTCAAGGCAATAACACAAGCTAAAGTGTTGATCAACCGATCATGTGCCATGAATATTTGTCTATCGCCCCAGGATCCATCGGGGAGCTGATTGTTAGCGATCCATTCCAGGCTGGATGGAAACTGAGGAGCACCGCTATCGTTAACGTCTTCAACCAGAGCAACCCAGGCTGTGTCATAAGCTGAGCTACTTATCTCTCCATCCTCCATGGAACCCAGCATCGACTTAATGGTGTCCACTCGTTCCTTTACCTTATTCGACACATAAACCTTTTTTTTTTTCGGATAAAGTAAAAATCACATCACCATATCTACTTATGATTATATATAATGAATTAAAAATACAAAAAGAAAAAGAAAGGTGCTTGGGTATTGGTGAAATTATATATTCACCTTAAGAGCTTCCTCTTCTTCCGTGTCATCATCCACAATCTCCTTCCACTTTATAACTGGCGGACCATTTTGAAACACGCCAGCATATTCTGCACATTAATATTACTCACTGTTAAACATATCGAATCTGCTGGTAATGATACAGAAAAAAAAAGAAATAAAAATGCAAAATGATCAAATTGGAAATAAGTAAACATCGTACCTTGAGTGCGGGGTTTGGATATAGCTCTGCATAAGGGCCGAATATCAAAGTTATCGCCTTTGTCTTTACCCCATAACGGCCAAATGCCTGTAGTTAAATTAAAATATTAGATTATCTTTACATAATCGTATACATGTACATTTTCTAGACATCAGCGATGGCTGATTTACTAACTTTTAATCTCAGCACATTTAATGTTTTCTTCTTAAAAAGGACAAATAATATGGACAACATGTAGGTATGAACTTAAAACGGCCAGACTGAAAGTTCACTCTTTGCAGTAAAAATAATAAACCGGAAACGACTGGAATGATCAAGGTAAAAAATAAAAATGTCAAGTGAAACATAATCGATGTCTTTGTCCCTCCAACAGAAACAGTAAGTATTGCATGATGAGAGAGAAATGCTGTGGTTTTTGCATGTTGGTTTTTCAATCCCAGAATTTCAATGTAAAAGACAATCAATCCAATTACTATGAATTTTGCAAGAGAAACCAAAAACGGAAGAGCTGTTCAGAGAAGAATGAAAGATCCATGTTGCGAGAACCAAAATCCTAAAGGAAAAGGGAGACTAAGAAACAAATGATAAAAAGAAAAAAACAGGGTGATGAAATGAATATGTTTTTCTTTTTATACGGATTAGACATACCTGCAAAGGGTAAGGGAGGATGATATTGGTTACTGGTGAAGGGAATTATAGAAGGAGAGGAGGAGGGGAGGGAGAGGAAGGAATGGGAAAACATGTTGATGGCAAGGAGTGGAAGGGAGAGAGGAGAGACAGGCAAATAGGTTTGGAGTACAAACTAAACTGAGTCTCGGCATTTAAAAAATAGAGAGAATGAAGGGGAAGCTGACAGAAACGACTTCCCAATAGATTCCCGCTACCGGGTGCATGGGATCATCCATATCTATGGAACCGAGGGGCACTCCTGTCCTTTTCTTTTTTTCTCCCTCTCCTCTCTTCTTTTTAGGGCTATAAATCAACCCAACATCCGTCAAATAATCTATTTTTGTTCGTTTATTAAATTAAATAAATTAATATAAATAAGTTTTCAAACTCGCTTATTAAACCAATCATGAGCAAATTGATTTATGTTAATTTAAAAGTCATTTAAAGTTTATTTATAGTTTCATTAATATATTTATAAAATTAATATGGTTTGAATGATTATTTTTATTTATAATATAATTATTAATATATTTTTTTAATAATATTCTGACTGAATTTATTAAAAATTAAAATAGAAAAATATTTCAAACGAAATTAAAATGTAGCAAAAAAATAACAAAACAAAGAAAAACTAAAAAAAAAAAAAAACTAAAAAAACAAACATCAAAGCCGAAGTAGGAAACAAAACGCCTTGTTTCTATCCACTTACATGCTTAAGAATCGAAGTAGGAGTGGTGAGCGAAACCAACAATCTTGCAGGCTGTTTCGCAAAACAGATCTGACTGCATCAATAAACGAGCCACAAGGAGATCAAACTATTAAAAGGCCATCGATAACCGCAAATCAAAGCTAAGCGTTATGAGAAAACTATCCACGAATGCAAATATTTTACACAGATAGACGAAAACGTGCCGTAAGACAGAAACATTCTACAAGGCAAAAGAAAATTGTGTCATAAGGCAGAGGAAAAGCGTGCCACAAAAACGGATAAAAACTAAAAAAAAATCAAAATATAAAAGAAAATAAAAACTGAATATAAAAAATTAAGAAAATAAAATACCGGCGATCGACGACTAGCATTAAAGTTAATGTTGTTACAGACTAATTAAGAACGAATGAAAGAAATAAAGCAGCGCATAGAGAAAATTTGAAAACCCTGAATAATAATTATTAATATTTACATTTCACTATTTTATATATATATATATTTATTTATTAATTATTTACGAATATATTTATTTAACTTAAATTATAACAAATTAAACTCTTTTCGCCGCTTAATAGATTTGTATTCGAATGATTTTATATCTTTTAATTTTGTTTTTAATTTTTATATTTTTACCACTTAATAGTTTATATCTTTGACCACTTATTTTTAGTTTTTAATTAAAAAGGATAAAACACTTATAATTTCTTTTTCCAAATTGGTGAAAGATAAAAGGGAAGACTTGGAACTTCGAAATGAAAATTTTTGTATTTTATTTTTATTTTAGTTCCTTTTAGTTTTTCTTGATTGGTGTGAAAATTTTCACCAATCCTACATAATATTTTAGATATTTTTATACTCATACTTTATCTATAAATAAAGCAAAATTCTTATTAATTTTCTTGAGAAAATATCGTAAGGGAATTTGTAATTAAAATTTTATGTAAGAAAGGAAAAAAAAAAAAAAAAAATTAAAGTGGACATCCACATTCATAAAAATCGAAATTTAAAGTCTGAACATATGGATTAACATCCTCTATCCTTGTCTCTTTTTTTGATCTTAAAGGAAATCAAAATTTTATATTTTTTTTGGACGAAGTTCTCTTAAAACAATTATCTTAAGAAAATTTCATGTGTTGATTTAATGGTTAGAGTAGTCACTGTTTCAGAGTTCGAGTCACATTAATCATGCTGTAAAATATATTTCTACGTTTTTCTTCTCTTTGCAATCCATATTTTATACGTACTTTGATCATTGATTGAGAAATCTATGTTTTGCAGGATATAAAAATAAAACTACAATGGGGAATAAAGCAAAGAGCAGTGTGGTGAAATGTTAATAGTTAAGAGTAGGGAGAAGAGTGTGGGTTTGATTGGAACAACCACGGTGGGTGGGAATCTTGATATGCATAGAGAGATTTATTCTTTGAATTGTCCTACTCCACCATTTCTCTCCGGAAACAGGAGTATATTCGACTGCATTGCTCAGCAATGTCGTTATCAGTTTGCGTTGTACTAACCCCATTTATTATCACTAATTTTAGTTCATTATTCAATATGTAGGCATACAATCGTGGTCAGTGATGTATTTTGCGGCTATCAACTCAACCATGTGCAACCGGCAGTTTTCACACTTATTACCATATAAACTAAATTCAGATGGACGGAAAACGAGTGTTGGAGAATAATGCAGGTTTTGCTTTTGGTTGAAGAGACAAAAGAAAGAAACAAAAAGCAGTTGTCGTGAAACGACAGAAACCAAACCAGATAATATTACATTAATTAGTATGCCTCTAAGCTCGGAAATGTTTGTTTCTACCATGGAATCTAACCATTTCTGATGCTCTCCATTTCTTTAATTCCTGTCTCATGCACACCTATACCATTCAATGGGAAAACCTGCTTCAACATGAAATGAAGTAATACAAATCTTCTTTGAAAATTAAACTAATCACATTGAAAGTATTCATAGAATTCTTATCTGACTTAATTTTTCTATGTTTTAATTCAACAAAAAAAAAAATGACAAATCCTTCAAGTATTTAAAACCACTTAACTACTGCAAGTGTTTTTTCTTTTACTGTCTTTCATTTGAACTATTTATATGTTATTGTTCTTTTGTTTAACCCAAAAATGATCGCTCCCACATACAAACAAGATGACTGATAATGTTTGCTTTGTCAGTAGTGATCGTTTAGGACCTATTTAATATATATTTTTAGTTTAAAAACACCCAAAAAAATTATTTTGAAAATACATCAACTTCCCATAACGTGTCTTTTCGGATCATCGAAGCTCATCCCCCCTTTAAAATTGTCAACGATTTTTAAAAATGACCATAATTCTGCACATTAAAATAAATAAACATTTTAGTAGTTATTAGGATATGATCAAGCTGTGTTTAGACTTGTGCGACAACCACAGCATCTTGCACGACTTTGGTCTAATTGGTAATCTTTTAGTTAATCTTTGTGTTATCATTACTTATGAATTATGTAGCAAAAACAATATGTGCATGTGAGGTTTTGTAAATGGGTTATGAAAGACTTATCTCTTACAAGATAAAAAGGATAATGTGTGAAGAATCCTCGACAATGCAAACAGCACTCCATTTCAAATTATAACAACTTGAGGATGAGGTGTTCGTTTCATATGGAAGATATGATATGATGGGTTTTCAAACTATAAGTGCTCTCATCCATGTTTATGTAACAATTCGGTTTTCAGTGATATTGAAAACGCAGTTTTCGAGATATTTTTTTCATAAATTGAATTCATAAATATTAAATAAGGATATTTATGAAATTACCATATAGATGAATTAAGATTTGGATGGTCAATTTTATCAAAATTATGATTAATTAAGGCCTAGGAGTTAATTGTAAAAGTTCAATCGCTATAGATTTTTAATTAATAAATGATTTAAAAAACTTAAATTGTAATTAGTCAAATGTTGAAAACAACAATTTCTTTTTGGTGAATAAATAAATTGCATTCTACTTCAAATCAATGGTGTAGCAAAATCACAATCCATATCATTATGGATCGTTCCAAGCATCTCCTTAGGTGGTTCTCCAAAAGTCGGTAGATTATCTTTCCATGATAGACCCATCTTAGCCAATCATCCGCCATCAAATTCTTCTCTCAGGGCACATGTCAGATTCGCCATTGGCATTTACTGTGAAGTAGTCGTTGTGTTTGCCTGAGACTGGTGATATCAAGATCATTACTTGCAGCTCCAGTTAAAAGTTTAACAACATCTTGGCTATCTGTTTGAATAATATCCTTATGGAATCCATTTTTTAGCAGGATCAAGATTTCATCCAATATTCCCCAAAGCTCAGCCTCTAGTGGTGTACAACAATTAGACCATGCCAAAGTGAGTCTTGGTGGACGTTATTAATATATGTTAATTAATTAAGTTAATTGACCTTTAAATTAAGTATATATATAATTGTCCTCATATGGGTTTTACACGCAAAACAAAATGCAAATAAATGTCGTTCATTTGTTGTCTAATGTTTAACTAATATTAAGTGGTATTACGTGGTCGGTTCGTAATACAAAAGATAGTTTATAACAATAGACGAACCTAAACATATCTTTAGTCTAATAAAAAATGAGCAAACCAATTGAAAGACTTATATGTCATCTATTAATTCTAATTAGGAAGATGTTTTGTCTTTGGCATCAAAGCGGATGTCTTCCAAAAAATAAAGACATAGATGTGACTGACTAGACTGACAGTACATCGGACTGAACCCAAGAAGAATAGATATTGATTTCGTTTATGGATTTATTCATTTGTGACGTTCAAAGTGTGACATACCTAAATCCTTAATGGATGACAGACTATGTATGCATGACTCGTACACTTTGATGTAAGTAGAAGTCTAAGTCTGAATAGATAAGGAATCGAAAGTTGGTGTATTGGGTGTACGACTTCTACAGTATGTAGTGACATTCACAATAGTGAAATTCATAGCCCGAGACATTAGTAAATGATATCCTCTCATTGGCATTACATGGTTGATGAAAAGTAAATGTGACCACGGGTCGTTCGTCTTTGTGATGAATGAGTTGATTATTATTGAGTAGTAATTGACTTTTCATGAAGAAAGATGTAATGATTACCGTGAGATAAAATAGGATCATATTAGGAGAACATATATTATCCCTGTAATTCCCTATACTCAACCTGATCATTAAGTCCAGGTACCGAATATCACAACCAACTCGAAAACTTGACATGACTTCTAGTCTGAATTATTATAAATATTTTGTCTTTAATAAATTACAAGATTTAGCTTCAGCTAAAATCCTCATGGTTCTAACGCTACATATTTCTTTCTTCAATTTTATTACATTAGTAAATGTAGCAGTATTTACAATTCTAACTTAAGTCCATAACACAAATACATTTCATTTAATTCCTAAAGCATAATTTCTGGAAATTTGCCCCTCTATACACATGAACAACATCTACGTCCACCCCTCAAACTGTTGGTGTCTGGCTTGATCCCTCCTCTAGATTCCCAAGTCAAACCTTTATCTTACAAATAAGCAGCAATTTCATAAGTTCAATTAAAATTAGTGAGATTTTGTGAAAACAATGCACAACACTCTTTCATAACATTTTAGGAAATAAAAAATCAAAAAAATTCCAACTCCCTGTCTATTTTTGGCCTTCTACAGATCTCACTGCTATGGTCGTCGCCCTGCCCCTTCCAATAGTTCGCCCCTAATGAACTTATTCTCTATCTTAAACGTATACGTCCCCCTTTTGGTAAGGGATCTCTATGGACTTGGTCTGATTCTACCTCATCCCATATTCTTTTGCACCTTAACCAACTTGCCTCACAAAATTGGTTAAAGGTTCATTGCCTATCACTGGTAGGCTTCCCCTAATATTCACCTTTATTTCATATCCTTATCCTTACAGACTGGTTCTAGGCTTTTGGTTTACCTCGTTCCAATCTTCTGGATAATAGAAATCAACATCTAGTTTTCGACTAACAGTAAACTACCACTTTCGACAGATTACCCGTCCAAAGTGACCTTTGGCGGACTCCTCCTTTCTATTAGCCAATGTGGTCTAACCGGTGTTACCTGGTTCTGATCAACATTCTTCTTCTCTGCAAATTTTGTATAGACTCTACCTGTTAGACCATTCAAGTAATAGTTACCTCCGAGTAGACCTCGACGGACTTACCCATCTTTGGCTGCCTTTTTACCCGTGGACTCTTTGAACTAGGTTCCGCTTGATCATCTATTATAACCCTTAATTTAGGTTTACTTGCCTGAAACCTACAGAGTCGTACTCGCAGATTCTCCTTAACTCAACATAGTTAATCATCACTACACCTTCTGTGGGAGTCATACCTCCATCCCTTGGGTCGTTTTTAGGTGCATTTTTGGGTTTTAAGATGCATACAAGTGAGTTTATTCAAGTGATACTTATGCACATACTTGGGAGAGTATCTTAACTTGAAAGTCTCTATGAAATTGAAAATGCTTTGTATGTTAATGTTGCTGAAAATCTTTTGGCTTTTCATTAAAATATGAGACCAAAGATACGTTCATTTGAATCTTTTAAACTTGGTTGAAAATATTCAAAATGATCAAAAATACGTTTATCTTACTTTGGTGCATATCTAAACATATCTTGGACCCCCCTCGGTTGAGATGCTGATTCAGGAATTCGGTTAGAGGTTGCAACAAAGAGGGAAGTAGATAATGAGGTTGCGTTGTCGATAGAGCTCTCAAGAGTGGGGTGTATTATTCTTTAAAAGAATTTATTGCAGATTTTGCCTACTGGTTTTTGGACCATTCATTAGTAGCGGCGGATAGAGAGATTCTTAGCGCAATAAAAGCATCGCTTGGAATATCTTTTATTCAAAGCGAGAAAATTTGATCCATTATCCATAGCCTAGATGCATTGGGAAAAAAACATCAGTTTTTGCCGGACATGCATATGAAATGGAAAATAGAGAACGGATTGCAATACATACCAACTTTAATGAAGTGCACACAATTGTCAATTTTCCCTACTATTTCTCTGCGACATCAAAACAAAATGAAGAGCAGTTAACGTAGATAGTGATACATCACATGAGAATCAGATTGCTTTAACCCGAATTCTCAGATTACCAGGCAACCTGGGCTACCAATTCTACAATAAGAATTCCATACACAGGGAATACCGCCAACGGTAGGATTCAAGGCATCGGTGCACGACTGAAAGTCTATTGAGTAATTTCAAGCATCATCCTTCTGAAATTTACACGCCATTCTCAAACTTGGCCCTGCTCCACATAGTTCCCATACAACTACCTTGTACATCAACGCAAAAAAAACCCAGGCCAGTAGGCTCTGTTCGGCTACTTATATACCACAAAGCTCTCATAAACGGGTAAATTTTTTAAGCAGAGGTGATGGATTTTGATTTTTTTTTTTTTTTTTTTTCCACTTTGATCCAAAACAAGATATCTACCCATAACATATTAACTTTCAACATGCTCTTCTGCAAGTAAGATAGAAATACTATGCACCAAAGTAAAGCAAAGACAACCAGTTTATTTTTCTTTTTGTCTCAATAGAATGGAAGATCAACACGTTACATCTTTGTACAAACAAACACTAGACCGTCAGCAACTCCTGAAAGACAAAAGAAAAAGCCAGATAAACATATAGAACATCAATGTCCCACACACAAGAGCATTATGAAAATTTGAAGCAAAAAAGAAGAGGAAAGGCAAAGAAAGTGGTCTTTGAGCAAAAAAGGGAAAACAATGGACTTGTTTCTTTTGACAAAGCATACCTTCTCCTTCTGCTTGTAGATGCTATCAATCTTCTTCATATACTCATCTGTGAGTTTCTGCGTGAGGAGAAAGATTTCACAAACTTGAGCACTGATGGGAACATGCAAACCCCAAATTGACTTATCAATCAGAACAGATATTTACATCCATGATTGCATACACAACAATGCAAAAACAAGTTCATTACGCATGGACTTAGGGACAGAAAAGAAATAAAAGAAAATAAGAAGCCCCTAGAGTGTACATTTAAGGGCTACCACAACAGGGAGTTGTCAAAACTTCAGAGATACTGTAAAGAGGGACTTTGGAAGGTAAAAGCACCACTACGTACAAATAAGCAATTGGAAATATCCAGGAAAGTTGAATTTGGTAAAACGAGTTGTTGTGACTTAATTACTTTAATAATGACTTTTAGATGAAATCATAAAACCTAAGTAGCAAACCATACATTGTGGATCACCTAGGCACTATCATCCAAGCCATTTAGTGCTACTTGGTCTTGCAACCAAAAAGCACTTGCATATTGTTCTGCCTTATAGGGGCAAAAACATTTATTGCCTTGACTTTGTGTAAGAGAGAGAGAGAGAGAGGGGTAAAATCTCAAGTCACCTGCAAATCACTTGATAAGTCCTTCACATTGTCTTCAGACAGCTTTTTCTCCTGGATAAAATTGAAAAACAATATCAAGAAAAGATGATCAAGGAAACACAAACAAGGGAAAAGAAAGTAAAGAAGCAAGAAGCAAAAGTGCAAAGGAAGGAGAGCTGTAAAGATACAAGCCTTCTCAAGTTTTTCATAGGCTTTAAGGGCATCTCTTCTTATATTCCTCACTGCCACCTATAACAAGTGATCAGCAAAGATGATTTAAGTAAATCAGTAACCAAATTTAGGCACCATTAAATTATTAACCTAAGGAATGCATGCATTTAGAAACTTGTGCCTCAATACAACTCAACACTTGCATATGCTTAGAGCAAGTATAATCCATTCAGGATTTTAACCCCTAAACCAAATTTAAAGGTTTTTGATGAAGAAAACCCAATTTTAAGTTGAATATCTCCAATTATTGTCGCTTTCATTGCCTTCTCTTTTTTTTTTTTTTTGCTGAATATCCGCACTCTTTTTCAGGATAATTGAGGATACATGTGTCTTGAGCTTAAATATCCCAAAAGCTTGTTTGGAGAGAGAGAGAGTGTGTGTGTGTGTAATGAAAAACTAAGCATCAAGTGTAGTGCCTGCAATCCAAACCAAAATTACAAAAGCTTAAAGTACCTTCCCTTCTTCAGCTTGTTTGGCCACAACTTTCGACAATTCCTGCAATCATGTAAAATATAAAGAAACCCAGTAATCAAACTTTCTAGAAATCATGCTAAAGAAACTTTGCTAAGTACATCTCAAGAGAATACAATACCCTAAATATAAGCAAATTAATCTAACCATCATTGTTGTCATATTATCTACTAGAAAAAAGTATGGCTTGCCAACATTTTTCTTAGGAAAATTCAAAACAATTTTCCACTGTGCTAAGAACCATATTTGCAAACTCTTTGAAGTAGCCCCAGGACCAGGTTCAACTATGAAAAGGGGCCAAACCTATGGGTCCTACCAAATGCTCAACAAACTTCTGGAGCAATATTGGTTTTACCAATAAACATTGGTTCATTTGAAGATGTGTTAACAAGATGGGAATCAATTACCATTAATCATTCAGAGATCCGTACAGCATTTTTGAGGAGGAAAAGAAAAAGCTTCAAGAACCTCGAAAATGAGCAGAACGGTGACAGAGACAATTGGGGCATCAACCTCAGAAAGAAGGAACCCAACAATTGAAGATCAGATAAGGAGTTACAGAACAGCTCAAAGAGTAGCCTATAGGCTCAAAAAGAAGCTGAAAAGAAGGAGGAATCTTCCACTCAATGAGCAGATTGATCCAGAAGAAGAACTCCGACGATCACAACATAGACGAGCAAACATGGTCCCAGCTGAGATTTTATATGATCAAGGGGGTAGCCACAGAGTCTATCAACATTATTCGGAAGAAAGAATCTTGGTAACTACACAACCAGGGTTGTTTTCTTTGATTAATCAAGAAAGCTTCAGAGCAATCAGAGGTTCAGGCTATAATCACATCCACATTGGGATGGTAATGCTAAGATTACATGCACTCCACAGGCGTAATGCAGGAGTAAATGCTTTATTGGTCCTGAGAGATGTTAGATGGAATGATTCCAGAAGCGTAATCGGCACCATGGAAGTTGATCTATCCAATGGAACGCAACTGGTGTATATAGTTCCAAACATAATGATGGCTATCACAGATTTCCGTAATTTTATGGAAATAGTGGTAATGACGCGAGGCTATGAGGCGTGGGCAAATGCTGATTCTAATCTTTTGATGACTAGATCTATAATTGGTCGATTAACAAACAGCTCTGCTGTAAGTTTTCGATATAATATAGACAATGTCATGGAGCATCTAGCCAGCACAGGGATTAGAGCAATTCCAGGCACCCAGATGGGAACACAAGGACTACATGGTCTATCTTGGACCATACCACCAGCTAGGAGGCCCATAATACAACAACCTCAGCAAGCCCATATCCATGATAGGCTTAATGGGTCAGTTTCATGCAGGTTTACAAATTATGAAACACAAAGGAGCCCAGAAGAAGAAAATTCCAGACAAACAGATTCTCAAACAGAAAGGCTAGTAAGGGAAGCCTACTCAGATGATGAAGAAGCCATAATAGGCCATGAACATGCCCTAATGATGAGAGAAGAAAGTCTTAAAGAGGAGGAAACTCCTACAATTATGCAGATAGCAGACCACGAGGACGAAACTTATGAAGAAAGCCAACAAAGATTGTCCAGAGAAAGGCGAGCTAATTATGCAGATCCAACACAAAATTGGGTAACACATGCTGAAGGTAACAATGGTTACAGGTTCATGGTAAGGATGACTGCACCAGGATGGTATGGCAGAGGACAAGACGCCATTATACCAACGGGATGGGGAAGTGATGAGGATTCTGACCCTACAAGCAGATGGGATTGCCCAATCACAAACCCACAACCATTCACCTATCCATGGAGCAGTGATGAAGAAAGCAGAGAAGATGGTGAATTTCTTCATCTTGACAGCAACAGCACTATGGAAGATGATCAAACATCAGATTCTAATGAAGAAAATTCCTTCCAGAAATTTTCTTTTCTTGATGGGGAGGAAGGAGAACTTGAATATCCGCAGCATTTTTCAAAAATGTCGGATAATGAGTTTGATCAAATAGAGTATGCTTTTATGAATAGATCAGAAGATGAAGAAACATATCAGGAGTATCATGATACTATTTCTGATAAGCAGTTCCAAGAATCTATTCAAGAAGCAATACGAGGGCTTGACAAAAATCAACAAGAAGTCAATCATGAAAGAGCATACATGGAAGGAAGTGGGAGTGTTACATCTGGCAACCCATATACAACTCTTTCAATGGTGATTGACCAACAACCAGGTTATCCCCCAGCACCGCAAAGAGTCACCACCAGTGGAGCAGATTTAACTTTTGCACAATCATTGGGATATCCTAGCACACGTACCAGGTTCAACTATGAAAAGGGGCCAAACCTATGGGTCCTACCAAATGCTCAACAAACTTCTGGAGCAATATTGGTTTTACCAATAAACATTGGTTCATTTGAAGATGTGTTAACAAGATGGGAATCAATTACCATTAATCATATGAACCAGCTGGATCTACCAGAAGGACAAGCAATGATTGACTACCTGGAGAACTTGCTTGGTGAAAATGAAAAGAAGATTTGGCAACAATGGAGAATGGCGTTTCCTGCAGACTACCAGAACTTGCTTAATGCAACTGGGGAAATCAGGAATCTTACAGGCCAAATCAGGAGAATAATTACTCTTGAAGATCCTTATGCAGGCTCAACTGCTGAACAAGAAAGGGCCTATAATGATCTAGAAAGATTAACGTGCCCAAACACCAAAGGCATCATCCAGTATATGAATGATTACTGG
The DNA here is from genome assembly GCA_039519145.1 of Kokia cookei. Classification (NCBI taxonomy): domain Eukaryota; kingdom Viridiplantae; phylum Streptophyta; class Magnoliopsida; order Malvales; family Malvaceae; genus Kokia; species Kokia cookei. The sequence continues at coordinate 4,886,555 of CM076908.1, read as the reverse complement.
AGATTAGTTGCAAAAACAGGAAGAGCGTACATTGGACCTGAGATGTCGCAAAAATTATTTAAAAAGATGCCACCACTCATTGGAGATACCTTGGAGAAAGCTTTCTATGCTAGACACCCTGGAGCACACATTGGAGTTCTACCAAGAATCCATTTTGCTTATCAATTCCTACTTGAGGAATGTAAGAAAGCTGCCTTGGCAAAATCCATGAGAGACCTAAATTTCTGTAGTCAGATACCTATTCCATCATTCTATGGGACTGGTACATCTGGTAAGAAATATGGGTTAAGAAAGTCAAAGACCTATTCAGGCAAACCACACAAAACTCATATCCGACCTTTCAAAAAGAAGGATGGTGAAAAGCAAAAGAAATGCAGTTGCTACATTTGTGGTGAAGAAGGTCATTTTGCCAGAGATTGTAAAAACAAAAGAGGAGATATCGCCAGAAAGGCAATACTTGACAACCTAGATCTCCCAGATGATTGGGATGTACTTTCAGTTGATCAAGATGAACCAATGAGCGATGCAATATGTAGTGTCTCTGAAGGAGAAGCCGAACAAACAATTGCGCACATGAGTCAACTTCCTTATGAAAATGAGGAACATGTGTTTATGTTCAGAGAAACAACTCGTGAAATACCTAGCTACTTGCCTGATGTAAAGCTAGAAGGACTTAAAGGAGAATGTGTTCATAACTGGGAGCACAATGGAAAAGTTAATGGGTATTTTGAAGCTCAATGTTCATGGTGCAAAGGAGTTACATCAGAACTGATGAGAATACATTGCCCAAAATGCAAAGCTACTTCATGTGCTTTATGTTCCAGAGCATATTGTGGGATCACCTTACAAAGGAGAAAGGAGGAGCCCAAAATTATTGAGGTTACTCAGGAAGAAGTCAAACACCTCAAGGAACAATTGGAGCTGTGGAGAGAACTTGCAACCAGCAGAAAACAGGAGGTTGAAGCTTATAAAGAAGCATTAAAAGCCTATAAAGAAGACAATGAGGCCTTAAATGAAAGGGACAAGATCAACAGGGAAATATTTGCTCAAAAGATTGCTGAACCTGCAACACCACTGATCAAAACCCCTGATGAATTCATTAAACTCCTTGAAGAAGAAAGAAAAAAGATGAGCTTGGAGTTTGAGGCCAAAAGGCAAGAGGAAATAGCAAGAAAAGACAGACTAATCTTGCAGCTACAAGGAGAAATCTCTAAAGGGAAAGAAAAGGATGAGTATGCCGCTATGCTGATAGAGCAACCCACAGATGAGATCCCTGAAGAAAACGAAATAGTGATGGAAGCAGTCACTACGGAGAAATGTAAACCAGGCAGATTAAGAAAGGTGAATAACAAGCTTTATAACTTCAAGATTACTTTGACGCCATACAAGAAAGAGCCAACTGTGGTGCAAGCCATACTTGATACTGGAGCGTCATCATGCTGTATTAATATAACAGCACTGCCTGAGGAGTACTTCGAAAAGGTCAATTATGTCACATCCTTTAGTGGCATTAATTCTACTCAAAAGACCTCTATGAAGGTGAAGGAAGGCCATATGGACATAGAAGGCCATAGATTCAGGATACCACTGATCTATGCATTTCCAATGCCAACTAGCGACAAAGATGGAATCCAAATGCTTCTTGGATGCAACTTCATCAGAGCTATGTATGGAGGCCTAAGAATAGAAGGTAATACATGCACCTTCTACAAAAGTATCACGCACATCAACACTGATCCAGTGACAGAGGCTTGTTTATTAGCTGGGATGACTGAAGACCAGGTGATGGATTATGAACTCTACAACGAAATTCGGGAAACTGTGTATTACAGTAAACTGAATGGAGGAGGTTTTGCATCCAAAAACAAGTACTTGTTTGCCAGAATGAAGAATCTTGGCTATATCGGAGATGACCCGATGAAGCACTGGAAGAATAATGGCATAGAATGCAAACTCCAAATTATTAATCCTGATATCACCATACAGGATAAGCCGTTATCTCATGTGACAGCAGATATGAAGGCAAAATTCAAAGTTCATATTGATGCCTTACTAAAACTTGGAGTCATCAGACCAAGTACAAGCAGACACAGGACAATGGCTATGATTGTACAATCTGGTGTAAACATTGATCCTGAAACTGGAAAAGAGGTTCGAGGAAAAGAAAGGCTGGTTTTCAACTACCGAACCTTGAATGATAATATTGAAAAAGATCAGTATTCCCTGCCAGGAATAAATACCATTATACAGCGAGTAGGAAGGAGCAAGATCTACTCAAAGTTTGATTTAAAAAGTGGCTTTCACCAAGTCGCTATGGCAGAAGAATCCATTCCATGGACAGCATTCATTACGCCAGAAGGTTTATATGAATGGCTGGTCATGCCATTTGGATTAAAAAATGCACCAGCGGTTTTTCAAAGAAAGATGGACAACTGCTTCAAAGGAACAGAAGATTTCATTGCAGTTTATATTGATGACATCTTGGTGTTCTCTGAGAATGAAGAAGACCATGCAAGGCACATCAGAAAGCTGGTAGATATCTGTGAAGAACATGGGTTAGTCTTAAGCCCAACAAAAATCAAATTGGCAGTCCCACAGATAGAATTTCTAGGAGCAATAATTGGAAAAGGCCAGATCCAACTACAGGAGCATATAATCAAGAAAATAGCTTCGGTGGATCCACAATCTCTTAAGGAGAAAAAGGCTTTAAGAAGTTGGTTAGGAATATTAAACTATGCCAGAAACTATATCCCTAATCTGGGGAGGTTGCTTGGCCCATTATATTCCAAAACTAGCCCACATGGAGATAAGAGAATGAAGCCCAGTGATTTTGATCTGATCAAACAGATACAAACCCAAGTCCAGAAGTTACCAAAACTTAGCTTACCTCCTAAGGAAGCAGTGGTAATAATTGAGTCAGATGGCAGTATGGATGGGTGGGGCGGAATTCTAAAGTGGAAGAAAAAGGAAGGGGACCCTAAAAGTACTGAGCAAGTGTCGTGTTATGCAAGTGGCAAATTCCCACAGACGAAAGCGACAATTGATGCAGAAATACATGCGGTCATGAATTCACTAGAGGCCTTCAAAATCTTCTACCTTGATAAAAGGAAGATTACAATCAGAACCGACTGTCAGGCTATAGTAAGATTCCATCAGAAAAGCATAAACAACAAACCATCACGTGTTAGGTGGCTGAATTTTATGGACTACGTAGCAAACACAGGAATTGATGTAACTTTCCAGCACATCAAAGGGGAGGACAACATTATGGCTGATCGACTTTCACGCCTAATAGGAATCCTATATAAGACCCCGCAGGAACAACGAGAACAAGTATCAGATTCCTGCAAATCTTATAAATCTCTTCTTTTGCTAGAAAAATGGCAAACAGCAGCTCTTGCTCAACTAATGCAAACAGTAAAAGGAAAGGAAAAGAACCAGAACCACAGAACCACCTTATTGGTTCCAGAGAGTGTCTTTACACCCTACAAGAAGGACCGTCACAGTGGAGGCCAACGACAGGACAAATCGCCCCCAGGCAATATAGGCCGACACAGCCAAACGGTATCACAAGGACAAGGCCACAGGCGCCGGAAAATCCGTAATTCACAGGGTATAGGCAGCAGCAGATTCTTGGGAGAGCACCTCCGAGACCACCACATTACGTCCCGACCGAACCAGCAGTCTCAGTCGTACGCAAAATACTTGCCATGCGACAAAGCATTACCTTCGAGACAGATAAGCTCTATAACCCTGAAGACAACCTCGAAGCCAAAAAATATAAAAGGCTTAGAGTTGAAAAAGAAGAATGCCGAGCCAAAGGACTACTCTCCTCAGAGTTGGATGCCCGGTACAGCAGACAGTTCTACTATATGCGACATGCAGCAGTAGAAGGTGTCAACATAGCCATACATTCTCTCCAGAGTATCCTGAGATTAAGTCAAAATTGGCAGGATGAACAGTTTAGGCCCAATGGTGAACCACACACAGAGGCAGATAATGCCTTTCTGCATAACCAAATGGCCCTGGTGTTAATGGAGGAAATGTCCACTAAGTTAAAAGAATTGGAGACGCATCTCCAATATGTCTGTTCTTTCTGACATCAACAATTTTTCCTTAAATTTTAAAAGAGAACTTTTATAAAAGTTGCGTTTTCATAAAATCAATCTAATATTTTTAACTTCTTTTCTGTGAATTCGTACTTTTCTGATTATTTTCTCCAGTTGGCCTACTTTTTCGCCTCCTCGCTACTTATCGCCGGCACTCGTTAGGATATTTTCCTCAGAAAAGCACTTTTACACATACTCCTGGGCTAAAAACATAGATTTTCAGATATTACCGTGGCAACAATTATAATTTTCAAAATCAAATTAAAAGATCAAAAGTTGATATCTTATGAACTTTTAGAACTTTTCATTACCTGTATGACATTCCTTCCCTGGAAGCCCAGTCAAAGATCATACAAGAGCAGACGACTAAACTTCAGACCCAAACCAAGGAGATCCAAGATCTTGCAGAAAAGATTCATAGATCACTCCTTATATGACCAGTAATAATCCAAGTCTAAAGTTAGCACTTGAGGCTACAGACCTCAAGAGTAAAAATATTATAAATGCAAGTAATAAATTTATGAACATGATATAATATATTAAATAACTTTGGAAACAGCAATGCTATAAAAACAACTTTAGTCACCCACATGCCAAAATATCAAGAAAAATGGCAGATACCTTTCTTCTTTCAGTTGTCAGTTGAGGGAGAGACAAGCGAATGACTTCACCATCATTGTTTGGAGTCATACCAAGATCAGAGTTAACTATAGCTTTCTCTATAGCCTTTAAGCTGAAAAATGTTACATGTCAAAACATAGTATCAGTCATTCAGAGAAAGCATATAGAATTATAGATGCTTTCATGGGGCACTCTTGCAAATAGAGGTAAGAGGATATCAATTTTCCGTAGAATAATATAATCCAATAACTTTACCTCTCTTAAGTCTCTTAGAAAAGTTTGACAACTTATGAACAAACATACAATACATAAATAGCTTTGACTTCTATCTGCTATACCTTTTCCAAAAAGCAAGTTGTGAGAGCGCATAATTCATAAATGTATATCATATACATGGCAGAAGATGAATCAAGCACACCACATACACCAGAAACAAATCTTTACTAATGTTTATCAGCTCAGTCTTATACCATACCTGGATTTGTCAAAGGGCTGAATTAATAGAGAACTTGACTCAGGAGTACTTATTTGAGCAATACTCTTTAAGCTGACCGGAGTTCCATAATATTCCACCTAAAACAGCACACCATTAAACTAAACCTTTCTAAGAAAAAGATGAATTTTAGCTTTATAAAAAATTAGTAAACTTTGGCCTCTTACATGTATATCATTAGCTATATCGACTAATGAATATCAAGCAATCTATCCTTCTTTGAGCATTCTCAAATTGAATCCCGAGAATAAAATACAAGATTCAGCGATTCCAAAATATTTTACAGAGTCCTAACCATGATTTTTGCAAACCAATTTCCAGAATAGCTTGTTCAAAATCCCAATATAAACCATGTGAACTTGTAAAAGATTTCATACCTCAACTTTGTCAAGCATTAATGGGTTTGCCCTCCCAGTCCTTATGGAATTGAAATTCGCTCTAACCGTCTCAATTGTCTTCTCCATTCTTTCTTTCTAATTAAAAAAAAAAAGGAAAAAAAAAAAACTTAATTCCAATATCACCCAACTTGTGTAAAAACTTTTCTAGCTTCGGTTGAATTTATAGACACTCACAACATCTTTCTCAATGGAAGATTTCTCTGCTTCGATTTCTTCAATAGTTGCGCACCTCACGAGTCCAACTCTACACATTCCAACACAATACAAATATTAAAATGAAACACAAGAGCGAAACCCAAAGCTATGCTATCCTAGAATTTCTCTGTAGCATTTCTTCAAACACATAAGAAGTATTTTCAGCAACCAACTTGCCTCTTACGTAGCAAATGTTTAACAACGACGCCTTTGCCGGATGATTTAACGGCGACGTGACGAATACTGGCGTAGTTCGCAGCCGAGCTCCACGAGTGCGCACGAACATTGATGGAATGACACTTCACGCGATCGAATCCCTTCTGGGCACAATCTGAAAGCAGAAAAACTCGTCTCGTCAAAGCACAGTGCTAGCTAACGAGAAAAAGAAAGGCTAAAAAGAAGAAATAAGAAATGAGAGAGAACCTGAATGAGAGAGGAAAGACTTGGGAGGATTAAGATTGGGCCTGAAAAGGGTAGTGGAAGAAAAGGACGCTGCCATTTCAAAGTAGAAATGGGTGATGGATTTTTTAGGCGTTTAAAGTAGAGAACTTGGTCTTGGCTTGTCAACCACCTAAGAAAGGAGGGAAGAAAGGGGGGATGAGGATAAGAACTTTTCGCTCTCAGGCGCTTAGGTTGGAGTTTCGTTTGGTTAGACGTCTAAGTTTATTCTACGCCCAACCGGCTTTTAATTTAACTGTGTGAGCCAGTCTATCAGTGCGGGTTCGGGTATACTATACCTTTCTTCGGCTAAGCCTTTTGTATTTATTTAAGGTCAAATTCTGTTCTACTTTACATAATATATTTTAATTTAGTCATTTTTATTGTTTGTATTTTTAGGATTTGAAAATTTTAGTCCTAATCAAATAATAATTATTAAATTCATTAAATTGAGTTTTGTTAGTCTAAAAATTTGATGTATCAAACATGTTATCACATGTGTGATGTCATGTCTGTTTGTTATTTTCACATATTACTCATAGAAAAAACAATTAATAGATTTATACTAAAACTAAAATTTTGAAATTAAAAAAATATAACCACTAAGAATGATTCAATCGGTGAACGTGAACTAAATTTACGCATAATACAAGATTGATGACATGATTTAACCAAATAGATTTAACAATTTCCATTGGGTCAAGATTAAATTTTTAAAACTTGAACTAAAATTGACTAAATTAAAGTACAAGTACTAAATCCACAATATACGCAAAGTACAAAATCTAATAACATAATTTGACCTTTATCAAATTAATGGATGGTAAGGTAAGGGCAATGTTTTTTGAATTGGATCAATGGTTGAATCAATTAAACTATCGATTCGTCGGTCTGATCAATCCACCAATTTATAATTTTTTTCTTAAACATTACATTCATCTATTTTCGCATACCAATTTATATTTTAAATGTGAAAGTATGTTTCAAAATTAATATTGGTGACCAATCGGATCACCTTCATTTATTTATTGTTCATTTAAAATTAAGTACATGTAGTTAGGTAATTTCAAATCCTTTTAGATGGGCATTAACTTACGGTACGATGTGCTTAAATTTTTTTTTATCTCACGCTGTAATATTATTATAATATTTAATTTCACCATCACTATTATATTTACACTAATCACAAATAAACATATCATCCATTCAGCATCCCTTCTTTCTCTTCTCGCTTGGCTTTGTCCTTTTTCTCTTTTTTCCAAATTGGTGTTTTTTCATTTGCGCTCATGGAAGATGATGATTAGTGATTAATGATGCTTTTGGCCCTTTAAATTTGTTGTTAATAATAGAGGCAACGTAATGACCACCCATGCATGGTGGAGATCGGAGAGCATAATTTTCGGGTGTTCAAATTAACAGGTGGCTTGTAATGGATTTTTTGATAATATAAAAATAAATACTGTCCATTTCCGTTTTAGTATGTTTATTTGACTTAATGATAAATTTGATCACTAACATTTATATATTTTATCAAAATGATCTTAATTATATTTTTAATTTTTTTTTACGATCAACTTTTATAATTTTTTTCAAATTGTTTTTTTAATAGATTTGATTAATATACCCTTACAAAAGTTAAAGGGATGATGTGGAATTTTTTTTTAATGAGATGTAATATATTATTTAAGTAATCCAATAATATAATTACATGTGAAAATAATAAAATAAATAATTCATGAAGTGTAAAAATTGACTCTTAATTTAAAGAAAATAATCGTAATTATTTAAAAAAAAGTTTCAAAATGAATGCACACATTTTGAAACAATTTTTAGAAGATTAAGTTTATTTTCTTTAAAAGTCAATTTTTTATCTTCATGAATTATTTATTTATTTTATTATTTTCACATGTAATTATTTTATTGGGTTATCTAAATAATAAAATATATCGCATTAAAAATATTTCACATATGAAATTCGACATCATCTCGTTAACTTTGTTAATTTACTTTCATTAAATTTGTTAAAAAAAGTAATTTGAAAAAAATAAAGGTTGATGATAAAAAAAAAGCTAAAAAATATAATTAAAATCATTTTGTCAAAACATGTAACGATAGTGATCAAATTTATCGTTAAAATTATTTCTTTCAATATTTGTTTCAACATCATTTCAAGGCGCTACACCGAAAGTTTGTTGATTTATTTGGTGAACAGCTTTTTCTTTTGATAAGAAAATGTTGGATGTAAAGTCAAGTGAAGAGTTAGCTCCACGCCTCTGATTTTCTTGGGAAAATTCACATAAATTGCTGTAGACAGGAGAGGTTCCAAGTATTTCTTCTTGCTTGATAGCAAATTCAAATGAAACACCAGTCAGGACGGACAATTTATTTGACAAGATTGAAGGCTATTCTGATGACGAATTGCTATTATCAACCCTGCTTATCATGAATGAATTGCAATTGTCAAATTAAGATAATCAGTTTGTTTTTCGAAAACAAATTTTATGTCATTTTGGAGACTTCTCCCACGCTTTTGATTCGGAACAGAAACCATATCCAGTTTGGTTTTCTCAGCAGTTGTCTAGTTTATAAGGCAATGACCAGTGAGAAGGGAAATCAATTTCATTCATTGAAATAGGAGCAGAAATGATGGTTCTGGGTTGTGCCAGGAACAATAGTTGTATCCATTGTTAACCTTTTAAGCTCCAAAACATACAAACTCAACAATGCCTGCCTAGCTGTCTATATGAAAGTCATAAACTGCTTAGTAAAGTTTCAGTAGTCAAATTTCTTCTCTGGGAACTCATTTACTCCAGCTGTTCTCCTCCATATCTGCTGGAAAACAAGATCGATTGCCATGAAAATCTGCGCTGCATCAAATAATGCCATGGCTTTTATTTTGTCCACAATGAAGAAAATCGAGTATACTGCACATTGCCAGGACCGGAGTGAAGTGAGAGCTACTAATTAATCATTCAGCCACGGAAACCAGATGTCACATTGTGGTTTGGTAAAACATTGCAGTGGACCCCCAAACCATTGATTGTGCTGGACCGACCTCTTGATGCCGCAATACCCTCACTCACTCTAACCACATCATTCTCAAAGGTCCCCCACTTCAAAGGCCATTCAAATTTCGAAGTGTCAAATGTTTTACCATTTCCCAAATCCCAAGGCTTCATTATATTCCCGTTGGAATCCTAGGGCTCAGAATCAGTCAAAGGCATACATGTACGTCTCTTATTTGACACGGAGAATGTTCATAACTTTTGCACTGCATTAAAAGTAGCAGTAGAACCAGTAATTGATTTTGTTTCTTTAATGTCATAGGGATTAGGAAATCTTTTCATGTGAGGACTAGGATAGCAAACTTGCTTATATATAGAGGTCACGCCCCGAGGTTTTCTTTCATAAATTTAACTACTTACTTTTATATTGCCAAGCTCTTCTGGGGTTTCCCTGCTTGTTCTTCTCTTCATTGCGTTCTATATCCAGGATGGCTTGTGCTAAGAGAACTCTGGCTTTCCTTTTGATACTGGCTTTTGTAGGATTCTCTCTTGGTGCAGTTCACAAAGTGGGCGATTCCACCGGCTGGACTAGCCTTGGGAATATCGACTACCTCAAGTGGGCTTCCACCAAGAATTTCCATGTTGGCGACTCTCTTCGTAAGTACTTTTTCTCCTCCGCTTCCCCCATCCCACCAGGGGGGTTTCTCATGTTTAATGTATTTGAGAAATGACTACCCTTTCGACCATGCAGTTTTTGAGTACAACCCTCAATTCCACAACGTGATGCAAGTGACCCACGACGAGTTCCAGTCATGCAACGGAACATCTGCCATCGCCTCCTACACCTCTGGATCCGACTCTGTAACCCTCAAAAGGCCTGGCCACTTTTATTTCCTTTGCGGTGTTCCAGGCCACTGCCAAGCCGGCCAGAAAGTCGACGTATTGGTCAAATCATCGTCCAAAGCCCCAATTGCAAGTCCTAGCCCATCCGCTTTAGGTTCATCGCCTGCAAACCCACCTTCAGAAATGTTGGGTGCTCCTGGCCCAGCTCAGAGCAGTGCCCTGTCTCTCATCTCCTCCAAGACTTCCCTGGTCGCGGTTGGCGTCTTGGGTTTTGCCTTCTACTTCTAGGCTGAAGCTCCTTACAACTGTGTTTGTGTTTGGGGCTATATTAGGATGGCATCATATGGTATTAATGTATTAGGTTTGTTTGGTTGCCAGATTAAGTTAATGCTTAATTCAAAATCTTTATATTTTACTTTTTCACCTTACCATTTGGTTTTTCAAAATCTTTATATTTTACTTTTTCACCTTACCATTTGGTTTTCTCCATTTTGCGCTATAAAAATTTGGTTACATATTGGGCTGAATCTTTTAAAAGAAAATATTAGCAATTAATTTGAAAACAAGTTAAAAGATAAAAAAATTCGAATACCAATATAAAACACTTATCAAATTTAAATCTTAAAAATATATTAACTTTTTGTAAAATGAAATTAGAAATAATTTTTCTTGAAGTTCATTGCTGTGAATATTATTTTTAAAATTTAAATTCTTTTAAGAAGTGTGATCCATTCTAAATCCAATATTTATAGATAAAATGGAAGTAAATTGATCAAATTCGTAATTGAGTTAATGAAAAGGGTGCAACCCATTAACATGATAATGGTATTAATATAATTAAGTGTTAATATTTACTTTTTCTTTTCTTTTTAGTAGGACTATAGCCCCCTTCAGGGAAACTTTTCTATACATCAAATTATTTAATTAAATTAACTATAGTTTTGTTCACATATTTTATAGTTATGCAATACAAAGATTATGTATTGGGATTGGGATTGAGACACATTAAAAAAATAAAAAACTAGAAAAATAATCAAATGAAAGTGTAAGGTAGAGTTGCTTGTTAGTTGTTAGTGAAGTTGTAATTGGAACAACAATTGAAAGAGTTAAAAATAAAAATTTGGAAATTTGTTCTAAAGGATTTTATATAGAGAGTTATTCATTCTGCATAAATAATTCAAGTTGTAATTTAAATTCACCTAATTTACCGAATTGTAATTTCATAATTATGATTACTTTTCCCGTTATTACTTTTCTCTATGTGTAACCTCACACTTGTATATCAATTATGATCACTCTTCCCACTAAAAATTCAATCTTGAAAGCTTAGTTACAAAGTGAATCCTACACCAGTTTATTTACAAAGAATTTGCACTAAAAAGTCCATGAGGTGAACTAAATTTGTGTTTTCTTCAATCCGTACATAATCAAGTAAACTTTAAACAAGTATTATAGTTTGTAAATTTCCATCTAGAGTGAATGAGATATCCCTTGGAATTGTGCTCCAATTAGACTTCTGTACGACATCAAATATGTAGAGATATTCATAAATTGAACTTTCATAAAAATTCTTATGAAGTCCCATGCTTGATTGATATTCAACGAGATTCAATCATAAAATTGCTACTCAAAAGCCTCATAATGATGCAAGAATTCAAACAAGATTTTAAAAATGTTTGTATATATATTTTAAATATTACATTTGAATTGTCATACAAATTACTACGTAACCCTTAAATAAAAAAAAATAATGTGCTTCAACGTATTCAAATTCACATCTTCTTGCATTAAAAATAATTTCAATATCCATCGAACTAAAATTCATTTGACATCTATTTTCTCTTTTTAATTTCAATCCTTCAATTATTTTATATATTTTTTAATAACCTATAGGCTATATTTTATTATGTACATATCAATATCATTAATGACCTGTTCCTTAAAAGAATATGTCATCATTGACCAAACACTCACGTCTCGTGTTGTTAATTTGAATTTATTAATTTACTGTTATTTAAAAATAGAGGAATTTTGAGCTCAACAAGTGACTCCAATGAAAAAAAAATGTTATTCATTTTAGGGATTTCGAGTTCAAGCGTCTATGTATGCAAAATGTGTGCGGGTTGTCAAAAAATTAAAAAAGTATGAACAGATACTATCATATATTCACACCAATATATTCAAAAAAATAATAATAATGGAACTTTACCGTAAAAAAAGAGAAAGAGAAAAAGCTCACCACTACAGCATCCTTTTTGAAGGGCCAGTAAGTTGACCTATGTGTAGCGCCGTCTTCCTTAGGCCCAAGAGCTAGTTCAAGCCCATCCTCCCTCCTCCTATTTCGACACGCATTCCCACCTTTGCAGATGCAGATGTTATTTGGCACTAATATTTGCTTCATCACTGCATACAAAATTCCATTCTCAAATTGCTGACAAATTCCCAGCTTTTACAGTTATTGTACTAATCGCGCTTCATCACTCCATCGTCAATTTACTACCAACTTCCTAGTTCTTGCCCTACATGACTACTAACACTTCTTCATATTCCATAATTCCGTTGTCTGATTGCAGCCGTTGAATCAATTTAATTTGGTTAAGCTCAATAAAAAATTGGTCATAATATATAGGCTTTATTCCAACTGAACAGATCTTTTAAGCCAAGTCCCGCTGAGTGGAAATTAGCTTCCTGTTTGACTCTGCCCGCTCTTGTTCCATAGGAAAGGCATTCCATAGTTGATTAAAGGCTAGCTTTTACCTCGTCCCAAGAAAAGAGTTGGGTATTACGCTATATTCTTAGAAAGAAAAATCAAAGCGTCGATTGTATGGTCAAGTTAGCTTTTGTTAGGAAAAAAAGCTACAATTAGTCGAGATCATCTCAAAAGTAATCTCAGCTTTCTTCAAAGCAGACAAGGAGAAGAACTTTTGTAATCTACATTCTAATCATGTAATTTAATTTCGTAAGTTTTTACTCAAAAAAAAAAAAGAAGGGTAGATTTTACCTCTAATATCCATAGAATAGTTTGAATGCATTTCGTAGGGTACCTTTTTCTAATATTCGTATATCACATTTTATTTTTTTGTTAAGATTTTACTTGTTATAAATAGATAATTATTGTTGTTATAGAAACATAATTGTCGTAAACTTGTAATAGTATTTATATAATGAATTTCTATTAAATAAAAAAAATAAAAATCAAATCAACAAAATTAAAAGATGCATAATCGGTGCATGCATTATTATTTTTATGTATATTTTATTTTATATTCTTTCACATGATTAATTATGAAGTTCATCAACCTAACACGTTTATAAGTAATCAATTTATAAGTTTATAATGTTTCAAATTCATAATAGAATATTTAATTAGAAAGCTTCAAAGTTGATTGAATTGATAACTTTAACTCTACTCGTTAAAGATTATTTTTATTTAATAAAATATAATTAATAGAATTTTTCATGTAACTTTTAAACATTTTATTAAAATGATATATTAATTGAGATCATTATTATTTAATAAATTATAAGTAATAGACTTGCTTATATAAATAGATATAATTTTACTTAAAATTTTAGGCAATATGCTATTAAAGAGAACTAACTTAATAAAGAATGTATTTTATAACTATAATTGTTGTTGTTTTAAGTGAAAAATTATTATAAAGGGTTAAAAATATATATAAAAAATCGATTCTACTAAAAATTTGATTGTTATAATAAAATGATGTTATAGCAGATGTCTGACTGCATGTGTTAGATTCATTCTTGTGTAATAAAAACAAAAACAAAAAAATGTGACAAGTATGGATCACAGTCAACAAGTCAAGTTAAGTATCAATCAATATTAGCCACCATACTAGTTAAACCAAATGATGCAAGGGTCAAATTTGTGTGTACGAAATTGGAAGCAAGTTGCTCCAAACTGATTTCCTTACATAGATTTCACCTCTTGCATCATTTGATTTGACCTGTATAATAGATTGACATGAATTGACACCTAACTTGATTTGTTGACGGTGGTTAATATCTTTCACATTTTGTATTTTTTTCTCCTAAAATTTTTATTTTAGATCAATACATCTATTGAAGAACATTGAAATTGATTCGACTCTTTTTTTTTTTTTTTAAATATATTGCATTTTGATTTTAAAAAAAAAAACCTTCAAATTCTTAAGTGGAGTGGAAAAACTAAAAAAGTGAAGCACCAAATCATGTAAATGTAGAGCATGAGTTATAATTAACCAACTTCTTTTTTGGAGAGTTAAAGCAATTTTGATGTAGCAGCGATCTTTAACAAATGATTTTGCTTTATAGTTGAAGATTTCAAATTATGCAGCAATTACGCAATGGGTAATGCTTTGTGTTAATGTGAATTAAGAAAAGACTATTGAAGAATGCAGCTTTTTGATGGGTCATAATTTAAGCATAGAATTAGAATGAATGAGATAAATTGCAAAAATGGGACCAATGTTGATTAAAGTGATAAGAAATGATTCTACCAAACCCAACACCTTTTTCAACTGTTTTGGCAGAGAGATTAACTGTGCATCAAAGTCAGTTGCCTCAAATGAATTGAATGGAGTTTGATATAGATATCCCAATGCTGATGGGGAAAATTATTATCCTTGTTACATCAAAGTGTAAGAAGTAAATGTCCTCAATCATTAAACTTTTAAATTTCAAAGTAATCTATGCTAACTCCTTTCTTTCTTATCATGGTTTATCATCAGTTTCCTTCATTTGTCTGATTTATTTTGATGTCATGTTGGTTCAGTTTGAGTAAATTTGTAACTTCATTTGATCAGGAATACTGTTTGTACTGTTGACATTGTTAGGTGAGGAAACAGCAAGTTTGAATGCCTTGACCAAATCTCCCTTCCTTTCATTTATGCATTCACTAAAGGTGGGTTTGGATTTCTAACTTCATTTATGCATCGAGTCTACAATTGGAGACCTCTCGGTAGGAGAGTGGATCATTCTTAACACAGATGGTGTTGTTTAAGTGGATTCAGGAAACGCAACGGTTGAGAGAGTGTTGCGCGATGAAAAGAAACTTTGGATCCTCAGAAACAATAAGTACCTTGGCAAGTGCTCGATCTTTGATGTAGAGTTATAGGGCATCCTTGACGGACTTAAAATTAGCCAGAGAAGAGGCCATTCCAAAATAGTGATCTAATCAGACAATTTAAAGGTAGTCCAAACTATTCAGCAAAACGAATCAAAGATATCGTAATTCGTGCTCATCAGAAGAATATACCACATTTTAACTCAGGAAAGCAGTTGGACTCTACGTTACACTCCAAAAAAAAAAATCGGAGTGCTGACTATATAGCTAAGCTAGCCTTTGCAAGAAAGGAAGATTTACTGCTGATTGAGATCCCCCCCATAATTTGTCTTAGCTATTATCAAAGCTTACAAAGTAAAGAACATCTGTACTCTACAAATTCCCATGTAACTTTGGATTGAAAGCTTTTAATCACCAAAAAGAAAAAGATGCGCTTGGATGGACGGCGGGATGTGGTGCAATGCATTTAATTCACTATTTGTTTTATGTTATGATATTGTTATAGTATCTAATTTCATCGTCATCATTATTTTTACATTAAACACATGTAAACACATTGTCCAATAAAATCCATCCTATTCAACATTTTATAAATATGATTTGTCTAATAATTTAAAAAAATATTCGAATAGAATCTACTATTTAATTTAAATCAAAATGAAGTATGAAAATAAAAACCACACCATTTATCTTAGCCTGAGATGAGATTCCAATGTAATAACCAAAGCCCCTCAAATCTCGACTCCATTGGCATGTCATACCACACCATTTATCTTTGTATACGTCTTTCTGTAAAAACCAAAGGGGAAGCAAATTTCTCAACGTTTTATTTCTTTCTGTAAAAATGCATTTGAATTTTAATTATCACTTAAATTTATTTAGATTGATTAACAAAATATTTAAAAAAAAATACTGTTATCCAATCCGAAATGAATTCTTATAATACCAAATTAGTGAAAATAAATAAAATTAAGTTTAATTTAATTTAATTTACATTATTTTATTTAATAATTATATAAAACCGAATTATACTTGTGGAATTCTATTCCGTTATCTTTGATTTTCGTGTCGATCTTTTTAGAAGCAGAAATACTGCATGGTAACTAATAATTTGTTTTCCAAAATTAGCCTAAGTGCTGCATACATAGGTAGGCTCTGTATATATAAATAATAAAAAATTAAGGAACGGAAACCGGAAGCCGAGCCGAGTAAGAAGCCGAAGTTGGCGCTTCACATAATCCAATAAGAACACGTGCGAGAACAGTACAAACTCCAAACACATAAGACTTACAGTAAAACAATAAAAAAAATAAAGGAAAAAACAAAAGAAGAAGGGAGGAAGAAAGAACGCTGCGTATATATAACCATCCTCCTTCCTTCTATTCATCTCCTCACTCGCGCGCTCATTAATTCATTCATTCCTCTTTTTAAGTTTAACTCTCTCTCTCTCTCTCTCCCCGTAGCCCACAGAGAACCCAAAACAGAAAACCTCACTCTCTCAACTTTTATTCCTCAGTCTACAGACATATTAATTCCAAACCAGAGTGATAGCAAGAAACAGCTTTGCAAATACTACAGTTTTGCTTCTCGCCGCCATTAATGCTTATCAGCAATATAGCGTGAATAGAGCCAAACTCTCTCTTTGCCTTTTTCACGGACTTTCAAGACGCCAGCGAGCCCCCCCCTCCCAATTTTTTGTTTTTGCTTTTGGTGAAACCCCCTCCCAAAATTTTATTTCTTCGTTGACGTTTCCTACGAAGAGAGGAAGTGTCTAAAATGGAGCTGAGTAAGGTAACTTTGGAGATCTTCACGAAACTGGAGCAGAAATGGCTATCGCACTGTGAATCCACCACCAAGAAGGTCCGGATCCTCAGCATTGACGGTGGTGGAACCTCCGGCATTGTCTCTGGTGCCGCTCTTATTCATCTTGAAGACCAGATCCGCCTCAAAACGGGTGATCCTCATGCTCAAATTTCCGATTTCTTTGACATGATAGCCGGCGCTGGCGTCGGTGCTCTTATTGCTGCCATGCTCTCTGCCGACGATGGAACTGGGCATCCAATTTTCTCGGCAAGAGAAGCTGTCAAGTTCATCACTCAGAATAACTCCAAGCTCTTCAAAGTGAATAGGCTCGCCAGAGTTCTTCACCGTCGGAAAAGATTCTCCGGAAAGAGCATGGATAAGGTGCTGAAGGAAATGTTTAAGAGAGAAGACGGAACGGTTTTGACACTGAAGGACATGTGTAAGCATCTCCTGGTTCCTTGCTTTGACCTCAAGAGTTGCGCTCCCTTTGTTTTCTCTCGGGCCGATGCTTCCGAATCATCAAGCTTCAACTTCGACCTTTGGAAAGTGTGTCGCGCCGTGTCAGCTACTCCAAGCCTCTTCAAACCTTTCCCATTGACATCCGTCGACGGAAAGACCACGTGCTCCGCCGTGGACGGCGGTTTGGTCATGAACAATCCTACTGCCGCAGCAATCACGCACGTGCTCCATAACAAGAGAGATTTCCCATCCGTTAATGGCGTGGAGGATCTTCTGGTTTTGTCGTTAGGCAACGGTCCATCATCGTGTGGAAAGTCAAAGGTTAGTAATAATGGCGAATGCTCAACTTCTTCAGTCGTTGACATTGTGCTTGAAGGTGTCTCGGAGACCGTGGACCAGATGTTGGGGAACGCCTTCTGTTGGAACCGTGCAGATTACGTTAGAATTCAGGTATGCAAATGGAGGTCTCTCTTTTTTCCTTCTTAAGAAAGTTTTCAATCCGTAGTTAAATAAGTTTGACTGCATTAAAGTTTTTTTTTCTCTACATAATTAAACTCTTTTCTTCTTATTTCTCAAAATCCGAACCTATTTAAACGTTTTTATTTTATTTTATTGGATTTTATTATAAGTTCGTACTGATCGACATTGGACGGCTTGTGATGTGCAGGCAAACGGACTGGGGAGTGAGAGGATGGTGGAGCCGAGAATGGAGGAGGTACTGGAGGAAAGAGGAGTAGAGTCGTTACCCTTTGGCGGGAAGCGGTTACTAACGGAGACTAACGGACAGAGAATTGAGTGCTTTGTGCAACGCCTAGTTGCCTCCGGGAAAACCAGTCTTCCTCCAAGTCCCTGCAAGGAATCAGCCGTTTGTCCGCTTGCCAACAGCCGTTAAATTACTCTCTTTTTCTTTTTTTTTTTCACTCTTTTAACCCCTTGTAAGTTGTAACCAACCGACCGACCGATCCTTCAAGTTTTATTTTAACTGTGCCCACTTGGGAGTTAAAAGAGAAGGGTGCCAAGTAGTGGAATAATAATGTCTCCGTTGGGAATTAGTTAATGTTAGATTAATTAGTAGTAAGATAACCGTGATATTTTGAATCCCTCACAAAAAGATAACCCTACTATAATTAGGAAAATTAAGTAAATTATCATTGTGTTTTATGAGTAGAAGTTTCGTCTGGTGGACGCTATGCCAAAATCTATGAATTTCTTTTTAAATTGTTCCCTTACAAAGACAAGAATGTCAGGCGCAACTAATTGGTTGTCAAGTATTAGTGTCATGTTTTCAACTGAGAATGTCAGTTTTTATGCATTAAACCTAAAATTCTCGGCCATGTTCGACAGCCGCATAGCTGAGAATTATGAAAAGAGAGATCTAAGCAACCGGGGATTCAAGCCATGGGCATTGGTTTATGAGGCAAAGGACCACCCCCAGCGTTCAACATACAGTAGTAAAAGTTGGATGAACCAATCAAGAAATATCTTAGGATTGAGGTAAGTAGAGAAGCTGCAGAGAGCTCAACCACCATGAGTGACAGCTTGTATGATACAAGCAGGCAGGAAAGAGGGGATTCAAACAGTAGACTGGGGTGGGGACACAGTACCAATCGTGCATTAAATTGAATTTCCCTTCTCTAAACGTTGTAGCTGTGGATACAAACAGAAGACTAGACATGGAAAGGGAATCAAATCCTCTTAATACTTGGATGGATATCCTACACTGTAAAACCAAATATATATAAATAACCCCTTCTCGATATCAACTATTAAAAAAGTATTGGTAGAAAAAGAAACCAACTTTTCCCTTCAATAATTTCATGCATAGCATCTTCCTCTGGATTTCATTTGCTTCACTTTTGGTAGGTAAGTTTGGAGGATTGCAACATGTACTTGTCTCTCTCTCTCTCTCTCTTTCGCATAGCCGTATATGATAATGACAGCATTAACTAACACGAGATTTACAGCTCCTAAAGCCAAACGGAGGTTGCATCCATTGTGTTAGGGCAGGGCAGGGGAGCGTCCAAATCCGTGGAATTGCATTCGGGCATGTGTTATCGGTATCATTTGGAATTGAGTTTTGATAGAATATTAAAACTCTTAACGATCGAGTGGTCCATTGAACGGAAGTGGAAGGGCCAACCCCAAACCCCTTTCACTCTTTTTCACCACCTTTCCGTTCGATCTCAATTATTTATTTACTTTATTTTTATTGATTTAGTAAGTTTTGATTATTAATCTCACTGTTCAGATATACCCTGAATAGCCCCTCTCCTCTCATAGCCCTGCCCCTGGGGCTTTTTGCGCTTGGTTTTCATGGGTGAGGGGGACCTCATCTCTGTATATGCGTCTGGTTAATTAGGCTATATAACAGGGAGGGGGACCTCTCTCAAGTTTCAACTCAAGCATCCTATTTCGTTTCAACCAAAACCTTTCTACACTTAAATGTGATTAATTATTAACAAAATAAATTAATATTTCTTGTATAAATAAATATCTTACAACCATGCTGGCTTGTTTGTTATTTCCGGATAGCGGCTCCACTCTCCTAACTACATTTCTTTTCTTTTATATTGTGAAAACTTCAAAGTAAAATAAATAATTTTTTTTTTTTTTTTTACTTTTTTAGTCCAAATAAAATGTGCATTCGAAACAGATAGTAATAAAACATTTACCATCAGTACAATTTTAACATAGAATTATTTTTAAAAAATAATTTTTTATATATTATAAAAATTTAAGAATAATAAATATAAACCATGACGCGACCCTTCATCGATATCTTTCTTCTGACTACTGTTAAATAATTCACAGATTCTTTCAATTATTGTCGAGAAGGCCTCATCGAGAAAAATGCCAACACCCCTAATTAATTATTAGTTTCCCACAGTAAATTTACAAATAAAAAGTAAAAATGTGCAGAAGCCATGCACAGAGAACTATGGTAAAAAAAAAAAAGAAAAAAGTTTGGGTATTATATGATACCCTAGGGAAACTCCAAAGTTAGCACTTACAGTACGTAGTATTTTAACTTTAAGTCTTTAACTTTGCTCGGAACTAACAACGTGGTTGAAAACAGCTTCAGAGTCAACTACCATCCCATTTTAATGTTCATTTTTTTTTTTTAAAACTTTTCCTATTCGACAATAATATTAAAATTTGAATTTAATCAAAATTGTGATATTTACCATTACTCAAAAAGTTTTTCCTCCATCTCCACTTAATTAGTTTTCTTCTTTTGGTAAAGCAGATTCCCACCCGGTCCCCAATTTGATCAAGTTCTCCAACATCATGAAATTATAAAAGTAAAAGTCTAAGGGAATCTAGAGTTTAATTGTGGATGTATAGCCTCTCATGCAAGCTAAGCTCAAATTCAATATTATATTATTCACTGTTGGTGACCCATCCTATTCATTTGATGAAGACCTCGTCCTCCAAGAGTTTCTAATCTGATGAGTACCACCAAACGATTAACGATGGGAAAGAGAGTTGTGTAAGGCTGAAGTGATACAAATTTTCCATAGGAGGCAATCCCCAAGTCCCCACGCCCAAATTTTATTAAGACCCAACTTATATACTCTATGTTTAGAATCTTGGCTCCTCCAACCTTTCTACCATCTTGTTTCTTCGTCTAGATTAGCTTTAATAATGTAATTATTCCCACCAACTTCCTTTTCATATTCAAGCCAAAGCGTATACACCGGTTGCTTGGGAAATACTTCAAGCTAGCCACCGCTTAATGAGATGACCTTTAGTTATGGAATTCAACATTAACTAACAAGTATGTTGGAAATATATTATTATAAAACGAAATCGTTTGTGTTGACAAGAAAAAATAATAACTAAGCGTAAATCAATAAAATAATCACCGTGTCGTGAAAGAATCATTACTTTAAAAGCAAATCCATCCTGATCGGCGTTATCGTGTAGTGGATATCGCCTCCCAAGATTAATGCAGTACTTCAATATTTACTCATCCAAATAAAGAAGATGGAACACAATTGATATTATTATTCTCGAAAGGAATCGAAAAAATAGATCGAAAAAACAAAACCGAGGATTTTGTTGGAAATTTTGACCAAAAAAGCAAACCGGCGAGTTGAGAAAAAAAAGGACGAGGTTGTTGTTTTTTCTTGTTATACTAAAAGAAGAGAATGGCATGCTATTTGTATGGTTTTTTGAATGAATAAAATGGTAAAACCCGCAATGCCAATTTCCACAAAAAATGTAACGACGAAAAATTGGTCAAACATTTTTGCAACAGTCAAACAAACCGGGCTGAACGGCGATGGTGACGCGTGTAGGTTGGACATTTAACCCCAATTACTACATATGGATAAGAGGCAAAGCTATATTTAAATCCTCTTAATAGTCTTTTCTCAACATTGCTCACTTTGCATTACCAAGAATGTATACCGTAAACTCTCAAGTCATTATAGGACCGTGTCAAGCTGCCATCGAGTAACTCATGCATAATGTCCCTATAGGGTTGAATTGCCTCGGTAGCTCTCAGGTCAATAAACCACTTGAATCTTGGTTTTTAATGTCCCCACTAGAGCAAAAATCAACAGACAATGGCGGATTAGACCAGTCTTTATTATTATAAGAATCAATCTCAGGACTCTTGTTCCATCATGTACGGATTCAAAGGAAAAATAACCAAATATAAAAACAATTTAATTCATTACTACAATGCGTCGTGTAGTCGTGATCAGCCATAGATGATGATACCGGGACCAACCAAGCAACCATATCTAAATTCAGCCTCCTTAGGAAAATTGTATGCATTGTACATACGGCTGCCCTGCCCTTATAAATGAAACCTGATACCAGTAGGTATAAATAAGTTAAGATAAGGATGGTGGGGGGGGGCGGGGGGGGTATCAGTACTGGAGTACTGACTCACTGATCACCTAGCTTTGCTATAAAGCCAAACCCAATCACTCTCTCTCTCTCTCTCAGTGGCTATTTTTCATGGTTGAGATGAGAGATATTTTAAGAGTCCTTCTCCGGACAGATAATGCCCATACAAGTACGTACGAGTACCATACAACCACCCTCACTGAACTGCTGTGCTGTCAATTAATACAAACAAAAAAGTTGAAATCCAAGTGACTAGGTGATGCATGCACTGCTTCATAATAACTCCTTGATTTTTCCCCTACCTTTCTCACTATTGCTGTAAAGTTAAATATCATTATATGAAATTTGGTATACATATACATATCCATATCCATATTTATAACTAAGGAAACACTAAAATAACATACACTAGGAAGCACCGATCGGCAATAATACTGCCCATTTCGCCATGTCTCTCCTCAACATATCTCAGTCTCAGGTATGTTATATTTATTTATGTTCAAGTTTCTTACTGCATGCTTATGTTCATGTACTGGAATAGATTATGATAAGATCTTGTCTCCTAGGGTTATGTTTCTTCTATACAATAACGACAAAATTAAACTAAATTACGTGTATGTATGTCTCCTTTCAAAGAGCAAAGCTATATATACATGCCACTCCTCTTGACCGTCGGATCCATACGAACCCTACCCTACCAACTCATTCTTGATGAATCAATCAAGCAGAGCATATAAATTTTATGAATCTGTTTCCTAAACCCCACTTCAGATTATCAACTATTAATGGAACTTATTGTTTGGAAGTTTACTGATTGAATTAAGGGAAGAAAATCGAAGCCTAAAAAGTGGAGAAAGTGACCAGTCTCCTGATGAAGATTATAAAAAACATAGATGGGGCAGCATGTCATTTAGATGTTGGAAATCTTTTTGGGTGTGGGAAATCGATTGTTAGGGTTTTTGTTTGTTTCTAATTCTGTGTCCATGGGAAGGAAAACGGTGGAAAACCCCCAATTTCTGTAAAAGCTACCTAAATGGGAATTTAAAATGCACTACTTGTTGGAGTCGCGAGATTTCACAAGAACTTGAGATATAGAACAAAATGTAAAACAACCACCACTAAGAAAGTTTTGTTTATCATTGAATTTCGAAAGTAATATGATAAATAAATTATAAAATAACAACAAAAAAGATATACGAAATTATGAAGTTTTGTTAATCAGAAGAACGTGTACGAAATTATAATGTGCAGGTCCGCTGAATAGCATGCATCGGATCCTCAGCTTAAGCCTTCCAGGTACACCACACGGAAGCACTTGGCATCCACGCAGGGGCGGCGGGATGATAGACCCGCCTGCACATCTGTTTGCAACAATAGCACCTATATGACCCCTTTTTCCGAATTGCTTCATTTCCACACCATAAAACGCAATCAATTACTGAACCCTTTGTTGAGACTTAACAAAGAGTTAATATATTAGACGTAGACAATCATGTGAACATGCTGTACTTTGACTAACCCAAAACTAGCCCAAGATTCCCCCTAAAATTAAGCTGATGATCTAATTGGATTTTAACGACACAAACAATTCAAACAATATTTGTTTATACTACGGTAGTGTCTAGTGCAGCAAAGTGCTACTAGGCTACTACTAGTTCCAAGGGGTTTTCTTTTATGAGGTCCTTGGTGACACTGGACTGTACGGGTCACGTGGCAAGTAGATGTGAGCTAAATAGTATATTTTGTGAAACAGAGGTGGAGCTCGTGAAGGTTGTGGAGAAGGGGCTGCTATGGAATGGAGGGTCGGATGTTGAAATCCCTTTATTTTTTCATTGTTTTCCGAGACAGATACCTGGCAATGGTTTTTTGTCGCTTCGGTATGTGAAGAAACAGAATTGGGGACTGTTGTGTAGAGTTGATTTTTGATTGCTAGGGACATTAGATCATAAAAGTAATAGTGAAGTAGAAAATAAAAAAACGACAAGATTCTAGAGCAGTTAAAAATGGAAGGAAAGCTGTGATTGGAGAATCTTAAAAAGGGGTCCATGTCCTTTAGAAACACCATGGGAAGGTTCTTTTCCCTATTTTTCTAACATCTCACCTTTTACACCCGCCGAGAACCACTACTCCTTTTCTGCACGGTGGAGGGTCTTTGTGGTTCTTTTCTTTTTATTTGCGTTGCTGTTTGCAAGATTCTCATCGTTGGCTATGGAATTTATAAAATATATCACACCCGAATGAAGTCTGAATGAAGGCCCAGTTCGTAGATGTTAAATCCCATTAACATTGGGATGTTCAAGTTTGATATCCTACATCAATTTTCTTTCATTATACAGTGTTGAAAGTTGAAAGTTGAAACTTGTCCATGCGGAGGCACCTTGGTCAGGGCATAGTGCCTTGCCCCTTGGTTAAACAGTATAATTGTCATTTTCCGGATAAGTGTAATTTGTTTTTTTTTTTTTTAATAATAACAGAAAGCTTGGAGATGTGCAAGGCAAAACAAATAAGTTTATCCCGTCTGACATTCGTTTTCTGCCTTCTAGCCCTGTTCCAAATCTTAGAAACAGACTGCCTTGGAACATCAGGAGAAATAATCACAGTTGAAGCAAATTCCTCACCTTCAAAATCTTCATCAATACTACCACTTTGTTATTGTCATATGCCAAAAAGACACGGTGCCACCCAAAAGCAGCCCTCCTTGGGCAAGATGGCCCTTATAGGCTTCATCATGCAAGCTTACTAAATCTTTTAATCCAAGTCCGCCTTCAGATTTGGAGAGCAGATAGAGCTCCAACTTACCTTGCCTCCTTTGCAGCTTCATTTTCCCCCTTCCAAAAGAACCGGGGACAATATTTGGTTAATTAAATTGCCTACACCAATAACTTTGCATGTTAAAAGTTACTGATTGTATAAGCTGTAATCTACCGGCATGTGTGAGTTGATATGTTTTGTCCAATTATGAATTCTGGCTGAGATCGTTTGCACTAATGGAGCACGGTCATTTTGCGCAAGCCTTCTAGTCACAAGCGGAACACCCTATGTTATGGGGCTTTGGGGCCTAAAAGGCTTGAACTAGTATAAGTGTTCACAAATGACTGGCATTGGAATGGTTTTGTTATGGGGCTTTGGCTGAAAGCCCGAAACAGGTAAACAGCACCATGGGACTGGGACACGTACTATGGGTTTTGAAGTATCTTATCTCAAATAAAAGATACTCGTTAAAATTCACCGCAACTCTCCCGTAATTCATCGCTCTGTTCATTAAGATTACCTGAGCTAAGTAACTGACCTCAAATTCCGACTTATCTAGAGGGATCTCCGATTAGCGAGCAGCTGTTTTGTGATACGCAGATGACTTTACAGCTATCAGGACGGTGGTTATTGCCGTGTCCGCATATCTCCACTCACTCAATTCAATGCCGAACCTCTCCATACCCAGACCAAAAATTTCCTCAAACGAGAGCTCTGTCAGCCACAGCTTCTCTCTCCTTGCCTCCACCCACCATTCAGGCAAGCTTATTTAACCCCATAACATAACCCATGGTGTATTTGTCTTGTTCCTGTAATTCTCCCTTCATTTATTCCTGGACTTACTCGCTGACAAGGCGTTGCAGATTGTGGGTGGAAAAACACCAACATGGCGTGAAAACGGGAGTGTGGCTGAGACGGTTGAAGATGAAATTGATTGGGCTGAAATGGATGCTGATCTTTACTACTGGATCAGGGCACTGCGTCCAGTTCAGGTATGGGTTGCTGTTTACTCTCTTGTTAAATTTCTGATGAGCCTTAAAAATGGTATTGAATTTATATTTTGGCAAATGGTACACAGTGGTATCCTGGGCATATTGCGAAAACAGAAAAAGAACTAAAAGAGCAACTCAAGTTAATGGATGTGATTATAGAAGTACGAGATGCTAGAATTCCTTTATCCACTACACATCCTCAGGTTAGCCTTTTCCACCATTTGTTTATTACATGTTTAGCTGAATTACCACTCTTGCTTTTGCCTGCCTGCCTGTGTTAACTTAGTATGTGCTGAGTTTACTATGCCCACAGATGGATTTATGGCTTGGTAATCGAAAGAGGATTTTGGTTTTGAACCGGGAAGACATGATTTCCACTGCAGATAGGAATGCTTGGGCAATGCATTTCTCAAGGCAGGGAATCAAGGTTGTCTTCTCAAATGGGCAACTTGGAATGGTATATGAATCGGATTTTGACCCTTTTACTTTTTTGGTTTTAAAAATTGTTTTGGTAACTTACTTATCTGAATTTGGAAAACTCAGGGGACTGTGAAGCTGAGTCGATTGGCAAAGTCTTTAGCAGCAGGAGTAAATGTTAAACGTAAAGCCAAAGGTCTCCTTCCTCGTCCGGTGGGTTTCACTGCATTAGTTGCATGCTTGTATCGTCTTTCTTGAGCCGTGTCTTAGCTTCTTTGGTTCACTTTATTTTTTGCATGTTTTTTTGTTTATTTCGTGAACTATATTATGCAAACATTGATTTGGATTGTTGTCAAGTTTAATGTCCAAAGACTGACTGTGATGAATTTTGTTCAATAAGCTGGTTAACTCCTACTGGAGTTGCATGAGTTAGGTGTGTAGAAATGGTAGAATTATTTAGATAACCTCTGTAATGTACCTATATATCAGTATTGACCCCATATTCTAAATCTTCATATCAAATGTTAATATAAATGTTGGTGGCTTTTAAATTTTTTTCCAGGTTCGAGCTGGAATAGTTGGGTATCCAAATGTTGGGAAGTCATCTTTGATCAACCGTTTGCTAAAACGAAGAATGTGCCCAGCTGCTCCCAGACCTGGAGTTACAAGAGAACTGAAGTATGTATTCTTTTGGTTTTTGTTTCTTAACTGTGATATAGATGTGAACTAATGAGGAAGAGGAAAGGTAAGGGTTTAAAGAAGCAGATCATTGAAAGAGTTTTAGAAGTAATCTTGCACTGTGAAATTCTAAAAAGTCCTGAGTTTTGTTGTCGTTGACAATTACTGGGTTTCTTTTACAAATTTTCTGTGGTTAGAAATTTTGTTTATTGTATGCTATAATGATTTCTTTTTGCGATAAATGTACTATAAGAATTTCAGAATTAAAGGGATCTGTTATATCATTTCATCTGCATAGAACAACTTTTCCCTTTTGTTTTTACAAAACAACATTTTGAAAATTCTTTTAAGCTTGACATGAAACAGCATCTTTCAAATTACTCATATTTTTATCCCTTTTGCTTCTTTTGAAAGATGGGTTCGGTTTGGGAAAGATCTTGAGTTGCTGGATTCTCCTGGGATACTCCCAATGCGAATTAGTGATCAAGCAGCTGCAATAAAGCTTGCTATCTGTGATGACATTGGAGAGAGGTCATATGACGTTGCTGATGTTGCTGCCATTCTTGTGCAGATGTTAGCAAAACTTCCAACAGTAGGTATGTAATTATGCATCATGCATAACATTATTTGGTGTCATTTCCTTTTCCTTTCTGTCAAGAAAGCACTTTAGTTCAATAGCTTGGACTTCATGTCATTGAATTGTGCTTCACAATTTCAATTTGCATCGCATCACATATATTGGCATCTTCTATGTTAGTAACAGACTGCTAACAATAACTTCTATGGTATGATTATATTAATATGGGTGATGAAAACAAAGAAGTAATAATCTTGTAGAAAAGTGATCTTGCTTCCTTTTTTGTTTGATCAAGATGATGTAATGACCATAGGTACAGGGGGACTATGAATAGATGTAGGAAGCTGAACTGAAGAAGTTAAGAGGATAATTGAGATTCAAAACCAGGACAGGGTATTTAATAGACATTTCAGGACGAATAAGATACTTGTTTCTTTTTCAGGAGGAATCTAATGGCTGCATTTGCATTTTTTCCCCTCCCTCAAAGCATTTCGTGAATAAGCTGATGGGTTGTGTTTCTTGTGCCGTATATAATGAAATTTTTATGAAAAAGCTGGGAAAACAAGTGGTTTCCATAAATAAAAGTCCTCTAGTTATTTTCTTTGTAGACCTAAAACCCTGTATTATGAGCTAAGGAAGAGTTGGCAGAATTAAATTATTTATTCCAACTGATAGAATTAACCTTGTCCAAAACTGATAGAATTATTTATTTTTGTGCTTTACAGGGATGAAAACTCTTCAAAACCGCTACAAGATTGATGTGGATGGTCAGTGCGGTAAAATGTATGTCTTGATCTGCCACTTTATAATTTAACTTCAGAAAGATAGGCTGACGATCTGTAAAATATTCTAGAAGTCCAATCAGGAAGAACAAATCAACAAAAAAATATAGGCAATCATTGCCGTGATAATCAAATAAAAACCCATCTTATGTACACCGAGAAAGGATGTAGTTTCGGAAGCTTTTCATGGAGTTAAAACTCATCTGGACATTTCCTTTTACCTGAATCCCATATTGATTTGGTTGTTTATCTTCTGCATTTCAGGTTTATTGAGAAGTTAGCCCTTCGATTGTTCAATGGGGATGTCCACCAAGCAGCCTTTCGTGTCCTGTCTGATTTTCGAAAAGGGAAGTTTGGTTGGGTTGCACTGGAAAGACCTAGATAATACCGTTGGACGTATGTGGTTATCAAGTCTTAAATTTTCTCAGCTCAAGGATACAACGGCGGTCATAAACAGACACCAGAAGCTTATGGCATATTGATGGTGGAGAAATGTGATGCCATACAGAGTTTACAGCTTTATATTGTTGGAAATTATAACAGCCTTGATTAAATAGATGCTGCTGGGTTGTCGGGAGCTTACTGAAATGGCCTGAATTTGCAAAGGGCCCCTGAATCTGTAGATTCATGAGGTGTAAGATTAGGTTCTAAAATTTTCCAACCTCTGCTATAATAACCTCACTGTATTTTATATTCATTTCAAATTTCATTATGTATATTCCTCCATTGACAAGAATTCTCTTTGTCGCTCGTTCTTATCATCTATGAGAATTGAACCGCAATATAATAAAAACTGCATATGATTTCAGTTTTATCTCAATTTAACATTGAAAGGAAGGAAGATGGTAAGAAGAGACGAAAGCTATGACCAAAACTTGGAAAAATATGGATTGGGGAAACTCCAACCACTAAATTTGATGAGCAGCACAAAGTCAGCATTTAGTATACAACATGCCTTCTGCACAAGGGGGTTAGAAAGGTAAAAACACAAGGTGCAGGGAAGAATTAAACATGAGCTTAAACAATCATGCCAACTGATGGCATAAAAATTTATGCAAAAAAAAAAAGTTTGGTGTCCCTTTAAGAATCCTCACTAAAACTACATTTGGCACAAGAATTGATAAACCCAAATTCTCTAAGACTCAGAACTTGAGGTTACTTTGTATCTTCATCTTGCAATTGTGGGAGCACACTGCGTATCACTTTTGCTGGGCCAACTCTCTTTAATCCCACAAGCTCGGACAGGCCGTTCAACTTGATTCCCTTCCTTTTGGAGCTGTAAACAGTATCTTTGAAACGTATTGATGCACACTTGAAGTCTAAAATCTAGACAAAACAAAAATTTCATCTCCAACCTGTTCAATTCAGCTGTGCTTATTCCTCCCACTCGGGCATAATATGCATTGTTGAAACACCTGCAAAAGACAATGGAATGAAATGCTGCAAAATGGAATGTACTTTTCTTCTAACTGAACTTATACATGTTCATCAGGAAATTGTTGCGCAAAGGTTATCTAAGATAAACCTCTATATACAATCCTATATAGGAGATATTTGTCTCGGTACAAATGCATAAACCCCAACCACCTACAGGAAAGGCTTGCATTTTCCACCCAATAAACCCTAGCTTGTAAAACAATGAGAAAGAGTTCATTATCAAAGACGAGTTCGTGAAATTGGATAACACTTACGTGTCATCAATAAATTTTGCTGCCACCATAACACTGGTAATAAGGAGCCGATGAACATTAAGGGAAGTCAAATGCACATCAGTTTGTTGACCGAACCTATCCAAGTAAATGTATGCAACAAGAAAGCACGAAGGACTGCACCGAGCATACTTGAAGATTCGATCAATATACTGTCGAATGCTTATGGTGGGAACTCTTAAGCCATGGAAGATTGCAATGTTGTCTTTAGCGCTCGCTGTCTCTATTTGCATCTCATTCTTCTGGACAGATTTCTCAAGGAGTGAAGAAAGAAGTGTTAAAATCCGAGGAGTACCAATAGCTCCTTTACCTAATCTTTTGAGCCCCAAAGCAAGGTATACATCCGAATCCAAATCCTCGGTGTCAATTGCAAGAGCTCCCATAACTAATCTGAAATGCAAAAGACCAACATTATAGGGCTGACTAGTCTCAACACTCAAAAGAGTAATAAAAGCATCACCATCATTTATGGAAAATATGATGAGACAGACAGAGACTTCATTCAATGCCCTCTTCTCTCCATTTTTTTTAATAGGAAGAACAGTGAAGTGGTCTGTGAAATTTTATTCAGTTCCCTCTGTCAGTTTTGATTTACGAGTAGCCTACATATATGGAGTAGGAAGCATTTTATAGAACTCTTTGCATAGCCAGAAAAAGAAAGGTACCAGAGTTGGGTTTTAAAATGAAAACCAATAGCTTAGCTCAACATTGATTTTCTTTCTATCTACGAAGTTAAGTATCAGATCCCAGATATATTGAAATACATTTAATAATAAAAGTATTGCATAAATTTTTCAATCAAATTAGTTCTCTATCTCAAAATTCAACACCCAACAACCATCCCAAAGAAACAAATCGATTAACCAGCCAACCTACAGAAATGCCAAGAAATCCCTTTGCTTAGCTCGAAAAGAAGATCCCCCCCCCAAAAAAAAAAAAAAAGAAAATGAGAAATTAAGCAAAACCCCATAAAATCAAATCAGCTAAACACACACTATTCATCAGCCCACACCAAAAATCACAAAAGAAAAAGCTTTTGGATGCAAATCATCTGGAACAAAACAGAAGAAACATGTCATAAAAAAGAAAAAAGCTTACATAAGGTTTAGAAGCCAGTTCCCAGTAGTGTGAACGGAATCGGCTTGTAGGTACAAAACCAGAGGAGATGGACGGGTGAAAGCACCATAAACCGAGAGAGAGAGAGAGAGAGAGAGATAAGGTGTTTGTAGGGTTTATTTGAAGGTAGGGATGGGTGTCTCAAAAAACCTGTGAAACATTGCTTGAAGGTTTCCAGGGAAAAGAAAGAGACAGTGGGTTCCACGCGTTGTTAGTGGGCACTGTGAAGCAGGATGGATAAAATTTGGATCAATTAATTCCATCCTCCGGCTTCGGATTTGGAATCCCACGTACATCAATCTTAATTAAGAACACCCAATGGTTAACGTGCATGCTATTTCTTTCCCATGTTCTTTCTTTTATCAAGCAGTATTGATTTACGCCGCAAGATTAGCCACCGCCACTAACCATCTTCCTCTTTTTACTTTTTCTTTAAAATAATGTTACCAAAAAATTAAAATTAAATAATATATATAATTCTTCAAAAAAAAAAAAAAAAAACAGACACTGACAACGACCCCACTCAAAAGATTTAGTTTTATTTATGCTACAAACCAACAAATAAAAAACCTCTGACTTGTATAGTCTGTCATGTTCTTTTACAGCTGGCAATGTGTCGGTTCCCTATGTACATGAATTTATGTCGCATTGCCAACTTGTATTCACATTAAAGGTATACTAAAACTGCATTCGAAGAATCTCTCTAAAATTACCCTAATATATATTATTTTGTTGTATTAATTATATATTTAATAGTCCACTTAATTATTTTTTTATGAAGTTATTTATTAACAATCTGATTATAAAATTAAGTTATGTTAGATGTGTCATGACAAAGTTTTAAAATGACTTAAAATTAATTGTTACTAAGATTATTCCAAAAGTCCATTCATGATGGTCCCTATATAGATAAATTATCATTTTGGGACTACACTATCTTTTTACTACAAATCTCAAATTTCTTTTAAAAATATTAAAAATTTCATAAAAATGTAAAAAAAAATCTCTAAATTAAATAAAACCATTAAATTCTTAAAATTTTCTAAAAATCTTAAATTCCAAACAAACAATTTTTTTTTTAATTTTATGATTTTTCTAAAAATTTCGCATACTTGTAATATTTAAAAATATTTTTATAATTTTTTTAAAAAATGATTTTTTTTTTATAATTTTCAAAGTTTTGATATTTTTGGAGTTTTTTTTATTTTTGTGTTTTTTAAAATTTAATTTTTTTTTACATGGGAGGGTGTCATTGGTGATTTAAAATTTTAACGAAAAATGGAATTGGGGTAACAGGCTATACAAGATGAAAATACAAAAACCAAACTAATAAAAATATAGTATATGTACAAAAGCAATAATTTAGCTACAGTATATGTAACATCTGCGTTTTTGAATCGGAGTTGGAACAGTAATAGAATAGAATTGAGAATTAGACTATGTAGCTAAAATAAGAAAAAGTTAAAAAATTAAGGATTAATTAGTAATTGTAAGAAAGGAGAAAGGACTAAATAGCAATTTATCCAAATTGAATTATGAGTCATCATGGGAATTAGATTGATTAAGGAGGGTCAAAAGAGTAATTTCGTGGAAGATATTTTTGGAGGCAAAGTTTTGGGCCAAAGTGTAAAGTTGGAAGGCCTAGGGACTAAAAGTGCAATTTTACCATTTCTATTAAGTGAGATTTCTAGAGAATTTGAGAAAGGTTAAAAATCAATTAAAAGGCAAAAATATCAGCTCTTTTCATAGCCCAACCGTTCATGCCATTCTCTCTTCCATCTAACTTTTGATTTTATTCAAAATAGGTCCTTCCATCATTTTTAAGCCCTCCAAGCTCCAAAAATCTCCTATTTTCTTTGAAATTTCTGGAAGAAAGGTATAGAAGGGGGTTAGTAGACACCTCAAACTTCTTATAGAATTCATTTTGAGGTGTTAGAGAGCATAGGAACTAAATTGAAAAATTTTGAATTCAAGGGTTAAAGTAAGAAATGGTTAAATTATCATGACATACATGTATTTTACTGTTATTTAGCATGAAAATTATTGAATTATAGCTTATATCTTATATGTGTTTTATGTGAAATTGAAGAGAAAGAGAAGAGAGGCAAGGATCAAATTGAAGAGAAAGGAAAAGAGAAAAGCAAAGAGTGAAAAGAGAAGAAAATTAGCCAGCCTTTTTGTTGTAAGTACTACAAAAGTTTTGATTTATAGTTTACTTTCTCTAATGTTATAAGAATTATTAGCATAAAAATTGTTATATAGGTACATAGTTTGAATGTTTACAATGATAAAATGAAGGGATTAGTGTTTGATTGAGTAAAACAGTTTGGACAGAACAGAAGATTAACTTCGAAAATTCACCAAAAATTGTATATAATGAGTTAATGGTCAAATTAAGTATGTAGTTAAAGCTTATTGAGTGTAGTTTCATATGGAAGAAACAGTGAAAGAAAAGGAATTGTATATTTTGAGATATACTAGTTTTTGTGTAACAAGATCAGAGTAGGTTCGAGTTCCCCTGTTTTGACTTTTAAAAATCATAAAAAAATGTATAAAAATTATTAGAGACTTAAATTTATATGGCTGAATTCTTAATGAGTCTATTTTCAAAAGAAACATACAGGAACATCATTTGATCTCTGTACTAAAAGATAGATAATTTTAAGTGAAGAAAAGTCGTAACTGTCAGGCTACAGAGAAGGGGTAAATTGGAAGAATTTACTGTACAAATTGGCTAAAGTGAAAATTCTTAAATTTTTATGGTAAAAAAGTATTTGAGTCTAATTTCATAAACATCAAACGGAATATAATTTTGAGTTCTGTAGCTCAAGATATAAATAATATAGTGACTGTGACGCAAGTGGACAGCTTTGAAAATTAATGTGAAAATAAAAGTAAGAGGTATGTGATGATGAATATGTGAGAAAAATATATGGGTGAAATATTATGTGGTTAATTATAAAGATTGATTGTGTAATTAATTGGTGAAATTGCGGATTTATTTGAAAAAATAAAAGTGAGAAATACATGATTATGTATATGTGAAGAGAAATGTAAATGTTATGTATAAGCTGTGAATAATAATGTTAAATGATATTGTACCCATGTAGACGAATTAGAACCGTTGTGATATTAGTGGCATGCCATTAAAGAACGCTAGCGCGCTTACTGTTCAGCACTGTGTGTGCTTCTGTTCAGCACTGTGCGTGCTTCTATTCAGCACTGTGTGTGCCTACTGTTTCCCAGCACTTATGTGCTTCTGTTTCCCCAGCACTTATGCTCTTCTGTTAAGTACTTCCGTACTTTCTGTTAGTTCCGTTTATCCGATGGGTTCTATGATAGTCTACAATGGGCTAAATGATGGAAAAGTGGAAGTAAGTATGAAATGTGCCATGGTGGTAAGTGATATGATACAAGTGAGTAAAGTAAAAGCTTATAAATAAGAGTATTTAAATGAATTTACATTACTTTTGTAGTACTTACTAAGTTTTCACCGGCTTAACGCGTTTATTTTAACACGTAGGTACAAAAGCTACGGAAACTTGAGACATCAAAATTTTAGAGCCCCAATTTTTACCAACAATATCAAAATGATTATACATTTCCTATATTGAGAAATGGTGGAAAGAGTCTTCTATTTCCACATTTGCATATTGGAAGCTAATTTACCTACAAAACAGTGTTAAATCTATAGGTGGTTGTTTAGGTTTCAGAAGACTAATTCTTCAACAGTCAAAAGTCACATTTCAACATCCAGGGTTTTAATAAACAGAGGGCTGAAATTAATTTGAACTTTTAGCCAGCAGTCATCGGCTTTTCTGCCATCACTTTCCATTCGTTTGCCGTATGAAAATTATATGCGTTCACAAATTATACATGAAATAGCAAACATTGTAATTTGTATGTTTCTGGTTGAAATTTAATTTACAGTTGGTGAGGCTTCAACTGGAAGCACACATAACCAGAACTGCAGAAGAAGAGGAAAACAATGATATCGATAATTAAAAGGTGTATTCCAACGCAAGGAAATGAAATTACTAAGGTATAAACACATACTGGCAGACAGATATTTACACCATGATAATACAAATTATAAGTATAAAGAATAAGGAAAATATATACGTCTGAAGATCATGTGACCTATTACCCACGTAATTGAACTGCCATCGCAACTAACTTCACTCAACTCGAGACTATAACCTTCTGTTGAAATGTGGCCAGCCCTGCTGCTGTGATGATTTTGTTGAAGAGCTTGCAGCTTGTATGCATGCTGCAATAACAAGTTCCACTGTAATTATGTTTGATTGAGAATGAGCAAGCTTGATGATGACAGCTTGTGTTGAGGTAGCTGAATGACTTGTTTTAATGTACAAGTAATGTTTCGCAAGTTGCTGATTAGTGGCAGTAGTAGTTGTGTTGGGTAGAAAAGATTCTCTATAAAAGTCGTGTATTGCTATGATAATGGCAATGAAAATCAGTTTTTCATTCCTTGCTGCACGTCTGTGAGCAAGTAAAATGTTTCATGCATCTTGCTGCTTTGTTCTTTGTTCTGTTTTCTGATGATAGAACGCCAACACCTTTGTAATAAAAGTGAAAGATAAGTGGTGAAAGCAAATTAGCATTACCAAACACAAAGGTCGGAAGTTGGGAAAAACCATAACACCATCAACTTGCCAATGTCACACCAAAACCAACTAGCTATCTAAAAACAAAGCCTATTTCCCAGTACGAGATTTCTTTCTTTTAGGACTAGTTATTGCCTCAGCACCTCCATCCATTGAAGGAAAGGTTTGTGTAGCAAAATTCACTGCTGTTTCAGTTGATCTTGTCAAATTCGCCACCAATATCATCTCCTTCATTTTCTTCAGTCCTTCAGAAGCTGCAGACGCCCCATTATCGTACTGCACCCAAACACAACAGCTTATAACTTCGTATAAAAAAAAAGGCTCGATTTTTAAATTTTCCATCATGAATTTCATAACATGCCTATAGGAATAATAGCATAAGAATTAGCCATGCCATTGCAACCAAAGCATCTAAACTGAATGCACTCATTTATTCCATCATGAAAACATGAAATCTAAAAAATTTCACATAGAAAAGTCTCACTTCATTGTCCAGAAGAGATCCAGGTAATAACAACATTATGTACGTATCTAGTAGAAGAGCTAACAGTCAGCATCACCCCCAGTATGATAAATTATCAAAACAAAAACTTAGATATAAACTGTATAAAGTGATGATAATAGTGCTCTTTGGCAGCAGATTTAAGCTAAGATAGTGTTATAGAGACATACTGCTTCAAGTTTCCCGAGAGCTCGTTCCAACCTGAGAGCAAGCTGGTGGTTTTCATTTGTCAGTGCTTCGATCTGCATTCAAGCAAAATACAATTTAGGGGGGGAGGGGGACCATAACTTAAACCTTTAAAATAAAAGCTAATATATCAGTGGAAAAAGTAACCTTCTTTTGTGATTCAAAATACAAGTTTCTATATCGGACATCTGCTGCCCTAGGGCTTCCAGTTGGGGAAGAATCCCTTGTAGCCTGTTGTAACTAATGTCAATAAAACAATTTACTAAAACTCACAGGATTTCACCTTTACAAAACCATGTCATGATGTGCATAATGAAATTGACATTAAGGCAAAAGCAGCTTGAATACCTTGAACTTTAAGGTGTCTAGAGTCTTTTGTTGCTCTTCAATTTGTTGAAAAAGATAGTCAATTTTTTCTTCCACGGTCATCTGTGTCTGGATTGGCTCTGGTAGTTCCCCATCCTCATGATCGAGTGGCTCCTCATCTTTCTCACCTTCACTTAGAGTTATCTCATCAATTAAACGGTCGATTTTCTTGTCTTGAGAAGGAGAAATCGCGGCTTGAAGGCGTTTGGATCTCCTAACCTCAGAAAGAGCACCATGTTTCTTGACCTTTGTAAGTGAAGACAAATCGGCATAATTTGTCTGCGTTTCAGGCTGTGCTTCTACAGTCTCCAACGGAGGATTTCTTTTCTTAGGTTGCAAATTTGCATTTTCTGACAGAGGGTTGGAGCTTTCAGGTTGCTTTTCCACTCCTCCAGAAGAGTCCTTAGGCTGAAGTAGCTGCGATTTGAATTTTACAATTAAAATGAGAGAGAACCGTGTTATCGTTTCATTTGCAAAAGAATTTCTTCTCCATGGACAGGGCAAATTCAGATATTAAGAGAAATTATATACAAAATTCAACATGCAACTTACTCCATGTATAACATTTTATGTTTTGGGCAGGAAAATCTCATAAAAATTGCACCAGAAAAAGGGCCCTACAGTCGTTGTCATATAATAAAAGGAAGACAAGGCACTTTGTTTTACTAACACCATCTTTTGTCATCAAACACAAACCCTAACCCTAAACAACCTTTTCCTCTATTCAGATCAAATCCATCTTTTATTTAAGAAGAGTGAAGGAAGACAGAGGGTTTTCTATTTTATTTTTAAGGAACAAAGTAAAAGGAAGTTGGATTATTTACCATGGCCGTGCTACCCTTTCCTTGACGCTTCCGAGCTATAGGCTTCTTACCCATTTTTTCTTTCACACCCAAGGAACCTCCCACAACTAAATGCTAAAACCAAAAAAAAAAAAAAAAATCTAAATTCTAGTAAAGGTTGAAGTAGTGAAATTGCTTTAAAAATTATTAAAATAATTAAGGAAAACTATGTGTTTTAAATTGAAAGAAATACTTTCTCATTAATATTTTTGAAATCAACTCACCCACAGAATATAGTATAAATAAGGCCAACAAATTATTTTCTTTCTGAAAAAGCTAAAACAATGACCGTACCGTAGTCAAACAGTCTACCCTATATCACCACTCATTCAATTACTTGTCCATAATCTCAACTCTTCTCCCATTGGTGGGTTTAGGAAGCTCCCCATTTCTTCCTTAAAAAGAGGTTAGTGCTTGATGACGAAGCGCGTTGATATTGCCGCCGCTTTCGGTGTTTGCCATTTTTGTCCTTCCATGGCAACCATCCTCTTGTTTTCAAAATGAAATTGACCATGTTTATGGCAGATAATGTGTCACTGCATTCCTATCTTCTACTTGTTTGTTGGAAACGCTACCTAAATCGGTAGCTTTTATAAAAGAAAATCTCCTTTCTCAATCTTTTGCATTAACAGTTTCTAGTTGTCTGGATTTAACTTCTTCCACAAAACATTCAGCTTAAGAAAAGACTGCAATATTGTTTTTAATCAATCAATAAAGGTACCCAGAAATTGAATACTGTATAAAAATTAGAAAAAAAAATCATTTCTTGAGTACTGATAAAAGTCGGGTCTCTTTTTTTAAAAAATAAGAAAAATTCTTAAGTAGACTCTTCCTAGTTCTTACCAAGTAAGTTATGATCCCTACATAAGAATAATGTTTGTCAAGTCACCCTTAATTTCTATTTCAATTCATCTTCTCCCTTCTTTCTTTTTATCTTGTGCCGTTATCTGGGTTCATTCGACATTTGAAGGCATTGAAAATAATTTCAACATATTTTGATTTCAATTTGAAAGATTAGCGTTAAAAATATGGTGTGGAAAAGATAGACTGCAGATGATTTGAATGCGGAATATTCATGAGTCGCATAATATATTGAAAAAAATATTGAGATTTGGTATTTATAATTTTTCAATTAAAAATCTTTAATATGATCATTATTATTGTTGGTAATTTCTGTCGAAATTTGTTAATAAATCATATGACTCATTATATGAGAACAATCTAATTAAATTTCTAAATTGACAAATTTTTACAAAAAATACTTACAATTTTAATGAATAAATTGAAATTTTTAAATAAAAAAAGTAGATGACTAAATTTGTAAGTTCAGGGATTAAACCTTCAAATTTGTCAAAGTACAAAGACTAACAACATATTTTAACCTATAATTTTCATCAATAGTATAAAGTGGAGCTGATCATGGGTCAGTTCAGGTCTGGTTTTAATAAAATTTTAGGTCCAATCGCTTAGCTTGAACTTGGTCCTACTTGAATAATAGGCTTAAAATTTTGTCCAAACCCAACCAGAATTATAATAGCCAAACTTGAGCCCGGCCCGTATTAATTTTTTTAGATTATTTTATTACATACAACAAATTTAAAAAATATATAATATATCAAATACACTTAAAAACAAACATTAAAAAATAAATAAATTTAAAATATATTAAAAAATATTTGTATTAAAATAGTTGCAAATAAATTAGTAAAAAATTAATAATAAAATATAAGTTCTACAATATTCAAATAATATTAAAAAAGACAGTGAAACAATAATAAAAACGCATAAAAAAATAACATTCAAACAACAAAAATAACAATCAAAACAGCAACAAAAAATAACAGCAAAACAACATTAAAAACAACAAAAATAACAACAAAAATAATAGCAAAAACAACACGAAAACAACAACCAAAACAATAAAAAAAGCATCAAAACATTAAAAAACAGCAAAAAAATTAGTAACCAAAACAGTAAAAAAAACAGCACCAAAATAACAATATAATTTTTTTATTAAAAATGGTTAATTTATTCGGGTCAGGCCAGGACGAGGTCGAGCCAAAAAATTCATACTTGAGGCTTGGCCTGTTTAGAAAATGGGCCTAATTTTTTGTCCAAGCCCATTTTTCGAGCCTATATTTTTATCCAAACCCTCCTATTTTTTCGACAGGCTTTCGAGTCGGGTCGGGTGGCCCAACCCATGATCAAGTCTAGTGTAGAGTGACTATTAAACATTTATATGTAATAGAGATGCTCATGGGTTGCGTCGGATAGGGTTTGGGTTTGGCCCATGCAATATATTTAGACTAATTTTTCAATCCTAGTGTAAAAAAACGAGCTTCTTTTTTTTACCCAAATCTAACTCAATTTAAGAAAAATAAACCCAAATTCGATCCAACCCGCTCATATTTGATTTTTTTAGATTACTTTTTATTTAAAATAAATTCTTTAAAGAGTATTATAACACACTAAAAAAGTTAAAATAAAAGTTTTCTATAAAAAAAATATTTATATTTTTTGATGAATTGCAAGAGGAGGACAAAGCACTAATAGCAACGCAACTAGTGCGACTCGAACCAAGGCCACATTTGGGGCAATAAACACCTTGACCATTAGGCCAACACACAAGGTTCAAAAAAAGTATTTATATTAAAAAACACTATCATAAATATAATAAATGTTTTATTATATTAAAAACATAAATAAATATAATAAATATTTTATTGTATTAAATATATTTTTTAAAGTTTTATATTTTGGATTGAGTTATTTAGTTGGTAAGTTTTTTTCAAAGTTTTGGATAACGTGTTTAATTGTTATTGGATTAATGATTTAATATAAATATAAATATATAATTAATATAATATAATATTTTTCATAACAGAATATATTTGGGCCAGACTCGAGCAAAAAAAAAAAAAATTTTTTTGATGTCTGACCTATATAAAAAACGAGCTTTAAATTTTATCCAAATCAAATTTTCGAATATTATATTTTATCCAATAACTCCTATTTTTCAGATAAGCTTTCGAGTCTAGGAGAATGTTTCGACCCGTGAGCAAGTCTACATGATTTACAGAATGTAACCTTTCTGTTATACATCTTAGAGCAGTGAAATGGGTCAAAGTCGGGAGGCATACCAAATGTTGAACAGAAAACAAAATGTTTTGTTTGGAAGAAGAAACGGTGTAGTAGACATTCATTCCGCTTTGGTGACTTCAAGTTTACCCAATTTGACATCAAACCAGAGGCATAATATAAACGGAACCAAGTTGAATTGATGAATTTTGATGGGCTCCAATTTTAACCCAAAACTTGGTTTAGATTGGATGGATTGACAGGCCTACAAATGCAACAATTTAATTAGGGATGTTCCCGAGTAGTTCATTATTTGTTTCTTCGGGACACACTTTACAACCCTGAAGGTAAGAAAAATTGTTAACAAGGAGCACCAAAAATGATGGCTTCTCCAAGGAAAACCAAACTAGTTCCATTCTTGTAGACGTTTAGAAATCATCAGCCGCAGCTCTATTGTCTGTCGACACATCCCATTTCACATGTTCTCTACAGGATTTATGTACGAGGGATCTTTCAAAAAGGATGGGCTACTGAGATGAGCTTGAGCTTGAGTTTGAATAACAATAAAGCTGGTCCAAAAGGCAGTGGTCTCTACTCTCTATGACGTCTGAATGCATTGCATTCGAGAGACCATAATATAAACATTGGGAGTTGGAATCAGTGTTATTGCGCGGTGTCATGTCGTACAGGATGACACTCACCATTTTAATGTCTGCCCTTTTATCGTTGCATTACTAGTTTTTTCTTCTGCTAAATTTTATCTTCAAATGTCAATGTATGATATCTTCAACTTGGCGGCAGGTTAGTTGTATGCAACTGAGATATAAAGAAGTGAGTATAGCATCCTATGCTGCTTCTACATTTTTAGATGGGATGAGTGGTAGTAAGTAAAGAATAATTTCGTTTTTTACTGACAAATTTATTGTCTATAAGTTTTCATTTACGGTTTAATTAACCACCACTCCTTTTCTAAGTTATCATTGATACAAATAAATTTATGAACAGTTGATCGACTAACCTATTGTAACGACAAATGATGCCTCCACTGAGAAAGACTTGATTGGCATTTCACGTCCATTGTTGAAATCTTAAAGGAGTTTAGCATAAAAGGCAAGTTTGATTTTTAATTATTAAAACAAGCATCAAATAAAGGCAGTGATTAAAACAAGTATTATCATTATAATAATCCCCTAACTAGTAATGGTTTTATATGTAAGCAGCTGTTGGGTAAGTCAACCCATTTGTATTTAATATTTGGTAAAATGAAAAATAGGAAAGGTTGAAGTAGTGAGAGCATGTTGCCTTGCTTTCTGCTTTGGTTTAATTATGTTGCTTACGTTGATGGAAATTGGTGGTTCTATTTATAAAAAAGAAAACAGTCAAAAGTTAGGGCAGGAGTGCGGCTTTTGGTCTAGGCTTGGGTTGGCATAATAATACAATAAACAAACGCATAACCTGAAGGAGGGGAAGGGAAACAGACCTAAATCTGGGATTTTATTTCAAATAGCCAATGGTAGCATGACTCCTTTCCCCTTACTATTTAAGAAAATTTTTCTTTTTCCACTTCTTGGTTGGCTAACCTAAAAAGAGAAAAACATTAATGATAAAAAGGGGAGATTTTTTTTTCAAAGCAAATTCGATGGTTAGGGCAAAGACTCTGTGCAATTGGTACATATTCTTTCTCACCCTCCCTGCCACATTAAATCTCAACTGTCCCAGCTGTTTAGATTTATTCACATAATCGGATTTCTGTTTAAATTTAAATAAAAAAATATTACATACGAAACATAAATTTGACTCGAATTTGATTCAAATGTTGTCGTCAAAGACGTAGGCATGGAAGTGACACTCCAATCCTAACCTATCATTTCCAGTTCCTGCGTGTGTTGGAATTCAGGTGGAGAATTTTGGACAAATGTTTGGACAGATGAAAAGGGGGTACTCTCAAATATTTAGTAAATATGCTAAAGATGAAAAGTTTCGACCACCAAATCCAAAGTTGAGATTTTTTTTTTATTTATTTCTTTTATATCCAAAATGCGTGCATGTAGATGGATTTGGGGGTAATCAGGCAGTGTACTGCATTTATATATAAATAGGCTTTTTGGTAAAAGATAATGATTGTTATGTTTTGGAAGTTTGGTGAGGACAGAATAGCATGTCTGCTGCCCACAATCCATGTTTATTTACAGCCAACAAACCCATTCATAATTGTCATCCTACTCGCTGAGCATAGTGGAGATTTAAGGGTCATTAAATTTTTAATATGTATTTTTATAATTTATAAAATTTTAATTTAGTAATGATAAAAATTTGATTTAATCATTTAAAAATTATTAAAACAATAAAATTTTAATTTTTACTGTCATAAAAATATACAATTTAATTTTAACCCAAAATAATTTCAGGCTTGATCATGACCATCTCTTTCGTTCCTACAATTCCTGCTTTGCATCCAGTTTTTTAATGTCTCCGCCAGACAAGCAGACAGACATGCCTCTAACTTTGACTTGCTCTTCTTAATCATTAATTTGCACCTACAAATGTTAACAAAAAAAAAAAAAAAACGAGTGTTATTTCTTATTATCAGCTATGTAAATGCTAAAATTAAGACAAACAAGAAGAAGAAAAATTAGAATATTTAATAAAAAAATTTTGGACTGATATATTGGTTGCAATATTTTTAATTTTTGCTTAGTTTTACCTATTTAAGTTTGTTTTACGATGATTGAGAAAAAAAATACATGATTAGCAGCGCATGATGATTAGTGGGTAAATACAAAGTTGCAGAATCTTAAAATCTTAAGTATAAAAGAACGTTCAAATTCTAATTTCACTTTTAACTTATTACTTTTGAAAGAGGATATCAAGCACTTTGTATCTTGAAAGCATAAAATGTATACCACTTTCTTTCCAAGCCAAGTGAATGATTCATCCAAAAAAAAAAAAAGAGGCCGTGTTTTATGTATAAATTTTAGATAGGTACGTTTTTTATATTTTCAAAATTTTAGGTAAAATAATAAAATAAATTTTAGATATTTTAAAAATTAGAAAAAAAAAATTTAAGTTTCTTAAAAGTTGGTAAAACAATTTATTGGGTTCTTAAAAGTTAAAATTTTTAACCCTTTTCTAAACTAAAATTTTTTTTTTGAATCCCTTTCAGCTTTGAATCCTGAGCGACCACACTTTCAGATAACCCCCAAGGTCGGGACTGTAGTTGGAAAGGGTTGTATGAAATAAAAGGATTATCTCTTTTCAATAGTTTATTGTCATGTTAATAATTTCATCTTGAATTTAAGATTCTTATTTGGATTTGATTTTTTTTTTTTTGAAATTCAGTGTGAAAGTGCTAATGTGGCATTAAACTATTGAAAATGGATAATATATCTGTTTCATACAATCATTTCTAGTATATACTTACACATTATAAACTATGAAATAAATATTTACATTTATATTATATAAAAAAATATTAATTGAATTGATGTTACGAGTTAATTTAATACCAATTCAACTGTGAAATTATTAAGATATCCTTATTTTAAAGGATAATTAATATTATTATAAGAGTATTTTTATCTTTTCAATACTTTTATTAATCTTCAAACAAAAAACTCTTATCACTCCACTAATAATCAATATTTTTTTTGGAAATGTATTTTTTAATATAAAATATTTTTATTTACTTTGATAAAATCTAATAAAAGAACAATCCTTTTTAAATTTATGATTGATTCTCTACTTTTATCACTACACCCTATGCTTTCTATCATATTTCAATTAAATTTACTGCATCATTTAATTTGGTTTTGTCTATTTTATTTTGTGTGGCAGACTAAAAAGTTTGAAGTAGTGTTTTAGTGGGTTTAAATAATCCCCCTTTCCTTTTTTTTTTTTAATCCTCAGTTCTACTATAAATAATCCCCACCCCTTTCACCTTCCCTTCAAGCTCATTGATTTGGTCTTTCCGCGTCCCAGAACCACCCATCTTCATTTACATCCAAGCACCAAATATAAGTGTCATTTTTGTTTTGTAGATAGAA
The DNA here is from genome assembly GCA_039519145.1 of Kokia cookei. NCBI lineage: Eukaryota > Viridiplantae > Streptophyta > Magnoliopsida > Malvales > Malvaceae > Kokia > Kokia cookei. Next base: position 4,841,602 of record CM076908.1, on the reverse strand, counting down.
GGTTTCTCTTTCATTTGTATCCTCACCTCCTCACAAGACTCCAAAAATTAAATATAAAATCGAGGTGAGGGGGAAAAAATAATTTTTGTTTTATTTTTTTCATATAAGCTCCCCTGTTTCTCCTCTGTTTCCTTTGTTTTTTTTTATCCCTTGCAAAATTTGTTTTTCGATAAGAAAATGTCGTCAAGTGTGTGTCAAGGGTTGCAATCATGCCTGGAGGTGGTTGAATCACGGGTTTTGAGGCTGAAACTGGCTCCACCAAAATCGAATTTCCTTTCCTCCATTGTTACTACCGACCCCAAACCTACGGTGTATAATGAAGAAAACAACACCACCATCACCAACACCAATGACATGGGCGGCTGGAGTTGCATCCAGTCCCTCTCCAACGCCAAAGCTTCCACCGAGAATGACACAGTTTACGTCCACCCTCTCGTGAAGCGTTCAGCTTCTAGGCTAAGTGAAAAAAGTCTTGAGATGTGCACCGAAAGGCTAGGGAGTGAGACTGGAAGCGAAGTTAGCGATTGCAGCGATGACATTTCCTTGTTTTCAATGGACACTCGGTCTCAAACTGTGGCTTGCAATATTCCACCCAAACCAAGGGCAAGAAGAAAAATGAGTCGTAGCAGCAGCTTTCCGCCGCCTTTGACATCCATTAGCGGTTCAAATTGTGTTCAAGTCAAGTCTCATCGAGAAGGCGGCCGCTTGGTGCTTCAAGCCGTTAGTTTCCCTCCCTCTCATACTTACTTCCATGCAGAACGTAGCGATGGGAGGCTTAGGCTTTCCCTTTACAAGGATGCTTCCCCAGTGGTCCAGGACCAGGACGAGGGCCAGGACGGCCAAGAGGAAGACCAAGAAGAAGAAACTGTGGTAGAAGAAGAGGAATTTTATGGGGAAACTGAGATTAAAGAAGCAAACAGTGGGAATGTTGGGGGTGAAATTGGGACAGGGAAGTTGCCTATTCCAAGCAGCTGCAAAGAAAATGGGTGTGGCCACAAAGGCTTGCTTCATTGGAAGCCATTCTTGGTGGCTACTTAAAAAAATAAAAAAGCTAAAAATTGGGAGAATTGGATCATCCCCTCCTCAAGTGATCCCTGATTTCCTAGTTTTCTTCCTTAGAAGTATTCAGTTATTACAAGCTTAAGATTACGTACCCTGGATTTCCTAAAATATGTTTATGGTAGTTATTGTCGTTATAGGATCACCCCTTTTGTCCATCCCATGTTACCGTTCCCTTTTTCATTTTTAACTTTATGTTCTTTTTTCTATCTCCTTTAATCTTTGCTGTACATCTACTTGAGTTTCTTGCATTGCATGATCAACTCATACTTCCTTTAACCATGGATTTACTCAAGGAAATGACATCTCTCCCAATTAAACATACCAATCGACATCAATCAAGGGCTGCCCTAATTCTGTTCAACCACCCAGTGCAGTGAATTGTCTGGTCCCAACCAAGCACGATCCGTTAATGGGGTTCCTCTAATTTTTGTGCTCATCGCTTTCATAAGGCACGTTTGTTTGGATCATCACCAATAAAAAAAGAAAAGAAGGAAACAGGAGCAGTGGGGGAAAATTACTACTACCGGCTTTCAAATATATGGTACAAAAAACGTGTGCTTGCAATGCGAAACTATAAAATTATTTCCAATTCCTTTTAAGAGATATTTTAATAGATAAAACTGCCATACTTTTAACTTAAAAGAAGCAACTTCATTTATTAATATCATTGTTTCTATTATAAAAAAAAAAAGAAGAAGAAGCTGTAGTATGGGTCGGATAGAAAACATGACATTGAACGTGATTGGTTTCAGTATTTTCTTGGTCAAGTCAAGATAAAATATAATTTGGAATAAAAATTATAGTCAACATAAGAAATTCAAACATGCCTTTTGTTTTCACTCCATCTTAATGCATATTAATATTTAATTATTTGATAATTAGTTGAAATTTTGATTTTTAAGTTGTGAGCCGACCGATACGACATGCAAGTGACCTCATCAGACATGATCATCCATGTGGTTCGGGCAGCTGCTGCTTCCCCTATTTAACTCAGTTTAAACTTCTTTCCAACGCCATTGACGATGATCCGTTTCATGAGGTCTGCCATGTCATGTGAAACCCCACGATTCTTACATCTAAAATTCCTCCACTATGTAAATTTCTTTGTGAATTAAGAAAGATAAAATGTTCTATATATGTTAGAGAACGGGTTTAGTTGTGTATGAGTGTACTGAAAATGAAAGTTCATGAAAAGAATCAACAATAGATATCAATACTTGAATGGAGTGGCAAGAAGTAGATTTGTCTCAACTTGAAATTTTAAAGATAGAAAAGAAAATTACTGAAAGAAATAAAGTCTGACTCAGTTTTACACCGAACCCCTTGTGGCTACTAGACCCTGTGAACTTGTAAGAGCATTATAGAAAAGGTAACTTTTGGGATACGGGAAATTGATTGGTTGGTTTGGGTCCAGAGAAAGATGGAAAGAGGGGGGGTGGGTGAGGGGTGGGATAACATTCCTTAAAAGAGGAGGGCAGTGTCCCACTCAGATGGCGAAAATTGGGCTTTAGGGGTGCTGAAATTGTCAAAGGATAGTGCAAATGCATCATTGTGTCTTTTAATAAGGATCATGTGCTCTGAGAACATTAGAGACCCTCCTTTCGTTTCCTTTAAGCACATATATTCTTCTCTCACCATATCACACCCACAAGCAAGTGAAATCTGGAGGCAATCAGCATGTCTCCACACAGTCACATGGAAAAGAAAAACACATCAAATAAAAATCATACATGTTCTGCTAAATAAAGATGCTTAATCAAGACGGTTCCATGTAGCTAGGGCAGGGCTTGAGAAAATCTTATCCATCACATTTCAACCACATAAGCATGGAGGGGTGCAGCTTGCGGAGATTACTCAACATGCAACCCAACACATACCCTCCATATTTCTTGTGTTTTAATTATTGAAAACAAAAATAAAATTGTATGCACCTTCTTTTCTGGGGAAGGCTGAGAGAAGCCATGTGATTGAAAGCATATATATTGTTGAATGCAATATAGATTCTATTTTGTGGTAGAACAAGTCACAAACTTTACCCGCTTGAATAGAACTGTACGGATATGCAGCATCACAAATTTGTTGGCCTGCCTTTATTTTCTTTTTCAAGTGATGAGCTCTTTTTGGTTCGGTTATTCAACCTAACCTACCAAATGCAGTTTTTTTTATTTTTGGAATGGATTGTAGGAAATCGTTACACCATGTCAGATGTATCTTTTTTTTTTTAATAATTTAATGTCACATTAATAATTTCATTTTAAAAAAATATTTAAATTCAAAGTGAAATTACTAATGTGACATTAAACTATTGAAAAAAGATAATATTTTTATTTCATATAATCCTTTATTCTTTTAGAAAAAAAATACAATAATAAATGAGAGAGGGAATTATGATTTATGAATCCTGAAAAAAAAATTATAAATCATAAAAATATATTAATTATATCAAAATAAATTATGAAATATGTCTTCAATTAACAAATGAAGTTTGTTTCATACTGATTCCACTTGGAAAAGAGACAGTTTGGCCTAGGGTTGAGGCAGGCACTCTTATCTGGACTGATCATCCCAAAAATTTTGGAAGATGAAGCTCCAACACTAGGCAAGAATGAGACCCACATTCTAATCAATATGAATAGATGATGATAACCATGGATAATGCAATGCACGTATGAAAATAAGACAAATTAAATTGAAAAAGAAGTAGAAAAAGAAGAAGAAGAGATGAGAGATGGTGAAATCTTATACTGCTCCATCTACTTCTCTATTGATTATTTTTAGGTAAATTATACTTAAAGTCACTAAATTATTAATAAATTTATGTTTTAGTCATTCAATTTCAAAAAGTTACAAAAAGATTGTTGAACTATTCGAAAGTTTTCATTTAAGTAATTGAGCTATTCGAAAGCTTTTATTTAGGTCAATGAGTTGTTAAGTTTTTTTTTTTTTAAGTCTAGCTAGTGGGCTCTAAACAACGATTTGACGATCGATACAGTAGATCAACACCCATAGACAAGTAAAAGAACATACTTTAGATCCAAAATGATCTGACGGTCAGTGTATCAGAGAAGAAAGTTGTTTGGATTTTGGTTCGCAGATTTGAGACATTCAAAGCTATTTTATATATAAAAAAAAAACTCAACTGTAGAAGTAAAGGAAGGAGAGCTTCCGATTCGTGCAAGTAGTGCAAACAGAGAAAGCCATAAAACAACGAGTTTAACAACCTAATGACTTAAATGAAAACTTTCAAATAGTTCGATAATCATTTGGTAATTTTTGAAGTCGAGTAACTAAAACATAAATTTAATACGTTTAATGACCTTGGATATAATTTATTTACTTATTATTTAAACGTTGTGCTCAAAATTTAAATTTTATCTTCTATTTAAATTTAAGATTTTAATTCATATACTTCAATTTAACATATTTTGATTATTTTATTTTTTATAATGTTCTTAATTGGTTTAAATAGTTCCGACTATAATGCTAACATAGATTATTTTAAAAACACACTCCTACATAATGACAAAAAGAGGTCTTTTAAGAAAAAAAATTTATATTAACATTTTAATTGGATCATTTAAGGCATAATAATAAATTTAACACCTAATATTTATCATTTTTATCACTTTGGTCCTAATTCTTTTTTTTAGAAGATCACTTTGGTCATCAAATTTTAAAATTTAGTCAAATTATTTTTCCCTTTAAATGGAAAGTTAATTAGATAGTTAAAATTCTAGTGGTATTGACATGGAAACTAAAATGGCAGTTCACGCATCTTCATACTAATTCAAAGAAATTAATAAAAAGTTTAAAAAAAAAGTTGATAAAAATTTTAGAAACATTACTCATGTTAGCGGTGAAATACATGTAAATTGTCATGCGGATTGCCACATCAATGTCGTTAAGACTTTAACTAATTAGTAAGTTTTTCATCCAAAACAAAGCAATTTGATTAATTTTGAAAATTGAAAACTAAAGTGATAAAAAAAAAAGAAAAAGAAAAAAGGCGAAAGTGACAAAATGAGTGAATACTAAAAACTAAAGTTATCTTTATACTAATATTTAATGATGTTAATTAAATGCCAAATTTTTGAATACTGAAAAGGAGCAATAACATAATTTCATCGAGTTATACCATGCATTTACAGATAATGAAGCAATCTAAAATCAAACAAAATGGCATTAGCATTACTCGGTCGAGGAAATGATTGAGCTTTTGCCTCCCCCCACCCCAACCCTAAAAAAAGGAATATATCTAATTTTTAATTTTAATATAAAAAAATAAGTACATTTTAAAAGTTATTTTTCGATGAGCATCTTGGCATTTAAAAGTTCCAATATGTGTATTGTGCGACCTAATTTTCCAAACTCTATTTCAATCAAGACCATGATTATTGAATGATTAGATTGTGGATATGGAACATCGCTAAGTTTTTTTTAGTTTTATTTGAACAAACAGCGATTAGTGCGACTCGAACTCAGGTCACATCTGGAGCGATGAATATATTTGACCATCAAACCAATATACGGATTTCATTAAAAACCCTAATTGAAGCCTAACACTAAAACTTATTAATAGCCTATTGAGGTCTTCTTGAAATTTTTGAAAATGTTAAATCATAATCTATAACTAGTGTTTTGAAAAGAAGATCTCAAAAATTTAAAATGATCTCGTCACTCAAAAGTGTTCTTGTTAAAAGCCCTAACCCTAAAACATATAAATAGCTCATCCTACTTGTTCATATTTCACAAAAAAAAAAAAAAAAAACTCAAATTTCTCCTCTACATTCTATACTGTCCTACATTCTAAAGATGTTGTAAATCCATATTTTGAAGCATAACATAATGTCTTCCCCTTATTGAAATTGGAAGAATGACATGTTATTCAACAAGAAATCATGAATCAGAAATTGAATTCATTCAACACAGCTGATGCTCATCAGTGTAGCCTACTTATAATGCATAGGCTACAAATTACCAACTTAGTTACAACTGATACTAACAGACTAACTGCTGTACCTACATTTAACAACTTTAACAGCTATACTAACAGCTGACTTTAATACTTAACCTAACAACTCAGAATGCAACATATTCTCCAATGGTTTGGTGTCAAATTAAGATATGTTGGTTTTTTTTTATTCAAGTTTAAAGTTTTACTTTTGTACTATCATTAATTTTCCCTCTAATTGAACAATAAAGATTTGAGACCCATAATTTCATCTCCTATACGTTGAAAGGGTCATAAGTTTAGGGATACTGGCAATGGACGAGGGTTTGTAGTGAATTGATAAGGCATATACATTTCTAGAATTGAAAATCACACGAGTTTTTTTTTACAAGGTTTTAGGAGATAGGTTAAAGTTTTATAGGGTTTTACGAAATTGGTATTTTTACACGCTACAATTCTTATTTGGGGTTACAAATTTGATATCTGTCCATTTGATAGATCCCTTCATTTATTGATATCAAATTAGTATTTTAATTAGATGTTACCATCACTTAGAGAATATGTTGCAAGTGATGATGCAAGCCATGTGCACCTAGAGAATACTTCACATGCAATTATGTATGCCATGTACATTGTCTGTTTCGATCCAACTCGAAGTCTATATCAAGATTTTGGTAGCATCAGAGTTAGTAATATATCTGGATGGAAGGATGCCAAACATCATGTGCACCTTCAATTTTGACATGAAAGTAACAGTTTAGGTGTCCCTAACATCGAAGTGTGTGAGCTTCATCTGCATGTAAGAAGAAAGGTAACATCACAACTAATTTATGGTTTAGGGAAATGGGTTTCATGTTAAACTTCTCTCAACTGCTACTAAAAAAAAAAAAAATTTGATAGATTCATTATTGCCTTGTTGATTTCAACTTAAGAATGAAAAAGGTTGTTGATCGAATGATGTGCACCATATACATATTTTGTGTTGGAAGATATCTTATCTAACACTCAGAGAACATGTCGCTACTATGAGCTTAATTTGTTGTATATAAAATGTGACATAAGAAATATAAATATGATGTTAAAAAAACCATGAGGTTGTTAGGGTTTTGTGCTTTTATTGTAGTGATTTCGTTATTATGCTTGTAATTTTTCCAACCAATTTGTTAAATAAAATTCTATAGTTAGATTATTATCTTTTGTATAAATTATCCTTGATGATTTTTTCATGAAAAGAAAAATGAATAAGCGTATATTGGCTCGTTGATTACTTAAGGTTGAACTAATATTAACTTGCATCGTAGCAATGGATTATGACACGAGAAGACATATTAGCATGTAATCTAAATTGTTCGTAGTTTGAGAAATCAAAATGAGCAACTGATTCATAGGACTATTGTGTTGTCTATTTAATCCAATTGAAGAGATACCTTATTTTGGGTATCGGAGCGGTTGACTCTAGAAAATAGAAACATAAATGTGATTGTTTAGATTGATAATACATCGGACATGGCGCAAGTAGAATTTATCCTGGATTTGTTTATGGATTTAATCACTTGTGACGTTTATGGTTAAACTTACCTCAATCTTGAGTAAGTGGCTAACCATGTGTGCCTAATTCATATGTTTTAATATATTGAATGCATGTGTTTCATTGGCGTCGAAATCAAAAGCTAGTATGTTGGGTATATGACTTATGTATGACATTGACTTCACTTACAATAGTGGAATTCATGGCCATAGGTCATTTGTTGGGGACGAATAATTATTATTACTATTTGTTAGTAATAATATCTTCATCGTGAAATATGTAATGATGACCATAAGATAAAATAGAATTGTAATGGGTGACGAACAATGACAAATTTCTAAACTTTAACTGTTTGACAAATTGATACATGGGTTAGCTAAATTAATCTCCCATGACATTAAATCTATAAAAATTACATGAAAAAAACTTAAATACACTTACAAATTGAGGGCCGAATGTGAAAGCTTCAAATATGGCTTGTCCCTTATGTTTTTCTTTGTTGTACGGTTGGAGAACAAAGAAGATGATGAGATTTCCACCAAAATATGCCTTATTTACCATTATTTAACTTAATTAACTTTAATTATTTAACTTAATCACCATTAACCTTATTAGTGGAAAACAACATCATCGTCCACAATCCTATGATATAAAATGGTTTATTTACCATTTTTGATCTTTTTTTAATTGCTATTAGAATCCTCAAGTCTTTTGACAATTAAACTCTATAATGACTAATTTTTTACAATTTAGTCCCTAGGTCTTAATTAACTATTAATTCAACAAAATTTTTTGACCAATATTTGATATATTTTTGTGTTAGACATGCAAATATATATATATATATATATATTTATATTTACGGACTCGATTTACGGAATTGGGGTTCCAAAATTGTACTTTTTGGTACAATTGAAAATCGGATCGTTACATGTAAGTAGAGCCAATATGAACTAGTTGGCTTCAACATGTGGTTTTGGGTCAAATTGTTGTATAAATGGCTCTAGTTGAATTGTTAGGGGTTGCATAACCACAACTTTGCTGATATGCTTGGTGATGACTTGATAGTATGTACCATTCCCTAACTACTAGATCTTGCATCAATATGCATAAACCATTTGGATATTTGCCTCAGAAGAATGAAAATTACATCCTTGGAAAATATTCCTATAGATGGAATATTGAGATTATTCGTTCCAAAGCATAATGCATCGAGCATGCTTATCCTTCCCTCTCAAATATATCTTATGAAGCTGATCAAGGTTCTTTGGGTCACTCGAAAAATCTTGCACCAACTCATATGATTGTTTCACCTGGATTAGATGGTGCCACTCCATAATGTGGAAACAAATGAAGGACACTCGCAAACTTCACAACTCAAAGTGCTAATACGTTGTCTTTAGTAGAACAAAAATAATTGAGTTGCTCACGTACAACCTCCATAGAAACTGCAAACATTTCCTATAAGTAAAATCATGTTCATTTTAAGAAATAACCAAGTACAATGAATACGAATGTAATATCAATATACCTCTTGATTGGCTAGTTAATCGATTTCTCGTAGCATCCAAGTAGGGTCATTTCTATAATCATTATTATCCAAGCAACCCTTAAATTTGACGAAATATTAAATACAATTGGAACTTATGAATATTGATAATCTAATCATATGTATATTTTGAGATATTCAATACAATTATATTTTTACCTTTTAATAAGAGAGAACTATTATAGATGGGAAGGGAGGGTCGTTAACCACGTCATTCTTATCCTTGCTCAAGTTTGTAGAAGTAGAAAACAATCATTTATTTTATCAATCTAATATCAACTCACCTTATAAAAGCACCTTGTACAAATACACTAAAGTTGTTGACCTAATTGAATGTTCTAGTTGTATCAAAAAGCTCTTGTAGATGAAGATACATGGTCTATACATTGTTGCCAACTTGTTTAGAAGTAGCATTCCTCTTACCCTCTGAAACGTCCAAGCTTTGGCATATTGATTTTTTTTTTCTTCACAATTGTGTTACGTGAAGGACTTAATTAACAAGTCTTTTCAACCATGTGCATTTCACTTTATTTCCATCCAATTCTTCTCTTCCTTAGACCATGGTTGTTGGAACCAGAGCGGATTAGTCGGTTGGACAAGGAATCAATTAGTATATCGGTCCGAACAAAGAGGTTGAATTGAGACAAAAAAAATTGGTTGAACTGATGGTTAGATTGATTTTTTAAAATATTTTTTTATATTTTAAAAAAATTATGAATTTTTAAAATTAAAATTGAATCGGTGATCGAATTGACCAAATCAATAATAGATGATTTAACCGGTTTAACCACAAATCCGATTTTTAATAGCATGACTTAGATGACACAAAAACCAACAACCATTAACACTCTTAACTTTACCTTGATACAATTGGCTTCAATTATTGTTTAGTTGATTATTAAAGTGATATTTTCCTATGTTGTAATTGCTTCCTTGCATGAAAAATAGAATATATATATGTTTTTTTGTTTCCACATATTATTTCACACATTATTGTCGATGTTACAAATAAATTAATATTATTTAAGCGATCTTAAATACGTTCATTTTGCTTTGAAAAAATTAAATTATGTTGAGCATGAATAACTCGATTTCTTTATTGTTCAAAATATCACAAAAAATAATATTATTTTTGTAAAATTAAAAAAAAAGTTTCATAATATCAAAATAAAAAAAAAGTAATTTTACCATACCAATGGCATGGTAAGTCATTGTAACACCCTTATATCCGATTCATATGCATAAACCCGATATAAAAGTATTACATTAAAATAAACCGAGTCATGCAACTTTTTTTTTTATCCAAAATACCTCATTTCATTCCATCACACAAAACAACATTTTTTTTTATCTAATAAGTACACATATAAGTTCCATAGTACATGTCATTTTACATCAAAAGTAATATATCAAAATTTGAGCTCCAAGTGATGTGATGTAATGAGAGGTCCTGATCTACCTTCTTGTATTCTTTGTACCTACGCGTTAAAATAAACGCGTTAAGCCGGTGAAGGCTTAGTAAGCACTACAAAAGTAATGAATGATCATTTAAGTACTCATGCATATAAACTTTTTGCTTTTCTTACATGTAACCTATTACTTAGCACAATGGCACAACTTACACTTTTATCCACTTTCTGTAGTTTAGCCCTTAGTAGACTTTCATAGAACCGTTAGGATATACGGAACAAACAGAGAGCACATAAGTGCTGGGCAACAGAGAGCACACACAGTGCTAAACAGAGAGCACACAAAGTACTAGTCAGAGAGCACACAAAGTGCTAATCAGAGAGCACACACAATGCTAATAACAGAGAGCACGAGACGTGCTAAACAGAGAGCGCGCTAGTGTTCCTTAATGGCATGCCACTAATATCACAATGGTTCTAATTTGTCTACTTGGGCACAATCTCAATTAGCATCATTTCTCATAAATGATATATCTCACATAAATACATCATCAAATACTTCACATTTATATTTCAAAGCTGTACACTTGCGTCACAGTCACTAAATTATTAATATCTTGAGCTACAGAATTCGAAATCATAATCCGCTTGATGTTTCTGAAACTAGACTCAATCATCTTTTTACCATAAAATTTCCAGAATTTTTAATTTTGCCAATTTATACAGTAAATTCTTTCAATTTACCCCTTCACTGCTGCCTGACAGTTTCGACCTTTCTTCTATAAAATTATCTATCTTTTAGTACAAAAATCAAATGATGTTCCTGTCTGTTTCTATTAAAAAATAGACTCATAAAGGATTTATCCATATAAATTTCAGCCTATAATTATTTTTCTACATTTTTCTATGATTTTTCAAAGTCAGAACAGGGGAACTCGTACCTACTCTGACCTTGTTACACAAAATCAGTTGTATCTCAGAATATACAGATCCATTTCCATCACTGTTTCTTCCATATGAAACTACACTCAATAAGCTTTAATTTCATATATAATAGGACCCTTAACTCTTTATATACAATTTTTAGTGAATTTTCGAAGTTAATCCTCTATTTTGTCCAGACTGTTTTACTAAATCACACATTAATCCCTTCATTTAATCATTATAAACATTCAAATCATGTACCTATCTAACAATTTCTATGCTAATAATTCATATACCATTAGAGAAATTAAACCATAGTTCAAAACTTTTGTAGTACTTACAACAAAAAGGCTGATTTCCTTCTCTTTTACCCCTTGTTCTATTCTTTTCCTTTGTCTTCAATTTGATCCTTGCCTCTCTTCTCTTTCTCTTCAATTTTACACAAACACATGTAAGCTAAATGCTATAATTCAATGATTTCCATGCTAAATAACAGTAAAATACATGTATATCATGAGAATTTAACCATTTCTTACCTTAACCCTTGAATTCAAATTTTCTTGATTTAGTCCTTTATCTCTCTAACACCTCAAAATTAATTCTATAAGAAGTTTAAGGTGTCTACTAACTCTCTTTTATGACTTTCTTTCAGAAATTCCAAAGAAAATGGAAGGTTTTGGAGTTTGGAAAGCTTAAAAATGATGGAAGGACTTATTTGGAATAAAAACAAAAGTTGGAAATGGAAGAACAGGCCATGTACGGCTAACTTAATGAAAAATATGATATTTTCATCTTTTTAACCAGCTTTTTCTTCTATCAAATTCTCTAGAATTTTCACTCAAAATATCTCACTTAAGAAAAACGATAAAATTACACTCTTAGTCCTTGAGCCTTTCAACTTTACACTTTGACCCAAAACTTTGCCTCCAAAAATATCTTCCACCAAATTACTCTTTTACCCCTCCTCAATCAATCTAATTCCCATGATGACTCAAAATTCATTTCGGATAATTTGCTATTTAATCCCCCATATTTTCTCTCCTTTACTATTTAATCCTTAAATTTTTCTAATCTTCCTTACTTCAACTCAACATTTATAATTCTCTATTCTATTTTATCACTATTCCAAATCCGGTTCAAACACACGGATGTTACAATCATGCATTCCTCTTGAAACCTTAAAGCAACCATTTTTGGGAAAATAAGTAGAAAAGTTAAATTTTTTTATTTTTATTTTGCTAGAAGTGAATGTTTGAAAGACTTGTCTGAGAGGAATTACAAAGAAAATAAAAGATTGTGTCGAGTTAATTTTTAATATTAAATAAATTAATTAAACAGATGAATAATAAATATTTAATCAATGTTGACCAACTTAAACTTATCACTTACAAGTATCGAGTTAATTTATATTTTACTTTACAAAATTTTTTTCTTTACAATCAATGCACAGATTGTGTAGTGACTTAATGGTGCATTGACCACGACACATACCATTTTTGATAAATATTTTTTTTTGTTATATTCAAATGAAAAAAAACATAAATCCCCTTACAACATCGACGAATAAACTGCGGATATTATTATTGTTATTATTATTTTGTTGAAATATAGGTAAGATTGAATTGTGTCATTGCCTACAGGGATGACAAGGCAAATATGTATACCTGAAGATGCACCACATAAAGAGTGGAGAATGTAAGGGAGGACCGCACCCGCACCCGCACCAATTAACAACCTTCAAGACATGACAGAGTGAAAAGGTGTTGCTTCCATTGGTCGGCCTCATCCTCCCCAAGCCCAACCAGAATTGGATATCCATCCCCCACCCATTTTTTTGTGTGGCCTTCCACTCATGTCACCTCACCTATTCTGCTTCGTTGCTCTCCACGTCTATTTCATTGCTACCCTAACCTATTCCAGTTTTGTTCCCCCTTTATACTCTTCCAACACTTCAGGCTCTACATCACTTACTAAGTAGTACCAAAGTTCTTATCAATTAAAATTTGCCAAGATTATACCACAATTTTCTTGTAGTTGTAACACACACGTTTGAGTTATGAAAGGAGCATATGCTGTTCCAACTTTTTAAGTTGAGGATTTGGATTGGAATAGGATTACAGGCTTAATTAAGAAAAACAGAGACAGGGAGGTGAAGGAAAATGAGAGCCACAAGCCCCTGAAAGGGCCCCCATAGCCATATATATATAAAGAAACAGTGGCTCACAAAAGGCCGCCCAAAAGCTTTTGGGCGCTATATCTTTTTCCGTATCAGGGTTGTACTATTGCATTGGTCAGCGTATCCTTTTTCTAACATATATTTCAATGTCATTTTAATTACATATATACACAAATATAATAGATTAAATTCAATAATTTAATTTCATAATTATATTTTTAACTTTAGTCATAATTATAAAAAAAATATTTAAGATATCATATTTTATACCCGTCGAAATGTTTATTTTTGGGAAAACAAACAAGTCTCGAACAATATTTAAAAATCGACAAAAAATGGGTATTTTAAATGATCGAAAAAAAATGGGAGTCGCCACGCTGTCGAAATGTTTATTTTTTAAAAACAAAAAAATCCCGAACAATATTTTAAAAATATCGAGAATTGAAAAAAATGGGTTTGTTTTGTAATTGGATTTGGGGCAAATTGGACTTTTAAATTTAAATAAACTTAAATTTAAAATGTATCGGACATTTTGAAATTTAAATTTAAAATTTATTTTAATGTTAGGTTCAATGTTGGGTCCGGACAAATTGAGCTCCAACAGTACCAATTAAATAATTTGATATCGATCTAAACACTATAAGATTTTAATCAAGATATTTCATGTATGTGTGTGATGGTAGTGAAGTTATTTTAAAAAAAAAAAAAAAATCTATGTGACGCTTATAATTGAAATTAAGTTGGAATTTTTATAGGGTAATAGACAACGAGAAATTAATACCACTGCTTACTTTAGTGGATACGTATATATGGTTTCATTTTGAGGTGATGAAAGAGAAAGGTTATGCAGAGAAAAAAAGAGAAAGAATATTGGAAAATGAATAAAAAGGGTAGCAATGACAAATCATGGTGCATGGGTCAAGTGGGGGATGGAATGCGTGGAGCCAAGTGCCAATGGGGCTACCAATTTGACATTCTCCTTAAGCATTAAGGATGTGAATGCCAACATATATTCTTATTTTTAAGAGGTTTTCATTTTCACTTCAACCGTATAAACAAAGAAAAAAAACAATACTTCTTTATTCGTACAAAATTTATTGAGTTAGAGCAAATGAAGGGGTCCAGTTTTTGGGCTGAAAAGCCCAAACTAGGCCTCGACCAAAGGCCCACTCTGGGAATTGAAACAGGAAAAGAAGAGAAAACTTTAAATAAAAGGGAGGTCAGTTATTAGTAGAAAGATTAGGTACAGCGCCTTGCTGAAATAATTGCAATAATTTGTGGACAGGTTTGAGGTGGAAAATCCATGCAGCAAACAAGCAATGGGCGTCGATGAATCATCACGTTTCACATCTATAGGGAAACTGCTAGGTAACCTCAAAAGCAATAATCAAAATAACACCCTTTCCTATCTATTTTGTAGGATGTAGATCAATAAATTAGTCGATTGAGTTTTAGTTCGATTGGTATGATATTGTTGTTAATATAGGAGGACACGATTTTAAATACGTTGAAGTGCATTATCTTACTATTTATGAGTTGGGGAGGGATTATAGATAATTCTAAACATAAATTTTCTCAATTTTTAAAAATTTATTTAATTGACGAAATCAAATAACTTTGGAGTGAAATCAAATACAGATGAGTAGGCGTGTAAATGAACAAAAGGTTCGATGAACCGTTCGTATAACATTCGTTTATGTTCGTTTACTAAGCTAAATAAATGAGTATAAAAAAATTTTAATGTTCGTTTAATAAACGAACGAATACGAACAGAGGTGTGTTCGATTCGTTTATGCTCACAAAAAAAATTCGTTTATTGACTCATTTATAAGCTTGTTTATTTATTAATGATTTTTTGTATAAAAATATTAAAATAATATCTATGTGTATATATTTATTTATTCAAGAGCGAAGCCAGTAAAAATTTTCAGAGGCTGAACTTAAATTATTTATATCTTTATAATTTTTAAAAGATTAAATTAAATTTTTATCATTTTTTAGAGGGGGCTAAAGTGTAATTTTACCTTTACTAATTTAAAATTTTTAAAATTTTAAAGGGTTAAAATGAAAAAATTATCATTTTAGGGGGGTCGTGGCCCTTGTCAGCCTCGTGTATCTAGACCTGATCATGGGTCGGGCCACTCGACCCGACTCGAAGGCCTGCCCGAAAAATGGGAGAGTTTGGACAAAAATATAGGCCCGAAAAATGGGCTTGGACAAAAAGTGAGGCCCATTTTTTAAACGGGTCGAGTCTCGGGTAAGAGTTTTTTGGCCCGAGCCTGGCTCGATCCGATCAGAATAAATTAACCATTTTTAATAAAAAATTATATTATTGTTTTGGTGTTTCTTTTTACTGTTTTGGTATTGGTTTTTTAATGTTTTTGTGTTTTTTTTTGTTTTAATGTTGTTATTTTTGTTTCTGTTTTTGTTGCTATTTTTTTGTTTTGCTGTTATTTTAGTTGTTATTTTTGTTATTTGGATGTTATTTTTATGCGTTTTTATTATTGTTTCGATGTTTTTAATATTATTTGAATATTGTAGAACTTATGTTTTATTGTTAATTTTTTTACTACTTTATTAGCAACTATCTTAATATAAAATTTTTTTAATGTATTTTAAATTTGTTTATTTTTAATGTTTGTTTTAATGTTTTTAAGTTTATTTGATATATTATATATTTTTTTAAATTTGTTGTATATAATAAAATAATCTAAAAAAATTAATATGGGCTGGGTTGGGTCGGGTCGGGTCGGGCTCGGGTTTGACTTCTATAATTCAGGTCGGATTTGAACAAAATTTTAAGCTCATTTTTCGGGTTGGGATGGGTCCAGGGCTAGCAATTGGGCTTAAAATTTGTTAAAACCCGACCCGAACCCGACCAGACCGAGCCCACGATCAGCTCTACCTATATCTGCCCCTGTATTTATTTTTTTATTTGTTTATTATTCATTAACATTGTTCGTGAACATATTCGTTTAATGTTCGATTAAATTAAATGAATATGTTTGTAAATATTAAACAAACGAATATGAACACAGATAATTTTAAATAAATTAACATGAACAAAAATTTAAAATTATTAACGAATACATGATAAATACGAATAAATTTAAAAATAAATAAACGATTATAAAAAAAAAATTATTCGTTTAATCTCAATTCATTTACAAATATTATAGGTGGGTTGGTTGGAAGTCAAAGGGTGAAGTGCAATGAAGTTTGTTGATACTATTTCTAGTATATGAGGCATCGGGCCAACAATTGGTCCGTCGCATTTTAGCAAGAAAAAGGCGAACAACGGAAAGGCGGTTCACGTTCTAGCAAAATCAACCAACAGTCAAGCAAGCACCCATTCTTCTCTCTGCAATCTCTAAACCCTACTTTCTCTGCTTCCATTTCTAAATCCCGCTTGAAACAAATTAAATCCCAGACCATGAAGTTCCAAATCGAAGACGTTACAGTTTACTTCCCCTATGACTACATCTACCCCGAGCAATACTCTTACATGATCGAACTAAAACGAGCCTTAGACGCCAAAGGCCATTGCCTTCTCGAAATGCCCACCGGCACCGGCAAAACCATCGCCTTACTCTCTCTCATCACTAGCTACTCCCTCTCCAAACCCCAGACCCCCATCAAGCTCATTTACTGTACTCGCACTGTCCATGAGATGGAAAAAACCCTTGCCGAATTGAAGCTTTTGCACAATTATCAGATTAAACACTTGGGTCCCCAAGCTAGGATTCTTGCCATTGGGCTTTCTTCGAGGAAGAACTTGTGCGTCAACCCTACCATTTTAGCGGCCGAGAACCGGGATTCGGTGGATGCTGGGTGTAGGAAATTGACGGCCAGTTGGGTTCGAGCTATGGCTGCCGAGAATCCCAATGTGCCTACGTGCCAATTTTTGGAGAATTATGAGAGGGCTGCTTCTGCCGCCGTGTTGCCACCTGGAGTTTATACCCTTCAGGTATTCAAATTTTTTGTATTTTTTTTTAAAATTATATTATAAATGGTAAATGCATTATTTGAATTATATGTTTCAACTGTGAACACTGAGCCTTGATGAATATTTAAGTACCATTTCGTTATTTGCTTAGGGAAGTATAGAGCAAAATGTGCGACAATTGAAAAACAAACAATTTATTTGAAGAATTGCTTCTTAGAAATGGAACAACAAATAATTCTTTTAGATAACAAAAGGAACAATTTTGCATTTATGTAGTCTAATTATGTTTTAGCCGATGTTATTTTTTATGCTCTCTGTATTTGGCATTGTCTTTGTAGGACTTGAGGGTGTTTGGGAAGGAGAAAGGGTGGTGTCCGTATTTTTTGGCCAGACATATGGTACAGTTTGCTAATGTGGTCGTTTATAGTTATCAGTATTTACTTGATCCGAAGGTGGCTGGGATCATATCAAAGGAAATGCAGAAGGAGTCTGTTGTGGTGTTTGATGAGGCGCATAATATTGACAATGTGTGTATTGAAGCACTTAGTGTTAGTGTTAGGAGACAAACACTTGAAGGAGCTACAAGGAATCTTAATAGGATAAGTCAAGAGATTGATAGGTATGTTTTCTTTCTCTTCGGTTAGTTTCTTATTTCATCAGTGAAGTTTACCGTTTTGATTTAAATTAGAAGGTCAGTTGGATTGGTAGGGCACTAGAACTTATGAAGTTCAAGTATCAGGACTTACTGCACTTGTTCATTTTCACTGTTGAAATTTCTACATGTGTCAAGTAGTTTCCTAGGAGCAATTTTATATTAGTTCTTGAGTGTACCATCCCCTTAAACTTCTCAATATGAAATTCTATATATGTTTATTTAAATTGTATATCATGGTAGGAAGGTTCAAGGCCACTGATGCAAGCCGACTTCGTGCTGAATACAACCGACTTGTAGAGGGTTTGGCATTGAGGGGAAACCTACCTAGTATGTCGAATGGAAACCTTTTCTGTAGATGTTTTTAGCACGGCTCTTGATTTAGTGATGGTTCCAGATTATCATTTTTTCTCTCTTCTTTATGCAGTCACTGACAACTGGCTTTCAAATCCTGCACTGCCTGATGATATTCTAAAGGAAGCTGTGCCTGGAAATATCCGTCGAGCGGAGCACTTTTTGCATGTCCTACGTAGATTAGTTCAGTATCTAAGGGGCCGACTAGACACCGAGAATGTAGAGAAAGAAAGCCCAGTTAGCTTTGTCGCATCTATCAATAGTCATGCCGGAATTGACCAGAAAACATTGAAGTTCTGTTATGACCGTCTGCATTCACTCATGTTGACTCTAGAAATTACTGACACAGATGAGTTCTTACACATCCAAACGATATGTGATTTTGCAACTCTTGTAGGCACTTATGGTCGTGGATTTTCAATTATTATTGAACCTTTTGATGAAAGAATGCCACATATTCCAGATCCTATCTTGCAGGTTGGTTTTTGCTGTTTTTCTCTTTTCTAAATTACTGATGTTTCAGTATTTTGGCTAACTTCCATAAATCTCAAAATAACGTAAGGGCTTTGTCCCTACATGCTAATGATATTTTTAGCAAATCTCTATTTTTATTGAGACTGTATGTTTGGAAGGTTCAGTGTAAGAAAGACAAAATGGTAAATTTTCATTCTTTTTACCTTATATGTTTATACAGAATATTTAATTTCATGATATCTATCTGTTTGAGGTGGTCATCTAGATGATTTGTCTTCCATGTTGACTTTAATTCTCATTGTATGCTTTTGTTCTCACTGAGGTCTAATATATGGCTTTTCCAGTGCTTGCATACCTGTGATTCCTACTCTGTTCTTTTTCACTCACAATAATATTTGATATCATTTAAGCTGTTAATATACTAATCTTCATGATTTGGAATTCCAGCTTAGCTGTCATGATGCTTCGCTTGCCATAAAGCCTGTGTTTGACCGATTCCAATCCGTTGTCATTACATCTGGCACACTCAGCCCAATTGATCTGTACCCACGCCTTCTTAACTTTCATCCAGTTGTTAGTCGTAGCTTTACAATGTCGTTGACAAGAGATTGCATATGTCCAATGGTTCTCACACGTGGAAGGTGGGCAGTTGTAATCTTTTCCCTTTGCTTATGACAACTTTCAAGTTTGTAACTATAAGATATTAAGCCTTATGAATATAGGTATTATGTGTCAATTTCCATTTGGTTTGTTCTTGTAGTGATCAGCTTCCTGTTAGTACCAAATTTGATATGAGAAGTGACCCTGGTGTTGTGAGGAATTATGGGAAGCTCTTGTTGGAGATGGTCTCTGTTGTCCCCGATGGAATTGTTTGTTTCTTTGTCAGTTATTCATACATGGATGGAATCATTAACACTTGGAATGATAATGGAATTCTGAAGGTTAGTATCTTTTGGCTTTTCTTGTTAAATTGTGCAAAGAACTTGGGCATCTTTCGCTCCATTCTGGTTCCTGCCCTTGTTGCTTTTCCTTTATTTCTTTCCTTATTTTATATCTTTTCCTGTCTACTCTACATAGGCTGGTTCTTGAGAATAACTTTTCTTTATACTGGAAGCATATGTATATGGTTTTCCAAAACGTTATTAATCCATCTATTGTAGGAAATAATGCAACATAAGCTTGTCTTCATTGAGACGCAAGATGTTGTAGAAACCACATTGGCTCTAGACAATTATCGCAGGGCTTGTGACTGTGGAAGAGGTGCAGTGTTTTTTTCTGTTGCCAGGTACTATTGATGATGAAATGTATAACTGTGAATCTTTGTTAGTACAGCAGGTAATTCTATTATGTTTTTTGCCAGTTAGACTGGTTCATAGGCCTATAGTCATTCTTATGGCTGTTCTTGGTTTTTTTATCTTTGGTGCAAATAACCAAAACCAGTTGTCTTCGTCATTTTAACTTTGTACTTGTAGTTTATTTAGTAGAAATAGAGGTGAAGTAACTTATCACATCTTGATAAATCCCTTGAATGCTTATGTATCTTACAGGGGAAAGGTTGCTGAAGGTATCGATTTTGATCGACATTATGGCAGACTAGTAATAATGTTTGGTGTTCCATTCCAGTATACATTAAGCAAGTGCGTTTCATCCAATAATTTAATCACCTTTCTGTTTTCTGTTTGCCTTTTACAGTTGTAGCCATAGGCAATCTATGGGTATAATGGATTTATAGTAATGAACTTATCACAAGTTATGTTTTCTTTGCCTGCACGTCAATAAACTTTGGTTTCCTTTCAGAATATTGCTGGCAAGGTTGGAATATTTACGAGACACATTCCAGATAAAGGAAGGAGATTTTCTTACTTTTGATGCCTTGGTACTACATCCATCATTTTACTGAATAAACTTGCATTTCCTAAGCATATAGTTATGAAATGTGACAACGGTTTCTTGACCACGTGACTTTTTGAAACAGAGGCAAGCTGCTCAATGTGTGGGACGAGTTATCCGTTCAAAGGCAGATTATGGGATGATGATATTTGCTGATAAGAGGTATATGTATCTCCTTGCTCCTTTTCTAGTATATTGAAATTGAAAGTTCTGTCTTTGAGCTAAAAGTATTGCCGATTTTGGTTAGCTGCAAATCATTCCAACTTATAGTTTTTAACTTCTTATCGTCTTTATTAATTTTATGGTTGAGAAGCCCTCTGTCCAAACTTTGCAACTGTAAAAGCAATGTTGAATTGTTAACAGAATAAACACAGTATGTTTAAAACAGTTGAAGCTATTCTTCTGTTAGATTACTTGCCAGGGCTATTAAAGGGGAGCCTGAAAGTTTGTGATTTCTTCATGAAACCTATCTCCTTTTTACAAATAATTAGGTATCTCTCATATTCATAGCCAGTAACTAGGGTGGTTCTATATGATAAATGTAGAGACGTTTTAGACAACACTTGGAGATCTTTCTACCTTACTCTTCTCCTTTTTGGTTGATAAAGTCATGGGAGATTTCCCTCGTCATCTGAATTAGTGGATGAATGCAGGTATAGCCGACATGACAAGCGCTCAAAATTACCAAGTTGGATACTGTCTCACCTACGAGATGTGAATCTGAATTTGAGCACCGACATGGCTCTACATATAGCAAAAGAGGTATGCACTCTTGTTCATTGTTCAGTATTTTGTTAGCACTTTGGAGAGATAAATGTCTTCTAGATATAATATAGTTAGGTATATTATTTGATATTTTCTCTGATGTAGTTCATTTATGATTGATCTAAACCAAGGATTTAATAATGAAATTGAGTTGTTTTAGACATTTGAATTCCTCTAAGAAATTCTTTTCTCTGAACCATCAAGGTGGTAAGGTTTTAACTTGAGGCATATCGTGTCTTCAATAGGTGGCTTTTAACACTAAAAAGAAAGATGCACATAATGAACTTGTCTGCTTGGATTGGAATCATATATATAGAACCTAGACTCCTAAATAAGGTTGAAATCTTGTTATGGCTTAAACTAAAATTTGTGTATCTGAGTATAGTCCTTGGTTGTTTAAGATATATATTTGGTGCCCTAACGTTTGCTTTTCATTTGATTCTTGGTGGGTGCAGTTCCTAAGAAAAATGGCTCAACCTTATGAGAAGATCGGTGGCAGTGGTAGGAAGACATTACTATCAGAAGAAGATTTGGAGAAGATGGGGGATGGAAACATGGATGAAATGTTGTATTAAGGAACTCTCTGCTAATTAAAACCAGAAATGGAAGAGATGTCTCTGCCATGAACAAGTTTTGAGTCCACCTCAATTTATTATCCATTTTAAGTATCAAGGTTATGACCAAGTTTTGTAAAATTCGGGAATTGTCACTGAGAAGCCGAGTATTGAATGCTAAACATATAGCCTATGGCAATGGCACATGCACAACAATTGTTGTAATTCCTGTTGTGGTTTGAGATTCACCCCGTAAAATGCACACTGAACTTGAATGAGGTTAGTTCATCCCCCTTGAAGATGAGAGGAGATTTTAAACAATGTACATGAACAGGTTTGCTTCTGGCAACATTTCTTTTTATTTTCTGTTAAAATTTACTGTTATAAGGGATTACTGCAGTTCAACCCCATAATATCCTTACCATTCGCCTCTGAAAATTTGTACACTCTTCTGTTTGTAAATATGTGGATTAGAATGAAGGTATCATTTGATTTATGGCCCTCTTCACCTCCGTTATGCTTACTTTCTTTCCGTTTACATTATCCTTCACCTGCCAATGCAATTACCATTCACAGGGAAAACATGGTACACGGAACTGTCAGCCTTATTCCCAAAAGATAAAGATATAACAATTAGCTGGAGAATTAAATTACCTTGGCTCTCAACTCAGCTGCAAACATCCCATTATTCAAAGAAGACTGAATCGTCGTTATCTCTATTCGAAGCTGTTCCCTCAGCATCCGCATTATGTCAACCAACAACCCTTCCCTATACTCGCATTGCAACTCCAACAACGCGTCAGTTTCTATTATCGACACCTCCACCGCCGTTTCAGGCTGTGTCTTCTTAGGCCCAGCTTCTCCTCCACCCCCTTGCACTATCCTCATCTTCCTTTTCTCCCAGCCTGGTTCTGGACCCAATGATCGTGCCCTCTCCGACACCGTTACCCCACTTCTCTGCGGCGAATCTGCTGATCTTGGCCGTTCGTTATGGGCTTCTGTTTCCTTGTTTCGTGTTTCCAGTTCTTGTATCTTTTTACGTAACTGTTTGACGTACTCGATGGTGTCCCCGAGTATGGAAGCTTTATCCATTTTGGTAACGAATGGAACCAAGGATCTTAAGATGACGAACCGTTCGTTGAGCTTTTCCCGTCGCCTCCTCTCTGCTAGTACATGGTTGGCGCTGAGCTCCTCCTGTGGGGTCCCCTTGCGGAACCTGGCGGCGGCATCGGCGTCACGTGCCTTGGGTGAGTTCTCGTCGCGGTATTTGTTGTGGAGGAACGGAACACTAAACAGAATGTACTTGAGGAGCCACTGGGAGGACGCTCCTTCGACGGGCGCTTGGAGCTGGTGGTAGTCTGAACGGATTGTCCACTTGGAAAACGCTGATTCCGTTGAGTAGGTTGGCAATGAGTCGGCCCAACGGATTGGTTGGCCTTGGAGAATGGCGGAGACGGTCTGAGAATAGTGGGTGTTTTCCTGTGCTAGTCCATCCATCGGCAGTAGCACTACAAAATAACTCAAAAATAAGTTTCAACTGATAATTTTTATCACACTAAACTAAAGGAAAAGCACTCCAAAATCTTTTGGTTGATTACGGGGAAGCCTTTCCATTTTCCCCATAAAAATGCCGACGAAAACATTGATAATTAATATAATAAACATGTAACTCATCCGACAATGCAGTATGGAAGTAGCAAGATTGAACTCTACGGGGCGGGTGCAATAAATAAGGCTAGCTGAAATTTCGATTTGTGTACACTGATTTGGCAGCTTGCAATAAATAACTGTGAAGAAGAAAATGGATCAGAGCCGGAGCAATAATACATCAATCATTTTTTTATGCTGAAGAAACTTGGACGTCTCCCCATGCAGCAAGGCAAGCCAAGCCAAGCCAAGCCCCACATTTTTCAAAGCTATTTATTAACCCTGAATTCTACAACTAAGATTTTGTACTATATTTCTATGTTAAAGGCCTACAATATTCTACAAAATATTTTTACCGATTCCCAGCTTTCCATTCTAGTCTCTTTACCTGAATAACGTGACTCAAGCCCACAGTTTGCTGCCTCCTCCTTCTCCTGTACCATTTCCCACCTCCTACTCAACTCGGCTTTAAACGACTCGGCTCGCCGCTGCTCCTCTGCTTGACTTACGCCTACCATGTGAATATCTGTGTCTAAGTTATTTGATGCGTCGTCTGGTGACCCTAGCCTCATGTCTTCCGACATTTCCAACTGCATCATTAACTCGCTTGGCTCAGCTGCTACTCTTACCATTCGGCGGCCATTTCGATCCGTTTCGGCATAGTCTGATTCAGGTCCTTCTTCATCTTCCTCTTCCTCTTCCTCTTCATCATCATCATCATCATTGCCGTCTAGGTTAGGGTTTGCAGCTGCGAACGTAGGAGGAAGGGCAGGAGAGTTGAAGCGAGTGTAATCGGCGGGGTTCGAGGTGGAGTGTTCGGAGAGAGCCGGTTTGGGGTTATGAATTATATCATCAGTGAAGAAGGTCTTGACATGTTGGACTAACTCTAGATCCTCTTGGACCTGAAATGCAATCAAGCGGACTATCTACTGTCAGTATCAGCATATTGAAGGAAGAAATTTCTAGTGACACAAACAGGAAACTTTTATTACCTTCTCCGTAGTGCCAAGTTCAACAACACCATCGTGGACAGCAATGCAAAGCACAGTCTACAACAATATACAACATAAACCAATGTCAATCAATAATTAAATTAACAATAAATGAAAGAATGATGCATTTTAATTTTAAACTGCATCTGCTTGAGTCCGATAACAGATATAGGTACCTGTATATGAGCACTCTGTTGCAACCGTACGGCGCCATTTTGATTTATGTTGACAAGCAGAAGGATACAGTGTAGTTAGTGCACTGAATTGAGGTAAAAGATGAACTGCTGCTCATTAATAGTGATAAAAAAAGCTATAGCCACCACCCCCCCCCCCCCCAAAAAAAAAAAAATCATAAAACCCTCCAAGTTCAAGTAATTTATAAAATTAGTTTGAGACCTTGCATTCAGTAGGAAAATTATGTCATTAGTTATAAAATAGTACAAGCAGAAGGCAATGTCGCAACAATACCTTAGCAAGAATAGCTCTTGAGAAAATTTTACTGTCAACCTCATTTGCACCTGTAAGCCATGCATGGTGCCTCCTTGCATATGCCTTTCCAGGCAACCTGTACACAGTATATATCACATCCCGGCCATGTATATATATATGTCTTTGTGTGTGTGTGTGTGTTTGAAATAAATCAGCGGTGGTTAATCAAGACACAGTACTGGTATTGATATACACTAAGTTGTTTTTGGTACCAAAACACATTAATAGAGACCAAGTTGAAGAGTTCTAGTACGCGATTGCGGCGTATCTCGCAGTGTTACCTCAGATTTCCTGTTCCAAGCTGTGAGAACAATGTTTACTGTCTGTAGTCGATTAGGTCGGTTTCAACTTTCAATCAAGTGTTTATTATTTTTATTACAGTCTAATTTCTACTTTACCCATGTCAGTGTTAATTTCTGGAATAATATCTAGTGGAATATATTCCTCTTGAGTAGTTTCTTCAATCAAATTTGTCAAAAAGACAAACTGAAGCATGTTATCTTTCTTTCACCATTAAAAAAAAAAAAAAAAGAGTCTCACTAGTCCTCCAAAAAGGAAGAAGACGACGACATTAAAGGTTCTCACCAAACCACATGTCAGGGGCATCATCAAACATAATACTGTGATGAACTATTTCGATTCAATAAATTACTTTAAACTCACTGTTGCAATAACGAAGCCCCAACTGTCTCATGAACTCTTCTTAATTGTTTCTAGCGCAATTGGTCCTCACTTACCATTTTAGTAACTACAGTCCCAAGCCCCATTTCTTATACTGAGTAGTTACCCATTGCTGAATGAGGAAGATGAGCTACTTCATTAATTTTATTCATTGTTTTCTTTTCTTTCTCTATATGATAAATGGTCCTAATATCTTGGAATGAAAAACTATGAATCATGACAAATAGTTTAAAACAAAAAAGATCCTCCTTCCCACCCGTAATTTTCTTATTTCTTTCCCATTTTTATTGGCAGATTCCAGCACTGGGGTTCACTAGAATAAATAACTCACGTTGAACGGATGGAAGGAAAAAGAGAGCACTGAGCACAAAAAGTCAATGGGCAAGTATAAGCTAGTAAGCTACTATATAGGAAAGAACTTACCCTACTCCAGGAGGAAAAGAGAAGGAGACGCACATCAAATAGAACCATTCGGACTCGGTTAAATCCTCCGGCGACAACGCTGCAGATGGTCGCCGGACTGTCTGGTTCGACTCTCCGGCGGATAATGAGTCGTAGAGCTCTCTAAGTTGTTGGCTCCTTTGCAAAGACGCCTCCTCCGCACTGACCTCCATTGGTTGCACTGTCTTTCGTGTCTTGATTGCTCCATTGTAGTATCCGTCTGACCATACTAAGATCCTAATTAAAACAGACTCAAATGGATCATTATAACCAATGACACTAAATCGATTGTATAGCAGAACTAGTCCAAGAAGAAGAAAAAATTCACCCTTGTTGGGGACAAATTTGCCAGAAAAGGCTGTAGGTCCACTGAACTGATTGCACCGCCGCCTGCAACATATTCCGAAGCCTGTTACTAGGCGGCACGGCCATTCACTCCACTTTCAATTTGAGCTGGATATTAATGTCAAAAAATGAGAAGAAAAAAAAGGGATATTATATACTAGTGAAGAAACAGAAAGCAGCAGAATCATAAAATCATCCCATATATCATGATATCTGCACCTTAAAAAAAAAACCCTTTACCCCAAACCCCAAAACCCCTTAAAAAGGAGCAAACAGAAAAGAGGAAAAGGAAAAAGAAAAGAAGGGTAGACAGGGGGAGCCCGAGGAAGGTAGCAGAAGAAAAAAGAGCAACGGGTGAGAGATCAGACAGAGACAAATTCAAAAGATAGTAGATGACTTTGAGGAGAGATATGTTTCAGTTGCCCAACACATCTACCCCATACTTTCTAACGAGACAAAGATTTTAAAAATAACAAAATGTATATAAAGATGGAAGTTGAGGGGCCGCTAGCTTTGAAATTGGTGTAATATAAAGTTTATAAGGAACGTGAAAACCTGAGCACAGAAGAAAAAATATTGTAGTAGTTAGGGTTCGTAAAGAGCGAGAAAAAGTGATATTATTGGGGATATGGGAAATTGACTGGTCGGTGTACCAGCCAGTTTGATGAGAGGTGAAGGTGGTGAGCTGACAACATTACGGGGTGCTTTGTTAGTTGTGGGCTACGTGCGTGTGGTCTTGGCTATTTACATTATTGGTGGATCCAAAGCGGGGAAGATGGGCGCCTTGACTAGGCGCTGTCAATCACTGTTCCTTCCTTATTTTCTTCATACTAAGCTCAGGGGCGGCGTTAAGTTCTCACGCCCTATGTTCAAGTTGTATTTTCATATTCTTAAATTAAGAAAATGAAATGGCTTTTTCTCTTTTGAAGCTGAGGTATTACATTAGAGTAGGGTGATGCCGAATTGATTCAACAATCCAAAATCATATGAATAACATTAAAATTAAAAATAATAATAAATACTTTTAAGAATCAATATTTTTTCATCAAACAACAAAATTGTATTGAAATGGCTTCTCTAGAATGTGTGGCAGTTGATGAAATCAGTTGGATTTTGCTGAAAAAGAAAGAAATATAATATTTAAAAATAATTAAAAATTAGCATGTGAAGAAAATGGGGTATGGAAAGAGAAAGTAAAGAGATTCTCACCAAACGAGGCTATGCGTTAATACCTAATCCCATCAAATCAAGATAATGAAAATGCTCCACTCATTTCATTTGACGACCTTTGTTTTTTTTCCCGCCCACAAATTGTTACAACTTCTTTAATGGGTTTTTCCTACTATGCCCCCGAGCATACCCACTGTCTTTGGATCACTTGAACGTTTCAGACATAGTTACTACTTTCATATTCTTCCAAATAAATTGCAACAACATTCCCCTACGGAAGCCCTGGAATTTCGATCTCAAGAGAAGTAACGAAACAGAACAATGTCTATACACACCGTACCCTGCATGACAATATGAATGGTGGTTCAGTTGGTCCCATACCTCATGCGAACTTGTAGTTCCTTCTTGTCTGCTCTACATTTTCATGTTCTTGCTTCCCACCCTTCTCGATTCTTTCCTCCAAAAGCAAAATTGCCCAGATAATTACAAACGATACTCAAGGGAAAGCAATATATCAGCCACAAAAGGCGAAGGGTCAGTTTCTCAACCCTCGGGCAATAAATTAAATACAAGTTAAAAACACGTACAGTGTAACTAAAGTATTCTGCGTCTGCCCATAAAAATTAATTCTTTTAAAGATATGTGCCCGCCATGTAATTTTTAGAGTTCAAATTCCTATTTTTCATTTGACAATTAACATATATCTCACCATTACCCTCACCTTCTTTACATTCATATCACCATGAGCGAATAATATTTCAAAATACCATTTGCTAAGGAGTTTTTAGGGTTTGCCTCATGATACTTGGTACCATTTTGGTAGCAGCCATACCATACCCATACCCATACCCATACGTGTAGTTTTTATTTTAAAGGCTTAAGGGTGTAAACAACCCCTCAAACTTTTTCAAAAACAAAAACAATTAAGCCATGTTTTATTTTACACTTAATTGAGTATTTGAATTGTCAAAATGTATAAAAAAAACCTCCTCAATTTAAAAAAAAAAAAAAAAGCAATTAAGCCTCTGATTTTTTCACTCAATTGAGTGCTTGGACTGTCAAATGCATCAAAAAAGTTTTTTGGCTGTTGAATCTAATATTTAACCGTTAAAATTAATTGCCCTTAATTTTTTTCAGTTAAAGTCATCCCGTGTCACAACCACGACTTGACGTGTGACAAAAAATATAAAAAATAAAATTTTAATAAAAAATATTAAAATTTAGAATTTTTTATAAAAATTGTAAAGAAATTATAAAAATTGTAAACTTTTATAAAAATATTATAAAAAAAACACCTTAACCATTAACTTTAACCGTTGACCATTAAAGTTAACAACCCCTAATTTTTTTTCAGTTAAAGTCATCATGTGTCGCAATATAACGTGACATGTGACCAAAAATAATAAAAAAATAAGTTATAAAAAAAACTATAAAATGCTTCTTTTAGTGCAATAATTTTTAAAATTCTTTTACGAATTTTATATTTCTTTATATTTTCTATAATTTTCTTACAACTTTATAAAGTTTTATAATTTTTTCTATATTTCTAATATTTTTTTATGAATTTTATATTTTTTTTTTCTAATTTTTAATAAAATTTAAATAGCTTTATAATTTTTATTAAAATTTAATAATTTTTTATAATTTTTAGTTTTTATCATTTTTTGCCACATGTCACGTCGTGGCTTTAACTGAAAAAAATTAAGGATGATTTAAGTACCCAATTGAGTGCAAAAAAAAAAAAAAGGAGCTTAATTGCTTTTATTGAAAAGTTTGAGGGTCTTTTCGATGCATTTTAAAAGTTCAAGTACTCAATTGAATACAAAAAAAATATATATGGGCTTAATTGTTTTTTTTTTTTAATTTGAAGATCTTTTTGACCCATTTTGATAGTTGAAATATTCAATTGAATGTAAAAAAAAAAAAAAGTTGGTATTTAATTGTTTTTTTAAAAGTTCGAAAAATTTTTACTCCCTTAAATTAATGTAGTTTCTTAATTTCTATCAATATTGACTTGCACCACAACAAAATTTTAATATTTTAATTTTTTAATAATCACATTAAAATATAATTATTATACTTAAATTTATAATTGAGTGCAAAAAAAAAAAAAAAAAAAAAAGATTATGTGTTTAAAATGTTACCTCGTAGATTTTCTTTATATATCAGAGATGGTACGTTGGTAACAGCCAGCCATTTTCCCACCTGTTCTTTCACTTACCCATGACTTTCTGCCCATTTCACTTACCATTTGGAACCACCTTTTTCTTTCTTTTTTCTCTTCTATTCATTTATTTCGTTTTCACATCTTATCCACGACTATATTCATCTACACATTAGAGTTGAACTCTCTGTGCCAGCTAATTTACTGAATGACAAATATACTTCCATTGTCCTAAAATTGAATTGGTATTATTTTTCAGATTTAAACAATTTAGTTCTTCTCTTTCATAACAAGACCATACCTTCAGTTTTTATATATTTATTCGTCATTCACTTTTTAAAAACTCTTTTTAAGAACGATTCTTTATATATATTTTTTTTCATATTCGTTTTTGAACAGCGTATTTATACGAGCTTTGTGCATTAATCACTACTTCTATCAACAAACACCACTTGATTAATTTATCTTAGACTTATCTATGAAAATATAATACATGACACCTTTTTCTTTTGTTTAATTTTTCAATTATTACATTGTTACATCTTTTCCACCTTTATATTTATCTACACATTAGAGTTGAACTCACTGTGCTAACTCTTAATAAATGACAAAATGCTTTCGTTGTCTTCAAATTGACTTGGTATTATTTTTTAAATTTAAACAACTTAATAAAAATAATTGTACTTTTATTCTTTTATGTATTCTTTGAATTCTCTATTCTAGAAAACACTTTTCAACGATAATTTTTTTCAACACATTTTTCACATCCATTTCTCGACAACATACTTATATGAGTCTCGTGCATTAATTACCACTTCCAATGACAACTATCGCTTGATTAGTTTACTTTAGACTCACCTATGAGAACATGATACATGACATCTTAATATCATAACTGAAGATATGTAAGCCCTTAGCCCTCGTTAAAAAGGGATCCCCTTCTCTCTCTTCACTCTTTTCTTTCTCTTCTCTAACCAACTCTTTAATAGTCATAATCAAAGCACCATGCATAATATTTCTTCGTCTTACCCTAAACAATGTGGAAAACCCTATATTAGCATCACCTCCTCCTTGTTTGATCCCAACATCAACAACTGGTGCGGTGAACATGAAACACTCCCTTACTTTATTTTCTTTCCAATGGTTAACCTTGAGACAAAAATCTCCCGACCAAACCCAAAATCCTATCCACATTAAAGCAAATCAAAACATTGGAGCATACTATTTTGATCCCCACAACTATTATCCCCCTACAACAACAATACAAGTAAAGCTATCCCCAGTAGCAATATCAACAGCAAGGTTATCTCTCAATTCTCATCATAGGTTCCAATAAGAACAAGGGAGAAGCCAACATTTTTTTGAGAGGGATCGAATTTAAATTGTATGTTTTTATGATAGTAAAAATGAAAATTTACTATTTTAATAGGCTATATCTTTATAATTTTTAAAAGATTAAACCAAAATTTTTTTTATTTTTTAAAGTTAAAATGTAGTTTTATTATTACAAAACTTAAATTTTAAGAAACCTAAATAAAAAATTCTCATTTTAGGGAATGCCCGCTCCTTGGATTCACCACTAAATAAGGATATCATGAAACCTATTCAAATTAGTAAAACCAAAACTTCACCACCCAGAACTAGAATGCTAGCTCTCAGCAATTTTCAAAGCTGCAAGAACTTTTCAAGAACCTACAAAAACATTTTAGACAATCACAAGAGTCCGAATAGTGATAACAACAAGCATACCGACAACAACAAAAGTAGCTCCAACGTATTATTTAACAGTTGCTTGCTGTACAAAGATGAGATAGAAGTGGTATTTTCAATACCACTCAAAAGTAAGAATAGCAATGGAGGAGGGCCTGATAGATGTTGCTAAACTCACCATTGTTTTGTAGTTGGCACATCCTACTTCACCACCCATTCTGCTTCATTATAAATTTTTAATCTTAAAAATTACTACCACTTTTATGGATGTTGCATGGTCCTCCCTCATTCCACTCCACTTCATCCTGCTAAATTTCATTTTATTTTTTTTACTTATTTTTAATCTTTTTCATGCAAGTAAATATTTAAACATAGTTATTCAAAAAAAAATTAAACATAAAACACAATATTACATTTTTATCTTTTTAAGGATTATATAGGTACAAGGATAAAATTATAATTTCATATAATAGAGTAGGGCAAGGTGGAGCAAGTAATTATCATAACCGCTTCATACCCACGATCCAAAAAAATCCACCCTTCCTTACCTCACCTCATATCCACTTTTTCCAAAAAAAAAAAAAAAATTCACTCTATTCGGAGTGGAGCATTTCGAAATCTATCACGCAGTTCAACTTTTGGCATCCTATTTAAAGGTAACTCTTTTAATTTTAATAACATTATGATAAATTTAACCTCTAGTGTTTACTTATTTTGTCATTTTGGCATTAAAATTTTTGAATAAGTTCACCCGACAACCATTTGTTTAAGTTGATTTTGGAGGTGTATATATATATCTAACTATTGAGGGTTTTTTTTTTTTAAATTATTTTCAAAACTTTTAGTAATGTTTTATATTTTTACCATTGTTAGTATTTTTTTTTTCAATATTTTTTGAATCTATGTCCAAAATTAACCTAAACAAATGGTTGTCCATGTTCAAATCAATGTCGATGACAAATCAATAATTATTTGTTTAGGTTCATTCCGAAAGTAAATGTTTTAGTAATTTTTTAAATAATGTTTTAGGAATTTTTTTATTTTTAAATATCCATTAACATGTCATATCATGTCATGTGTCAGCTCCATCAACCATGTCAATACCGTTAAGAGGTAGACTGATCAACTAACGGCTTTTGTAAATAGAATGACTTAATTAATTTTTATTTTTTTTTGCTATAAAGACTCAATAAATTTTTTTTTTTTTGTTGTCGAAAAATAATAATCAATAGAGAGGGGAGATGCACCAATCTTGAGCTATTCATTTCAACTTTCTTTTAGCTATTTATTCTTAGTCTTGTACTATGTTTTAGTCATCAGTACTGTATAACTTGGTGCTGATTTGATAGTTCAATATATTGTTGTTGAGATGTAATAAGCAAATACTTCATAGGATTTGGGCGTTCAAGGTTTAATTAATGAATCAAGGGAATAGGGGTCATAGATTGAGCCCCAAAACTGTGAAAGGGCAAGGGCTTAATGCGCTTTGGACTGCCGCGTCAAATCCTGTTGAAATCTGTTGTTGTTGGGCTACCGAGCATGCATTAACTTCAAAACAAGGATGGTGAGATTTTGCTTTTCTTTGATCTGATTCAATAAATCATAGCATTCATAAAGTGATACAGAGGGCTGTGCCCAGGCAAAGGAACACAACCGAAAACATCTTATCATAAGCCAAGTTGTGGGTCAATTTTTGCCCCAACATTTTTTACAAAACTTTGTATTAGGCATAGAGGCATCCGTTGATTCACTTCACACCTTTCGAGTTAAGATCAGTTGAGCACTTTGAATTTATGATGAGGAATGATCGGTCATCAACTGCATAATCAAAGCTTCCATCACTTCATGGATTCATACTCCATATGTAAGTTCATGAATCTAAGTTCAAGTCCAACATTGTGTGCATTTGGAGTTTGTATCTCTTTGCAGCCGGTGCGACTATAAATGGGACGTGACTGAAAAAGAGCTCCATGAGCAATTGTCATGCATATTAAACCAAGAATGTTAGATGGTGATGCTGAGGCATCTGCCAACTTCGCCTAACCTTATAAATTGGTTGCTGCCAGTGCCAGCCCAAGATTTTGAATTTCTTCATGATGGTTTCGGCCTTTCTGACTGGGTCAGTAGGGTAGGTAATGTCTAGAATATGGAAGGCCACCCCACTAAGCAATTAAATGAGTAAGTCTTATATTTTCCATCGTTGTGGCATTGGCCCAACAAATGGGCAGGCTTTCCCGGGGTTTTGCCCCACTTCATGATTGTTGGATGACAAAAAAATGGAGATTGTTCGGCTAATAATGAGCCAGTCAAATGCAGATAATATTTTCAAATTCAACCATACGAAGCATGGCAGAGGCACCTGCACCGCACATCACCTTAGCTCGCATAGCTGCCGTGCTTCATATTGGTTTGGTTCTCAGTGGAATCTCCACTCATTGTTTGCCTCTGCTGATTTTAATAAAACTTCTTTTCTTGTCATTATATTAATTTATAATTTTATAACTTTTAAAGAGATTAAATGCAATTTTATTATTTTTCTGGGCAAAGGCTGCCTCTTGGTGCTTCCTCTGTAGCTATAAAGAAAGTTTTTTGGTCTGACTGATTTGTTAATTGTATTACTGTGGGAAGATGCCAAATAATGAAAATGATTGATGATGAGGGTGTTAAAAGAAAAATAGGACCTACATTTGTTGGTAAACCCAAAAGCCCAATTCCTTCCCTTTTCTCACAGGTACAAAGTTTTTTTCCTCTCTTTTTCCTAAAAAGATGTCAACAAAATGTACGGATGGATGGATTTATATTCCGTGGCACGGAACGGACTTCATCAACATTTTGATGGTCAATCTGTATCCCTCCTTTTTAAAAATAAAAAATAAAAAAATCCTATAGTGCTTGTTTTTAGGTATACCCCACGATTACGTGCGGTATACAGGGTTTGCCTGTTGCTTAACAGACGTCATTGGTTATCCTGGATAATTTGGTAAACGTCACATAAACTCTAGTTTTCGATTTAATCATCCTTTATTATTGTTTTTTCTTGTATAAAAGTAATTAAAATGATAATACATTTAACTTGATTAAATTCCATTCAAAGTTTTTTTTTTTTTTGACGAAAAATAAATAAAAGAATTACGTCAAATTAATTGAAGCAAAAGCATCACTAACCTTATTGTGATGTAGGGCTTCTAGAGTTTTATTAGGGACGTCATCAAACACATATAAACTTAACTTCCAACTTAAAGTCAATTTAATCAAGCAATCAACGACTTGATTATCTTTCCTAAAAACATATCTAACTAACCACTGTCTTTCAGCTCGCATAATTTGTTGAACTAACTTGAGCACTATAATACACACTATCTTATGGAGCTTTAATCACCTCCAAACTATCATTTTAGATCATAACTCTATTGAATCTTTTTCTAATTAAAAAAACATGCCATCCAAAATACACAATAATTCAACCTAAAAAATTTGAGCACTTTCCCGAATAATAATTATACCCCACCAATTAATCAAATGACTTTTAAACTTAATCTTTTGATCTCCCTCAAAACTTTACACTTCTTCTGTGCTTTGTCTTCTTACCCATATCTTAATTCAATCTGATTAAATTAGACATAATAATAAACATACTCGAATAAAACAATTTCGAATCACAATTGATCTGCATAAACTCATTTTTTACAATATACTAACTTAAAAAAAAAAAAAATTAGGAAATTACATGATTAGTTTAAAAATAAGAATTTTTTTTTTTTAATTTATGTTAAATGACGAGTTTAGTATAGTGTTGATATATGTCAACATGACATCTTCAATTAGAGAGCGATATATGACATCTTCAATTTTTTTTAGTAAAAAAATAACACATGTCAACATGAAAATGAACACATCACTTAATAACTTTGAAAGTAAACTTTTAATTTAATACATTATTTAAAAAAAAAAAAAACCTAGGTCGAAGAAAAGAAAATGGCCCTAAAAGGCAACTTCCCAGATCCTTATAATGATCTAGTTATTGGCCATGGAAATGAGCCAAGTGTCATGTTCAACCTTACTCTCCACTTATGACCGAGTTAGGTTCCTGTCTGTCAATTAAAGTTAGGGTCCACCCAATTTGAGCTAATTCCGCGTGACACTCTGGCTCTGAATGAACCTGGAGTTTATACAATAAGACAAAAAGCATCCTAAATCCATAGCTAAGATTGCAATGCTCCACATGATTTTAATTATGCGGTATATTTGTTTTAAAGGGAGTGGGGTTGGTCTAATAAACTTACTTACTAAAGGAAGATGAAGATGTTAGAGGACTGGACTGGACTGGACTGACAGAAGAGCTGTTTTTCATTTTATGGAGATTGTAATTATCGAGAGAACATGGGAACCACTGAGGATTTTAATAACCTCATTAACATAAAGCTGCTTTCCTCCCAAATCAACACAATCTCAGAAAAGCATTCTAATTTTGTGTCTGTGGAGCAGGTTGATTTTACCCACTCATTTGGTTAGTGCTTTCAAATTCCCAACAACGTACATTTTCGTGCACACATTATTAAAATACACCCACCCTGCTTTCAGAGCACATTGAATCAACCATTC
Organism: Kokia cookei; assembly: GCA_039519145.1. Classification (NCBI taxonomy): domain Eukaryota; kingdom Viridiplantae; phylum Streptophyta; class Magnoliopsida; order Malvales; family Malvaceae; genus Kokia; species Kokia cookei. The sequence goes on along the minus strand of CM076908.1, from coordinate 4,805,127 downwards.
ATCAAGTCATAAGCTCTTTCTATTTCGCTTCAATGTCTCAAATGATGGCAGTTTAATAAAAAGAATGAAAGCCAAATCAATCACGGAACAAAGTGGGGAAATTGCAACATTCTCCACTATGGTTTGTCCCTGCATTCTGTTCAATCATATTGCTAATCCCCTTGTATAAATAAGTGAAGTCTCCTTTTCAATCTTAAAATTACACTTGTGTGTAGCATCAAAATATCAGGCAATTGTATGTTTAGAGGATATTAAAGCATGAGATAGAGAAGAAGCACCCAAACTCACATTGCAACTTAATTCCTCTACCAACCATCAGAATTTATAAACGTCACTTTTAAATTTGGGGCGAAATTAGATTGCATATTTTTATGATAGTAAAAATGCAATTTCACCATTTTAATAGATTATATCTTCATAATTTTTAAAGGATTAAATCAAATTTTTATTATTTTTTGAGAGGTCAGAGTACAATTTTATCATTACTGATTTAAAATTTTATAAATTATAAAAAACGTAAATGTAATATAGAACCCAAACCCATGAGGTCCAATTTAGACAACCTGATTTGGCTCACAACGAAGCAACCTCACGACACCTCGCCCTTACAAAAAAAAAATTGATTCCAAACTTAAATCATAAAATTAAGTTAATTCCAAAAATAGATAATAAAAAAATATTATTTATTTTGATTACTAGTATATCTTAATTATTATTTTAACATCTCTTAAAAATACTATTTTAATATTATCAAATGTTTACATAACATAAAAAAATATTAAAATAAATGTGTTTTTATTTCAAGTTAATTAATTTTTTTAATATTCTCTATATTTATTTATGTAGGCTGATAATTATCTCTCCCTACAATATCTTTAAAATTTAAACATGATCTCTCCTTAAAAATGTAATTTCCTTATCATTGGATTTAAATATCATGTAATTTTATATTAAATTCAATTCCTCCATCTATTATTAGTTATTTACGTTGGATACTTAATATAATATTAGAGCTTTTGAAAATTCTTCTCCTTCAAACATAAAAAAAAAAAAAAAAAAAAAAATTGTATACGCTCTGATAACCAAAAAGAAAAACTCATGAGAAGTTATTAAATATTTGATGAGGTGTTGCAAGCCCATTGTTTGGATTGACGCACATGTAATTTTGAAGCTTCATATCTTTAGGTTATAGAGGTACAAAGTGCTAGTATTAGTTCGTGCCCACTTTTCTTTTGGAGCTGGGGCATCATCATGTTCCCACTTTATGGCCGTCTCTATCACCTGACATGCTTATATATAGTCCGTTCTCCCCCACCAAACCCCTCAACTAGCAACTGAAGCTTCAACAGATATCACGAGCCAGAGAGTTTTAGGAGTAGTATTTGTTTGAGCAATGAGCTCGACTGTTATAGATATTCCAGATGGAGAAGGGGTTGCCCCTTGCTCTAAAGAAAAGAAGGAGGAAGTTGGTGACATTTGTTGTCGATTCCCCATTGTTTTGTTTTTTAAAGAAATGAAAAGTAATAAGCATATGATGAGAAAAGTGATTCATAGTATCAAGGTTGGTGTTGCTTTAGTTTTCGTTTCACTGCTCTATCTAATTAATCCTCTGTATGAGCAAGTTGGAGAAAATGCCATGTGGGCCATTATGACTGTCGTCGTTGTCTTCGAGTTCTTTGCAGGTGATATGCTTAATTGCTTCTTAATTTGTACATGTATCAGGTTCGTTTCAGTTAAACTTACAAGTTTGCTATCTTTTTTTATACCTGTTTGTCAGGCGCTACACTAAGCAAGGGCATAAATCGAGGAATTGGGACTGTACTGGGAGGTGGACTGGGGTGTTTGGCGGCAATTTTCGCCCAAGCAATGGGTGGGGTTGGCAAAGCTATAATTGTCGGCATTACTGTCTTCCTATTTGGTATGGCTGCCGCGCTTGCAATAAATTTTCTTCTACCCAAGATTCAAGTTTTCCCTATGAGTCCATGGATGGACACAACTAAAGGAACTTTTTATATTCAAGTTTTCCCTGTATGAGTCCATGGATGGATAAACCATTGTTGTGTAATCAAGGGTTCGTTTTTCGACTTGTTTCAAGTCATTGCGATGATTTTTGAACTTTTGACTGGAATGTTGTTCTTAGGTGCGGCCGCAACATACACTCGACAGGTTCCAAACGTTAAAAAGAAATTCGATTACGGAGCAATGATATTCATTCTCACGTTTAGCCTGGTTGTAGTGTCGGGTTTACGTGCTGAACAAGTGTTGGAAATAGCCCGTGACCGTCTCTCCTTCATTGCCGTGGGCTTCGCTATCTGCCTCTTTATAAGTTTGCTCATCTTCCCCATTTGGGCTAGTGATGAACTCCATGATTCTTTAGTCGCCCGCTTCAAAGACCTTGCTATCTCTCTCGAAGGTATTCTATTCATTTCTTTTAACAGTAGATGGCATAGTAAACTTTCCCATATGCTTAAATATTTGGTTCTACATATGTTTTTTTTGTCCATTTCCACCTTAGCCCAAGGTTAGGGCCCGGGGCTGGACCTGGTGCTAGAACTTATACCTTACATTAAGCCTAATTAAGGAGAGATCTCAAATTAGTTGGGTACTACCCAGGCTTGTGATAAGTGTACCAAATTTATCATTCTAATCATTCCAAGTTTATACCCATGCTTGTTGGATGTAATTCAATATTTTTTAAATAAAGCTTCGAGTCCAAATGTCGTGCGTAGAAAAATTAATATTGAGTGAGTTTTGTCAATTAAAAATTTAATTTGATTTAGTTTCAAATTTAATTGAGACACAATGTAATTACTGAATATCAAAAGATTTATAGTCACAAATGTGAATTTTATTATGTTGCACCTATTGTAGGGTTCTTCAAGGAGTACTTTGGAAATGTCAATGAGAAGGAGAAGTCTAGTTTTAATTTCAGTAGTAAATGCAAATCAGTCCTGCACTCCAAGACAAAGGATGAATCATTGGTATATTATTCCTTCCTTTTTGTTCATAGTCTAGTATTTCTTTGTTTCTGTCATCTTAACAACGAAAATTAGTGCAGGTAAATTTTGCAAGTTGGGAACCTTGGCATGCAAAATTTGGGTTTTTCTACCCTTGGGGAATATACCTAAAATTAGGGGAAGATTTAAGAGATTTGGCTACAACCATCCTTTCACTTAAAGGCTGCCTTAGATCTCCTACACAGGTACGACTAAATCTTCTTCACAAACCAAAATGTTTCTTTGGGAAAATCTTTCATACATTATTCGCTTTTGCTGAAGTTTCTTTTCAAATACTGTTATCATCAGCCATCAGAAAGTAATACCTGTCGTCAGTCGGTGAAGGAACCATGTGACGCCATTGTAGCATCACTAGCATGGACACTAAGAGAACTGGGAGAAAGCATAAAAAAGATGAAAAAATGTGGATCCGAGGGTACCATATTACCCAAATTGAAGACAGTGAGGCAAGAACTAAGCCAAATATCGGGTCCTTCCACATTTGGAACTAATGATTTGGAGAGAACTGATGGGTTAGGATTGGCTACCTTCATGTATTCGATGATGGAGATGGTTGAAAAGATGGAAGAATTGGCAAAACATGTGGAACAACTTGGACAACTTGGAGGTTTCAGTTAGATTAAACATGTGCATATGTATTGATTGCACTGTACATATAAATAGGTGTATTACTCATTGGCCGGCTGTAAACATGAATTTTGAAACCATAATTTGAGGCTCATTAATCAAGTGGAAGTGAGTTGGGTTCCAAAATGTTGAATCTTGGTCGAATGTTGGTGTTATGTTAATTCTCGTTACCAACTTGAAACCCATATATAACTTTGAACTATTGACCTGTTACTTGAGTTTGTGCCCTACAAGGTAGATGCATTAAGGACTCGTGAGGAAGATTTGCAAGTCAAGATCGTATGCTTCTGGGTGTTCACAGATAAAAAGTACGAAATCAAGCGAGTGGACCGACGAACACGTGTTAAGTCTACTAAAAAGAGAAACACAAATTGATTTTTATATCACATTTATGCCAATTAATGAAATCATGTTACATAATAAACTAAACGTTTAATTTCGGTCCACTAAGATTACATAGGTTAATTCATCTACCTTCCTCCTTGCTGTCCTCATACTACGCATCCTGAGCTTCGAGATTAGGTCCATTTGGCTCATCAACGCGGGCTTGCATGAATGAATGCCTAGAGTTTTGTCTTTATTTTCTTAACTTCAACTATAATAACCCAACCACTTTAGTGTTCTTCAAAATTTTAAATGCATCTCCTCCATGTCGTGATAAACATGATTTAAACCTTGGGTGTCGTCTTCACAATTCATATACATTATGTTTGGACTTTTACTTGATAAATGAAAATTTCTTATTAATGAAAGTGAGTTTTTTTGTCATCTTTGCTTCTGAGGGGGTAACTGATAAAGTAATTAGTCAAGTTAGTTGAATTGGAGTTCGTTTGCCGCAGGTACAATGTTAATAAGTTGTAACTCTCTGTAAATGTGCTTAAATACAATTGTCATTCATCATGTACGCACTAAATTTTTGATGAATGAAAGAGATATTTTACAAAGGTTTCTTTTATTATTTACTTTAACAGTAACAACAAATGTGATGAAATAAATGTTAGTTTAACAATGCTTTTTAAAAGTGCTTTTTGGCTCAAAAGCGCTCTTGAGAAAAAGCTAAAATTTTTTTCATTTTCTTTTGGTCAAAAAAGTACTTTTTCAAAGATTTTTTTGTGTGCTTAAAGTATTTTTGAAAGATTCAAAAACACTTTGTTTAGTAATACTTTTATAATCCCAAAAGTGCGTTTGAGAAATAATGCTAAACAAAGCCTAAGATAACAAGCATTGATAGTTTTTGCATTATGCTTTGCCAAAGGAGGATACTTTGTGCAACAAATGAAAGCATATATAAGGGAAGCGTAGGATCAAGCATGCTTTTACCTATTAAGAGGAGATATGTTCTAGTTACCTTTTAACTTGTTTGGATTATATGCTCTACATTTGCTATTGATTTCTTTAAACTGCCAAATGGTACATTATTGCAACTTTGACTAGTTTTTTTATTCCCCCTATGTTCCAACAACAATAAAACAACGGTTTTGATGCAATCACATGTTTGTCTTTTTGATGATATGACTTGTGCTTTAATTTTGTTGAGCAACATATGAAGAATTAATTGTTGGATATAATACCTTAAAGTGCAGTATATTCGTTTTTGTATACTTATATTTTTCAAATAAATTGATTTAATAAAATATCAATTGATTATATTAATATTTATTGTATATTTTTCTCAACAATTTTTGCACGTAAATTAAAATATAAACAAATAATGATTTATTGATTATCTAGCGTTTAACTAATATTAAACGGTATTATGCGGTTGAATCGTAATATGGAAAGGCAACTTGTGTTGGTAAAAATAAATGGAAACGATGAAGCAAGATAAATGTATCACATTTACAAATGAATGTGTTTTCTTGCTAAATATAAAAATTTAATTTAAGGTTTTTTGAATTATTATTTAACTAATTATAATTAAATAATTAAAGTTTGAAAATGAAATGAAATTAATTAATCATTATGGATTCGTGGAATAAATTGGACAAAATAAGGAGAAAATATCTTTTTCTTTATTTTTAATTAGGGGTTTAGGCCGGTTTTAAAATTATTTAGGGAAATAGGTCGATTTTGAGAAACGCTCGCCTAGTTAGACGCGCTTGCTTTTGATTTTTTTTTTAATACAATTAATTTTTTTGGTCGGATGATTAAATATCGAGGGTTTTGTCCTTAAGGTTTAAGTTCGATTCTTCTCCAACACAATTTTCTTTTTAATGAATGTTTTTGACATATTAACTTTTTTAGTTAAATGGTTAAATAAAACTGATTTCATCCTTGAGATCTAAGTTCAATTCCTATTTCTTATAACAAAAATTCAAACCACAAAATTAAAACAAGCGCAAACCAAAAGTTTTTTTAGATTCAAATATTGAAACTTAAAAAGAGTAAAAACAAAACCTTTTTCTTAAATTGTCTTACTTTTCGCAAAAATTTTGGACTTGCAGAAGAAAAAGAATATTTATATTCTCCCTTAAGGGTAAATGAACAATTCTCTTTAGGTACCAAAGGCATAAACGATGCTTAATATGCCTTGTCATAGTTAAAATCTATCTAATAAGTTAAAAGACATGGTTATGAACGATGAGCTGTTGGATCAAAAGAAAATCACAAAATAATACAAAAGCACAAGGACAAAAACTCTAATAAATCTCCATTTATTGATAGTGATGGAGAAACCAGTAAGAAAAAAGGAAGATCATTTAAAATCATAGGATTCTTCATTGTGTTTATCAGAAACAATTGAAGAAGCAAAAGAGATTGAGATGGGTCATCTTCCAAAACAGGCAGCAGCCGTGATCGGCTTGCTATGGTTATGCAGTAATGTCATAAGTGTTCCAGATACAAGCGTCATAAGTGTTCTTTGCAACTCCGGTAGCTATTCCGAGAGCGATCCTTTCGCCACTAGTTTGGCCTTTGTCCTCCAAGACTTAGAGACCCTCACGCCTGAGCGCAAAGGTTACGATTACTTCAACATCTCCCCATACCCTAATGCTTTTGCCTACGGTCACGCGGCTTGTAACCAAAACCTCACCACCTCCGACTGTGCTGCTTGTTTGGGTGCTGCTAAAACCGTCATGCTTGCAACTTGTCAAAGTCGAATAGGGTCTCGCTCGGTGCTCCATGATTGTACCATTAGGTATGAGCAATACCCATTTGATGACTGAATTAAACACCTTTCCCACACACTCCACTCCATTGCTGTTAATGGACATCTTTTTTTTTTTTTGTTCTCTCTAATAATCTTTATTTTGTACCTCAAAAAAAGCAAGAGGTGCTTCCAACGCTGAAACCTTATCTATTTTGGTGTAATCATTGATTCATGTTTCTATATTCAGCTGTTCCCTGTCTTATCTAATTCTGGGTTCTTCCAGACAACAGAATTTGCATACAGGCTTTTCATTAACAATTCCCTTTAAGAATCTTTGATGGGTAAATAGCAGAGTTTAACATGCTTATCTGTCAAAATTCAAAGGAAAAAAGACATGGTTATGTTCGGTCCATGCAATTTGGTTTAGCCAAGAAAGAAGTTTCATTGCCACATTTCCAGGCTCCAGCAAATTTTCAGCAATTTTTTTACCGACATAATCTAGTTTCAAGAAAACACTTCTGCAATTTATGCAAGGCAAAGAAAATAAAACGTAGGAGAAAGATGTAGAGACCTCATTGAAATCTCTCTTAGCTAGAGCATGGAAGAAACTAGAAGTGAGGAGTAAAGAATTTGTTATAATTTCATTGATCAAATGAACAAGATTTCCAAGTTTCAACTCCCTACATTGCTGAGGAATATGAACCAGTTGTCGTATATGATCAACTATCAGAAAACATTACACCTATCATAATGAAACCTGAGAGCTTTATGAGCGTGAGTATTCCCGCTGGAGAAAAAGGGCATAAACAAGCTCATTCCATGTGTCAGGCACACCAGGCAAACACCAGTGGCTACAATCTTGCCGGTTCATTGGACCTGGCCCGTTTTCTGGGCCAAAATGATACAACGATGTATGCCCGTCCTGCCTTTGATATGTCATGGGAGTCACGTTCATCAGCTTTATCACTTGAAACCCTTGTGGGTGTTTTGACAATACACCAGAGACTATGACAACAAGTTTCCCAGTGTTATTCGGCAATGGACCAAAGTCAGGTAGCTTTAATTGATGACAGTGTCCACCAATATTCCAGGTGCCACCTCTGTTCATCCATCCATAATAATGATGATTAAATCATATTCATATCTTCGTATCATATATACATTTTCATCCAAAAGGGAAACTGAAAATAGATTAATAGCCAATGTTGAAAAATCGATTCATATAAGTATAGACTGCATAAAAATATCAAAACTATAAATGCTAAACAAATTCATGCCCATTAGCATTCAGCTTACCGGAAATACTTGTGTCAGAAAGCGAGTCATATCTACAACCCTCTTAAGTTCAATGCTGCTCTAATATGCAAACAATTGAAAACTTTCACATTTAAACTCGGCCAAAGGCATTTCATCACAGCCATGAATTATTGACCTTTTTAGTTCTATTACTTGCACATACAAGCAAATAAATATTTAACATAGCATCGTGTACTGTAACAATCTTAATGCGAATAGCAGAAAGTGTGAAGATTGTGAATAGAAAAAAAAGGAACAGGAATCAGAAATGAAGCATTGATGGTCAAAGAGAAAAGAAAGGGGGTATACCTGAAATGAACAGGAGCATAGGTGCGAAGCATAACTTGTGTCTTCTTTGTATCTACTTGACTGGCAACAAAGTCAACTAAAGTTTCGATGGATTTTTGGAATGCAGTTGTAAGGTCCATCTTCATCTTCACCTCCATCCCTTCTTGGAAATAACAACCACTACCACATTACATAAATCCGAAGATTAGACAATGTGATTATAAGGAGAACTAACAGCAGCTTTGTTAAACTAGCATCAAACAAACTGTAATCTGTTATCACACAGTCATTTCTATTGTAACAAAGGATGGATAACTTTAAGCATATTCTCTACATTTTCCATTTACAGGCATTGCACCTCAAAAACTAAGTTCATATAATTCACCATACACACACAGAAACAAGACATATAACACATAACATATATCATATATCAGGTTGATGATATTTACTGTTTTATTGTCTTCGCATAATTCCACCAATGGCCACTGTTAAAAACTAGCACATCTGCATCTTTCCACTGACGATGAGTCCAGGTCACGTGATCCAGTTTGAGAGTCATCCTAACATCTTTTGGAGACCCCTTTGGAGGACTGCCCTGCACCACTAGATATGGAGATCTGTAGTATTCAACCGTGCAGTTATAATCTTCAAACCTAAAAACCAAGAACCCTTTGTGCTTAGTAATCGGGTTCCCATTCACCTCATAAATTGAATCCTTGTTGGGAATAGCAGTAGCAAGCAAGCAAAGCATAGATTCCCATTGGTTCCTTCCAATGGAGTCACCAATAAATGCAAGGCGCCGGTTCCGCAACTTTTCCAGCATCATTGTTGCATTAAATCTGTCATCAAGATGATGAAGTCATGTTTTTTTTTTTATTTGCAAAGTGATAAAGTCATGCTCAATCAAACAGAATTTCTGAATAACATAGTTAACAGTAATGGGAACATCATAAAAGGAGGCATGCTCGTTTTGGCAAAAGAACCAAGTTAAAACCAAGGTGTAAAAATGATGCTAGCGCATACAAGAGGGAATTTTCAGCTTTATTTAACAAACAGATAAGTCCACTAATCAAAATGTTAAAAAAAATTTTGGGAACATTGCCTCCGTTGAATTAACTAAAAAAGTGAAGAAAAGGAAGAAGATATAAACTTATAATGCAGTTTCTCAGAGAATACAAATTTGACGCTTCAATGAAGGATTTTTAGGCTAATTCAAGGGAGAAAAAAGAAATTGTCGGCCATGAAGAAATAAGAAATTATTTGTAATGGGGAGAACGTACCAACAGATCAACAAACTGTCCACAAACTACAATAAAATTCGAATTTAATGGCAAAGGAATAAACAAAGACGCTAATCAAGAATAAAAGAACATGAATATTAAGGATAGATAAATAAGACATAACAAGTGAATCATCTTCCATAGACATGCCAAAATTCCAACCTCCTTCTAACCAAACAGACAAACATAGAGTTCAACACAGTTTGCTTCCATTCCTCTTTCCAGCAAGCAGAACAGAGATGGCACTAGTTACTAAAAATAAAGAGTCAGCAAAAGAGAAAGGAAAAGAGACCTTGGCAAATCGCAACCATGAGGTTGCCAACGCCACTTGGTGTAGTAACTATCAGGCCGACCATTTTCTAGACACCGGAAACCGCTATCTGCAAAAGGGCAATCTTGGCTTTGGTAAAGTGGGTAGTTATCGTCCCACACCCATTTCCCATCATAAATGTCACATGTATCTCCACCTCCATTTAGGAATCCCAGCCGTCCATTCGGATTTGCTGGTGCCTTAGCTACTGCTGCTTTTGCTTCTGATGGTAATGATGATGGAGTGGTAGTGCCACTACGTCCAAACAAAAAGAACCCAGGGTGGAGGACAGACCGGTAATCCAAGTAAAAGAATGCCCCAATGAAGAGACAAGTGACTAAAGTGAAGCCAAGAACACCCAAAAAAGGCTCGAGGGGGTTAAAGTTCTTGGATTTCTTGGAGAAATCTAAGTGGGCGGTCGTTTTGCTCAAGTCTTGTGAAGTTGTGTTCTTTGTCATCTTCCCCTTATGGAGTTACGGAGAAAGAGAAAAACAAAAGCAAAAATTTACAGAAAAGAATGCTTAAAAATAATATAGCAATCCCAAATTACCAAAACTCCAAAAAAAAAAAATGCTTTTAGCGGGCAGCTGTCTTAGCCAAAGAAACTAGAATGATTAAAAACTAAGTTGTAAACTTAGAAGAACACTAAACCAGAGTGAGGAAGAGAGAGAGAGAGAGAGAGAGAGAGAGTGGAGACAGATAGTAGGGAAAATGGCAGGCAACGGTTGGAGTTGGAGTTGGAGTCTTTGGGGCTCAAGCGGTCATTCGTGCGGTCCAGGACCTGTGTGGACCGCGGTTCTTGCGTGGTGGATATAGAACGTGGCAAAACGAAAATATAGAGCCCCGACACTAGCATCGCCCTGCCATTGATGGCAGGGAGGAGCTTCAAAAAGTGCAATTATTTCAACAGCATTTGAGGACAACATAAAATAAATCTGGGTCAGCTTATTTGTTGATAAGGCCACTAATCAATGACATTAAATTCCACGACTTATCTGAAAATAAAAAAAACATGAAAAATGAAATGGCCCTTAAACCAATGAACCAAAAAAAAAAAAAAAAGGAAATTGTCCTTAAAAGAAAAATAAATGGTCCTAAACTTTTTAAGGAATCTAGGTTGTGTTGGAGTTCTTTCATGACTAAATTGTTTCAGTATAGTTCAATAATGCATTTCTAGAGTCCAAAATGCTCCTTCTTTTTAATCTTCTTCTCTTTAATTTCGTCCCATTTCAATCTGTTTTCACTAATTATGTACTTTGCATTAATGGCCGAAACTCGTTCTTCATATTCCTTTTGTATCCCTTTGTACAATCTTATGAACACGGAATCATTTTTTCCATTAATAAAAAGATAAAATACACAAAAAAGAAATTTATAATTTATTATATCCGGCGGAGTTTGTTTGTTTGTTTTTTTTTTTTTTTTTTAAAAACGGTTAAAATGTGTAGTTATTTATACTTTCTAGAAAAAGCTAATAAAATATACTAGATTTTTTTATAACAATTAAATTGTATAATATATGTAAGTTTTATTATTCTGAATTAATGAAAATATTTTTATTATTCATTATTATATTATTGACAATTGATTTTTTCATCTTTCCTATTAAATTTATAAATATAATATTCATATTTTAAAACATTTATTTCAAAATTCAAATATATTATATAAAGCTTAAACCCAAATAATATATTCATTATTCCCCAAACTTAGAATAAACTAATTGTAACCCAAATCTCAAGTCCAAAATACCCAAATACAATTTATAAAATTTAAAGCCCAATTAAAAATCTAATTTAATAAAAATAATATGTTATTAATATATTAAACTTTTAATAATATTTTATGTATTACTTGTTATAATTATAAACATGTATTTTAATATACTAAATTACACATAACTATTTATGCTATATCTTTTATTATAATCTGTAATACAATAATAGATATATATTAATACTTATAAAATATATTATTTCATTATATAATACTACATCATATACAATAATAGTAGAGCATTACATAATATAGTAATTATTATCATATGTTATTGTTTATTATTGTACTGGTTAAAATATGCTTTAAGTCACTATATTTTTCTCACATTTGAAAATTAACCCTCCTACTATATTATATAATGTTATATCATATAGTGTATAATATATTAATAGTTTATATATATGCATCAATTATTAATATAATATTATGTATTATATTTTTATTATAATTTATATTATATTAATAGTTATATATAAAAATAATACATTATATATTAATTATTATTTTACTTTTTTTAAAAATATTCCCATAATTTTACTTTTTAACGTCTGTTACTATTATTTTTAAAAAATAAACAAAGACAGCATTAACTTTCTTTGCTATATGCACACACAGAACCATGAATGACGCATATTGCTTGCTGCTTCCTTCACCTACAAGGAAATGAAAAACAGATATCAAAATCATTGAATTCCAAAAATATCTTGTATTTTATATTTATTTTATTATTTGTATTTAAAATTTATAGTTATCATTTTTAACAAAGACACCTTTAAGATTTGAATTTATATTTTCTTTTTAAGAGTGTAATGTATTTTATTAATATATTTAATTCAGAAATTTCTTGTTCATTGTTTCAAGCTTTGGAGGACAAAACTAAAAGAAAACGATGGCAACTCTGTTCTCTCTCCCACTCGCTCAAATATATATACTTCAGAGTAATGAATTAATTAAACTTAATTAAATTAATTAAATAATACATAATACATAATTAAATTTCTTAATTAAAATTGAAAGGATGAATCATCCTACTCCACTACCCATATTATTCCCGTACTCATAGATTTATTTCCTGGATCGGCATCTAAGAAACGTAATTCATAAGACAATATTCTATTATTATGAAAAGCAAGTTAAAGCGGATTATGCTTTTTCTATTACATTTAATTTCATTCTGAATAAAAAAAATGAATAAAATTGAAATTCACGCAACTCATTGATCATAATAAACATGAATCTCATTTATCACTATGTCAAAAATTTATTGGTGACGCTTTTTAATGTTTTTTTTTTAATTCAGCGAATAACGTTAATAAAATTTGATTTAATTTGAAAAATAAAAAAATCGAATTAATTATTTAAGTTTATTATATTAAAATATTCTTGATTATTTTATTTTGAAAAAGTTTTTAAATATATACTGTTTCAAATTTATGTGTTCTAACATGAAGTTAATTATGCTATAATAATATTTTAATATTACATGTTTAATTTTTTAATTAAACTCGAAAAATTCCATTCAATTTGAATTTTTTTACAATCAAGCTGAAATGATAAAATAAGACTCGTCGACTCAAATTTCTTTCACTCAATACGATTCGATTCAATCGAACGTTGACCCCTAAACTTGCTTTTTTTTTTTTTTTGCTTTATTATCCCGAAATAATAAAAAAATGTATACCAATTGTGATGTACAGCGTATAAGAAAACCTTTGCCTTCAGAGTTTGGCCCCGTAGATACTCTGGCTATCATTAAAAATAATATAAATTGTTTTTGTCGGTTAGGACGACTTCCATTGATCATCGATTTTAGATTTCATATTTTACCTTGAAAAAGCAAATTTTATTTTATAACTTTAAACATCATTTGATAAAGTCCTTTTTCATAACAAGATTTATTCAAGTAAAAATTTAAATGAATGTTCTGTGGATAAATTTGTATTATTATCAAGAAGCATGAATTTTGGTACAGGAATACAAAAACAATGAACTGTATCTAAATAGTGTTCTTCATTCTGGGATGCTTGAATGAATGCCTTTAAACTGTTAATCATTAAATTGAATATTAAACCCCATGTTGGATTCTTCACTCATAAGCAGGCCTAGCACAGGACACAACATAATAAATGGAACCCATTTCTTGCTTTGACTTAAAATTACCACATTTTCAAGCTTTGGCTTCTTCAAAGTATTCATTTCAGCTTTGCTTCTCACCTAGGTTGCAGGAGATTACAATCAAATGCCTGGAAACCCATAACCAATATTGATTATAAGTTCAAGACACCATATCATATAGAACAAATTTGATGGGAATATCATACGCAAGAATTCTTCCAAGACTCGTGTTTCGGGTTCTGCGCCAACTTACAGCAGATAACATCTTTGATGAAAAGATGACTCCCACTTTCGTGTTAATATTCATTTATTAAGTTAAATATATAAGTATGAATAAAATTTTGATGTTTGTTTAATAAACGAATAAAAACGAATAGAGATTTGTTCAGTTTGTTTATGTTCACGAACAAGATCATTTAAAAGCTCGTCGTTTATTTATTAATGATATTTTCTTAAAAAATATTAAAATAATATCTGTGTGTACTTATTTATTGTTCAATCATATGTTCATGAACATATTCATTTAATGTTCGATTAAGTTAAATAAATATATTCATGTACATTAAACAAACGAACAGGAACACACATAATTTTAGATAAACAAACATGAATAAAAATTTAAAATTCTTAACAAACATAAATAAACTTAAAAATAAATAAACGAATACGTTCATTTACAACACTAGCGGTTCCATCTTTAGCATTAAACTTTCAATCAAAGTTTTAACCAAAAACTCATGATTTTTAGTTGTTAAGTAGTTTAAGGAAAAATGAAAAACATAAAAACAAATAAAAAGACGATAGAAAGTAAGATTGTTAAACCATTGCCAATGAGCTTGAGGTCTAGAACCCGGACGACGATCTCGGAGGAAGAATCCAGAGATGGGTTCGTCGGTATCGCCAGTATCGCATCGTGGGTCACGTCGATATCGCTGGTGAGGGAAAGAGGAGTGAAAAGGGGAAGAAAGAAAATGATTTTTTTTTTTTATGATTAGAAAATGGTTTTTAAGCGTGAAGAAAATGAAGCGTTAAAGGATTTACGGAAAAATTGGGGGTGTCACTTGCTGATGGTGACGGAGAAACCAATAAGAAAAAAAACAAAAAGACCATTTAAAATCATATGATTCTTCGTTGTGTTTATCAGAAACAGTTGAAGAAGCAAAAGAGATTGAGATGGGTTATCTTCCAAAACAGGCAGCAGCCATGATCGGCTTGCTATGGTTATGCAGTAATGTCATAAGTGTCCCAGATACAAGCGTCATAAGTGTTCTTTGCAACTCCGGTAGCTATTCCGAGGGCGATCCTTTCGCCATTAGTTTGGCCTTTTCCCTCCAAGACTTAGCGACCCTCACGCCTGAGCGCAAAGGTTACGATTACTTCATCTCCCCATACCCTAATGCTTTTGCCTATGGTCACGCGGCTTGTAACCAAAACCTCACCACCTCCGATTGTGCTACTTGTTTGGGTGCTTCTAAAACCGTCATGCTTGCAACTTGTCAAAGTCGAATAGGATCTCGCTCGGTGTTCCATGATTGTACCAGTAGGTATGAGCAATACCCATTTGATGACTGAATTAAACACCTTTCCCACTCACTCCACTCCACTCCACTGGTGTTAATTTTTTTTTTATCTCTAATAATGTTTATTTTGTACCAGAGGTGCTTGCAACGCCGAAACCTTACCTATTTTGGTGTAATCACTGCTTCATGTTTCTTTATTCAGCTGTTCACTTTCTTATCTAATTCTGGGTTCTTCCAGACAACAAAATTTCCATAAAGGCTTTTCATTAACATTCCCTTTAAGAATCTTTGATGGTATATAGCAGAGTTTAACATGCTTATCTGTCAAAATTCAAAGGAAAAAAGACATGGTTCTGTTCTGTCCATGCAGCTTGGTTTAGCCAAGAAAGAAGTTTCATTGCCAGCAATTTTTTCAGCAATTTTTTTACCGACATATTCTAGTTTCAAGAAAACAATTCTGCAATTTATGGAAGGCAAAGACAAAAAACGTAGGAGAAAGATGTAGAGACCTTATTGAAATCTCTCTTAGCTAGAACATGGACGAAAATAGAAGTGAGAAGTAAAGAACTCGGTATAATTTTATTGATCAAATGAACAAGATTTCCCAGTTTCAACTCTCTACATCAGTGAGGAATATGAACCTTCTTATCTTTTTTGGTGAAGGAATATGAATCATTTTTCGTATATGATCAACTATCAGAAAACATTATATACCCATCACAAAGAAACTTGAGAGCTTTGCGAGCGTGAGGATTCCCGCTGGAGAACAAGTGCATAAAGAAGCTCATTCCATGAATCAGGCACACCAGGCAAACACCAGTGGCTACAATCTTGATGGTGCCTAGGATCATGGCCCAAATGATATAACGATACATGCCCGTCCTGCCTTTGATATGACATGGGAGTCACGTTCATCAGCTTTATCACTTGAAACCCTTGTGGGTGTTTTGATAATACACCAGAGGCTATGTCAAGAAGCTTCTCAGTGTTATTAGGAAATGGACCAAAGTCAGGTAGCTTTAATTCATCACAGTGTCCTCCAGTTTTATAGTCGCCATCTCTGTTCATCCATCCACAGATAATGGTGATTAATCGTATTCATATCTTCGTATCATATATACATTTTGATCCAAAAGGGCAACTGAAATAGATTAACAGCCAATGTTGAAAAATAGATCATATAAGAAGTATAGACTGCATAAAAATATCAAAACTAAGAATGCTGAACAAATTCATGCTCATTAGCTTTCAGCTTACTGTAAATGCTTGTATCAGAAAGCGAGTCACATCTACAACCCTCTTAAGCTCAATGCTGCTCTAATATGAAAACAATTGAAAACTTTCACATTTAAACTCGGTCAATGGCATTTCATCACAACCATGAAATCTTGACGTTTCTAGTTCTGTTACACACACATACAAGCAATTAAATATTTAATGGAGCATCGTGTAATGTAACAATCTTAATGCGAATAGCAGAAAGTGTGAATAGAAAAAAAAGAACAGGAATCAGAAACGAAGTAATAATGGTTAAAGAGAAAAGAAAGGGGGCATACCTGAAATGAACGGGAGCATAGGAGCGAAGGATAGCTAGTGTCTTCTTCGTATCTACTCGACTGGCAACAAAGTCAACTAAAGTTTCGATGGATTTTTGGAATGCAGTTGTAAGGTCCATCTTCATCTTCACCTCCATCCCTTCTTGGAAATAACAACCACTGCCACATTACATAAAATCCAAAGATTAGACAATGTGATTATAAGGAGAACCAACAGCAGCTTTGTTAAACTAGCATCAAACAAACTGTAATCTGTTATCTCACGATCATTCCTATTGTAACAAAGGATGGATAACTTCAAACATATTCTCTACGTTTTCCATTTACAGGCATTGCACCTCAAAAACAAAGTTCAAATAATTCACCATACACACACAAAAACAAGATCATATCATATATATATATAACATATATCATATATCAGGTTGATGATATTCACATGTCATATGTTTTCTCGGGCCTCCACCAACGGCCGCTGTTGAAAACTAGCACATCTGCATCTTTCAGATGATGAATCCAGGTCATCTGATCCAGTTTGAGAGTCATCCTAACATCTTTTGGAGACCCCTTTGGAGGACTGCCCTGCACCACTAGAAATGGAGCTCTGTAGAATTCAACCGTGCAGTTATAATCCTCAAACCTAAAAACCAAGAGCCCTTTCTGTCGAGTAATAGGGTTCCCATTCACCTCATAAATTGAATCCTTGTTGGGAACACCAGTAGCTAGCATGCAGAGCATAGATTCCCATTGGGTCCTTGCAATGGAGTCACCGATAAATGCAAGGCGCCGGTTCCGCAACTTTTCTAGCATCATTGTTGCATTAAATCTGTCATCAAGAAGATAAAGTTATGCTCAATATACCTCTTCAATCAAACAGAATTTCTAAATAACGTAGTTAACAGTAATGGAAACATCATAAAAAAGAGGCATGCTCGTTTTGGCAATGAAACCGAGTTAAAACCAAGGTGTAATAATGATGCTAGAGCGCACAAGAGGGAATTTTCACCTTTATTTAACAAACAGATAAGACCATTAATCAATATTTTAAAAAAAATTATGAACGACGCCTTCTTAGAATGAAGTAAAAAAGTGAAGAAAAGGAAGAAGGTATAAACTTAGGTTCTCAGAGAATAACAATTTGATGCTTCTTCAATAAAGGATTTTTAGGCCATTTCAAAGGAGAAAAAAGAAATTGTCAGCCATGGAGAAATTATTCGTAATGGGGGAAGACAACATTCTGAGACATCATGAATGAGCAATGCCAATAGTTAAGACTGGAACGTACCAACAGATCAGCAAACTGCAATATAATTCGAATTTAATCGCAAAGAAAATAACAAAGACACTACTCAAGAATAATTTTTAAAAAATGAACATTAAAGGATAGATAAACCATAACAAAAATAACAAGTCAATCATCTTCCATAGACATGCCAAAATTCCAAGCAGGAAAACATAGAGTTCAACGCAGTTTAGCTTCCATTACTCTATCCAGCAAGCAGAACAGATATAGCACTAGTTACTAAAAGTAAAGAGACAAAAAAAGAGAAAGGAAAAGGAACCTTGGCAAATCACAACCATGAGGTTGCCAACGCCACTTGGTGTAGTAACTATCTTGCCGGCCATTTTCTAGACACCGGTAATCTCTATCTACAAAAGGGCAATCTTGGCTTTGGTAAAGTGGGTAGTTATCGTCCCACACCCATTTCCCATCATAAATGTCACTTGTATCTCCACCTTCATCCAGGAATCCCAGCCGTTCATTCACATTTGCTGGTGCATTAGCTACTGCTGCTTTTGCTTCTGATGGTGATGATGACAGAGTAGTAGTGCCACCAAGTCCAAGCAAAGAGAACCCAGGGTGGAGGACAGCCCCGTAATCCAGGTAAGAGAAGGACCCAATGAAAAGACTAGTGACTGAAATGAAGCCAATAACACCTAGAAAAGGCTGGAGGGGGTTAAAGTTGTTGGATTTCTTGGAGAAACGTAAGTGGGTGATTGTTTTGTTGAAGTCTTGCGAAGTTGTGTTCTTTGTCATTTTCTTCTTCTGAAGTTACAAAGAAAGAGAAAAACAAAAGAAACACCAACACCGATTAACGAGCTGTGTTCCCAAAAATTTACAGAAAAACAGGTGGTTTTAAAGGAAAGATTTCAGAGAGGAACAAAAAGGAAAGGTAGGGTCTTTCGTCTTTGTAAGGAACATACTGCATGAAAGGCTTAAGTATGATTCTTTTTCCCTTTATTAATGTCTTAATTAAGGAAGAAAACGAAATCATTCAAACAATAGAAAACGTTTATAATTTTGCTCTTAGCTTTCACATCCCGAAATATAAAGTTAAAAAGCTTGACAAAAATAGAAATCTTTCAAGCATTCAATAAGTTTTTCATACTTTAATTCTGCATTAAAACGTGAAGAAGACAAATAAATACTCCCATCATCCAAATTAATATAGCAATCCCATGTTATCACGACCCCCCAAAAACAAGCTTTCCGCGTGCTGCTGTGTTAACTGACCCGATTTGATTCGACTGACAAAATTTATCTACTTGAAAAATAAAGTCAAATCGGATCGGAAAATATTACATTATCACATGTAATTGTGACATGTGTTTTTAAACTTAATTTGAGTTTGATTTAATTTAAAAATCGATTAAATTATAACTCTGATATCATTAGATATAACACTCATTACCTGACTCGATTGTCGGGTTTGAACAATAAAATGTCATGATGCAATCATAAATTAATTTAAAATTTTACTAAAGCAAATGCACTTATGCATTTATAGTATAACTACGGTGAAGAAAGATATCGTTCCCACGAAAACTAAAAATACTAATAATTATTGTCTTTCAATTATTTAATCGAAAAATTGAAGTGATTGATTAAAAAATAAAATTAACTAAATTAATTAACTACGAAAACGATAAAGAATAAAACAAAAAAATAATCGAATAAACAATTAAGAAGATAAACAATACCCAGGAAAAAATTCACTTAGATTTCATATGTCATTATCAATTCAAATTATGCAATTTCTTCACTTAGTATATTGATCCGTAGAAATCTCTAAATTATACTAATATCTCTCTTCAAGAATAAGAGTAACTAACTATAGGTTAATTAATTAAAATTTCTTTCTAATTAAAATCCCTATTATCAAATTAACTCGATTTATGGATTCTCCTATTAGATTTGACTCTAATTTGGTAGATTTATGTTATACTATTTTTAGAATTGCATGCAACTCCACTCAATTACGCTGGATTAATATCCCAAAAATATTAAACCAAGAATTAAGCACACATAATTTAGAACAAGATCTAAGTCTATATTGCGTAAAATAAAAATAAAAAAACAAAATTCATCATAAGGTTAATCTCTCCTGAGTATTTAGAAAATTAGTTCATGATCCTAAATAAAAACATCTAAAACAAAGTATAACCACAAGAAACAAATAAACTCATGATAATCTTCAAATAAATCAAAAGGGAATCTTCAATCTTGATGGAAATATGCTTCAAAATCGGTTTCGATGCTATTTTTTGAGCTGTTTTCTAGAGTATTCTATGATGACTCACTTCTATTTTCTTATTTTTATCATATATGAGTCTTAAAATGTCAAGAAAAACCTAAAAAACGCTTTCCCTGCAAGTTTGGAGTGCAAATAGCGAAGTCGACACGATCTGAAGATGTTTACCAGGTACCTAAGGAATTACCTCCTCATAGGTTACATGACCATAGAATTCCCCTATTGGATGAGGCCAAAGTGGTGAAAATTAGACCATATAAGTATCCTCCTATTTAGAAAGTAGAGATTTAGAGGCTTATTGGTGAGATGCTGCAAAATGGTGTCATTAGAAATAGCAACAGTCCTTTTGCTTCACCAGTAGTAATGGTAAATAAGAAAGATAGGTGCTAGAGGTTATGCATAGATTACATGCAACTCAATAGCTCACCATCAAGGACCAATTTCCAATCCCTATTATTGAAGAACTTGGGGTAGCAACATATTTTTCTAAGCTATACTTAAGGTATAGTTATCACCAGATTAGGATGTGGGATTAAGACATCCACAAAATAGCCTTCAAAACTCATGTAAGGCACTATGAATTTGTGATCATGCCCTTTAGCCTCACCGATGCCCCCACCAATGTCCATTACTTATAAATACAATGTTCGAAAAGCTTCTCAGAAGGTTAGTGTTGATTTTTTTAATGATATTCTTATGTACTCTAATGGATGGCATAAAAATTTATCACAATTAAGGGAGGTCTTACATGTTTTGAGGGATAACCAAGTATTTTCAAAAATGAGTAAATGCAATTTTGGTACATCTCAAATAGAGTATATTGGTCACATTATCCAACATGGATTAGTATCTATGGATGCATCCAAGGTAGAAGGAATTTTGACTTGGCCTCAACCACAATTTGTCAAAGAGTTTCGAGGGTTCCTTAGGTTATCAGGGTACTACAAGAGATTCATTAAAAACTATGAAATGCTAGTCAGGCCCTTAACTGCGCTATTGAAGAAAGATGTTGAATGCCAATGGGGTACAGAGGCACAAACAACATTTGAGCAGCTAAAACAAGTAGTATGTCAAGCTCTAGTGCTAGCTCTTCCAAATTTTGAGGAACAATTTTCTCTTGACCAAATATTTTTAAGTGACACAATGAATTATTTTATCGTGTATTAACGCTTAGTTCTCATGTATTATTGAAGGATCGATCGACACCAATCCGGGAGATTATTAACGTTAGGATAAAAATTATTAATTCGAGTGATTATTCTAAGGGTAAGTGTTAATGGAAATCAAAAACCAATTTATTGTATCACCCTTATTAACGATCGTTATTAACGTAAGATCACCATTTGTTGATTGAATTGATAATCTAATTATTAGATCCACGTGAAGACATTTTTAGAGAGTTGTTGCACATCAGATCTACAATCAGTTGTGGATTTTAACACTAAACAAAAATAAATCTATGTTTTATATTGATTAAACTCATTATTTTTTAAAATATGTTTGATAAGGATACTTTAAGTTTCCATAAAGAGAGATAAAACCAATCGATTTAGGCTGTGTCAAGTAAGTGATTCGGAATCATTAATTTTGGTGATGTGTGATTTGTTGATTATTAATGATATGAAAATATGAAAATCTCATTCTCATGTTATGTGATCTTATGACATATGTGATTTTCACGTGATTTATAAAATGTGAAATTTTGGTACAATGTGTACATATGTGATTTGCATGTTAAACATGGCTATATAATTTCAGTGATACTGTTCACGATTTTGAATATGTGGTAACTTGTCTGTGAATATTGGTGGTTTATCCACAACCTACATGACAGTTTGTCTGTAAATTTGGAGTGTTTGGATAGACGAGTTTTGGGGAACTCGATTTTGGAGTATAGTGCTTATGGGTAGGATGTTTTAAAAGGATTTGCACAATTGTTTTACAAAAACTGCATTGTCATGATCATGTGCATAAAGAAAATTGATCAATTTATATGATAAGTATGTGCTCATTGTTACTTGATTTGTATACTGAATTCCTACTTATTACTTGAGTTAAGACTCACACTGAGCTTTATAGCTCACCCCCTTTAGTTTTTTGATTTTACAGATAACCTCGAGACTAGGATTCGACGATGGCATTTGGAGGAGTTTCTCGATTTTTTAAAATTAAAATAATTAAATTTTATTTTGATATTTTGAGTTTGTAATTAGTTTGAGTATGGACTGTGGCATGAGACATTACTTTGGGAATTTTATTCTGATTTGCATGACTTAATTGCATAAAATTAAGTTTTAAAAATGACATAAGTTAGTTTTTGATGAGATTTCACATGAAACTTGGTTTGTAAAATAAAGTCCGTCAATAATACATTTTTTCCATTGTATTTCAAACAAATGAGTTTTTAATAAAATTAAACCTAGTTTTCAAAATTATTAATGTTTACAAATGAGTTTTCTAAAGGCATTTGATTTATGAAGTTAATATGTTTTTATTTCCGAAATAATGATGAATAATCAAGTTCTCTAAATTCTGAATAAAAAGAAAAATGATTTAGAAGTATGATTGAAAATCCGAAATAGTTATGAATAAATGATTGAATATTTACAATTGAGATATTATTTATTTTGATTTTTGAAATTTGCACGATTTTTACGAAATTAAAATAATTGTTTTATTTCGTTTGTTTTAAATTGATAAGTCAATAGTTGTAAAATATTTTTCAAAATTTTTGAAAGTTTATTTCGGTCATTTTCGTAGACAAATAGTTTTGAAATGTGAACATTCGATTTCAGTAGTTTTGAACGAACTGCGCAAATGATTTAAAAAATACGTTTGAAATTATGAAAAAAAAATTTTCTGGGCCATTTCAATAGTCAATATAGCTTTTCGAATTCGACATTAACGATTGGATCAAGTTTGAAGTGTTATATTTATCTTGTCGAGGCTAAAGGAGCCAAGTTGCTTACAGATTGACCTTACCTGCTGGATCACAAAGTCATCCTAGATTTCATGTGCCACAGCTGAAAAAGCACATTGGTCAAGCCCCTCACACTCCACTACTATTTTTGGTGGGAACTAATGGTGACCTTCTGAATATACCAACTAAAATTGTAGATAGGCGTATGGTAAAAAGGGGAAACCAAGCAATAACCAAAGAAGTTCTAGTGGAGTGGACGCATACCTTTCCTGAAAACTCTATATGGGAGAATTTCAACGAGTTTGCCAGAAATATCCAGAGTTTGATCCTTGAGGACATGAATAAGGTTCGAGGAGGGAGTTACTGATATGGAAGAAAATGTTGCAGCGTGGCAACTGTCCGTCATTTAAATTTCTGTTATTTATGTTAATGAGTTGTAATTTTTATTTTTGTTGCTAGTTGGAAAATACTTACGTTTTGTGTTTAGTTAAACGGTGCGTAGGAGGTAAGTTAAAACGCATCATTTTAAGTCCAAGTCTCTTAAGTAAAAACGGTGCGTACTATGGGTAACAGTTTTGACAGCTGTCATTCTGGTTTTTTGGTCTCTTAATTCGTCCCAATTTGAGCACCAATCAGGCCTCAAGGAGGAATTTTTACTTAAATAATACAAAAAAATAAATTAATAACCAAAATGGTATCCCCAAATTATTATTTACCAAAATGGTATGTTTAGTTAAGTGGAGGAACTCTAAATGGCGGCACTCAGGGGTATT
The DNA here is from genome assembly GCA_039519145.1 of Kokia cookei. Classification (NCBI taxonomy): domain Eukaryota; kingdom Viridiplantae; phylum Streptophyta; class Magnoliopsida; order Malvales; family Malvaceae; genus Kokia; species Kokia cookei. The sequence goes on along the minus strand of CM076908.1, from coordinate 4,781,022 downwards.
TTTGACACGTGTTTTTTTTTAATTTTATTATTATTATTATATATTTAGAAATAAAAAAATATTATTTTATTAGTGGAGGGATTTAAAGTGGCGGCACTTAGGGGTTTTTTTCAAAAAAATACGAGAAAAATACGACAAAAAAATACCTGACATCCAGTGGAGGAACACAAAGTGGCGGCACCAATGTAGGATTATCAAGTGGCGGCACTCAGGGGTGTTTTGCCACTTGGTAGCACCCCATTGTACCGTGTGTGTGTGTTTATTTTATTTTATTTGTGAAAATAAATTTGGGTGGTTGAGAATTTTTAGTGTTTGTGATAAAAATTAAATAAAATAAAATTTTTGTTATAAAATAGGAGTGAGGGAAGCAAATAAACGGGAAAGAAAGAAAGGAAAGAAAGAAATAAAGGAAGAAGGAGAGGAAAGAAAGAAAGAAAGGAAGAAGGAGAGGAAAGAAAGATAATGCATTTAATTTTAATTTTATTTGAGTATGATATAAATGGGTAAAATCATATTTTATTTAATAAATTTTATTTAATTTTTAACAGATTTATTGAAGATGGATAATCAATTTTTTGTATGCATTTATTTTGATGGAGTAATTTCGAGAACATCGGTTGGATGTATATTTGATTGTCGGGAACAAATAGGAATGAGATTTAGTCGAAATATCTCGGTTGATGATATGAAAGCAAGGATTAGTGCAAAAATTTTTAGACGTTGTGGAAGAAGGATCTCGAAACTTTTCTACAAGTTTCCAGTTTCGATAGATCCTATCAAATTCACCGAGATGGAACTTGTAGACGACGAAGACGTGGAGACAATGATCGCTCTTTATTGTGAGAATCAAAGTGACCCAAATGCACCGGTTCAATTGTTTGCTGAGTTAGTTGATGTGGAACCTGTACAAAATGAAGATTCAACTCCGTGTATGGTGGTTCCAGTATCGTACATTGAAAGTCAATCAATCGTACGTGGGCTACACATCGATCTTAATACTGCTGCACCCGAGAATGATGCAGATCAAGATGGTGGATATGATAGTAGTATTCCTTCTGATAATGAAGTCAATATTGATAGTGATCCGGATGTGGATGAGGTCCCAGATGATATTGACGAAGAAGGGGTGAATGGCGATGAAAATCCAGTCGAAAATCCAGTTACACATATTGTGATGCACAATAATCCTCCTGGGGCACACATGTCGCTTATAAACCCCGATACGACACATGCCGAGTTCGCTGAATACCCTGAAATAGTACCTGCTCACCGATTGGCCGTCGCAGCAGATTGTGAAGAGTTGTTTGTGGGCCAAAAATTTGAATCCAAGGAAGAATGCATATTTGCTATTAAGCGATATAGCATGAATGTGTCGATAGACTACAAAGTCGCAGTGTCTAAACCGACATTGTATATTGGAGAGTGCTGGAAGTCGACGGAAGGTTGCAAGTGGCGGGTGCGAGCTGCATTTATCCAGAAGTCACAGATGTGGGAGATAAGAAAAATTGATGGGCCTCACACATGCAGTTCAACACGTTTGTCAGAAGATTACCGAAAACTTGATTCCAGAATCATCTGCACACATATCATGCCAATGGTTAAGGACGACCCGACCATCAAGGTTTCTACATTGATTGTGGACATGCAATCACGATTCCATTATCGGGTTTCATATCGAAAAGCATGGATTGCGAAACAGATGGCAATGGAACAATTGATCGGTGATTGGGATGCATCATACAATGAGCTACAAGGATGGATAGCCGCAATGCGACAGTACGTACCGGGTACTGCGATTGAGTTGGTGACACGACCTTATTATAGCTCAGATAACAACATGCAATCGGGAAGAAGAATTTTTCAGTATATATTTTAGACGTTTGATCCCTGCGTTCGAGCATTTCCTCACTGCAAGCCATTTTTCCAGGTAGATGGAACGTGGCTATACGAGAAATATACGCAGATCTTACTAATTGCGGTGGCTCAAGACGGGAATCAAAACGTGCTCCCAATAGCATTCGCTATTGTGGACAAAGAAGACATGGAATCTTGAGAATTCTTCTTGAGAAACCTGCGGATGCATGTGATTCATAACGATAATATTTGCATCATCTCTGATAGAGCGAAGGGTATTATTACGGCCATTAGGCGTATTGGTGTACCATGGAAATCGGTTTACTGCAGCCGACACATTGCGGCTAACTTCCAACGAGAATATAAGAATGCAGACTGGCGGAGACAACTTGTGAAAATGGGTAAAAAAATAAAGTTTCAAATTATATTTTTAAGGTTTTAATTTTAGACTGTAACTTATGTTTTCTTAATATTCCTACAGCGTACGAGCTAGAGCCACACCGATTCCGGCAAAGAATGACCAGACTTGAGAGTGACATGGAAGGTCAAACGAACAAGCCTCTACGCGAGTGGTTGGGTACCATGGAGCCGTGGCAATGGTCTCAAAGTTTTGATGAGGGGTATCGATATGGTCAAATGACGACCAACCTGGCAGAATCGATTAACGGCGTGTTCAAGAGAATACGACATCTTCCTATTTCATCCGTGTTCTCCACTACATTCTATAGGCTAGCTACCTTGATGCCAGTAATGGGAACGCGACAAATCGATCAGATAAACGCTGGTTACGTGTTTGTCGAAGCTGTCAGGAATGTAATAGATGCAAACCGTCAGAGTGCGAGGACGATGAACGTTGAAATATATTCACGACAGTTTCAACGATTTCAAGTTACTGAGACTATTGGTCGTCGACCTGGTATCCCACATAAGTCATATAGGGTTGATCTCCAAAACAGACACTGTGATTGCAGGAGGTTCAATACACTTCGTTATCCCTGTGCGCATGTCGTTGCAGCTTGTGCTAAAGTGTCACTCAATGTTGAATAGTTCATCGACCCCGTTTACACTCTCCATCGTACGTTACGTATCTGGGAAAATGAGTTCCCCGTCCTGCCAGACTTGTCCACATGGGAGGTACCTCCGATGACTTTCGAGCTTATCCCGAACAAAGGTTTACGGAGGAATCCAAAAGGTCGTCCTCATATCACCAGAATCCGCAACGAAATGGACATTATGGAGAAAACAGACGGGGGCAAACTGTGTGGACTGTGTAGGCTAGCTGGGCATACTCGACGTAATTGCCCTCAACGAACCTATCATATTGGGCAGTCATCCGGATCAAGTAGGGCCTAAACTCGGTTCATCATCATATACCTCTTAATTTTATTTTTACATTAATTTTCAATATTATCCACTTGCGTCTTAGTCACTAAATTATTTATATCTTGAGGTAAAGAATTCAAAATTATAATTCGTTTGATGTTTCTGAAATTAGAGTAAAATATCATTTTAGCATAAAAATTATATATCCTCTAATTTTTCATCTCTCAAATTCTCTACACTTTTCTTCAAAAATATCTCACTTAATAAAAATGGTAAAATTACGCTTTAAGTCCCTAACCTTTTCAACTTTACGGTTTAGGGTTTCAAGTAATAGGTTTAATGTTATGAAATTTAAATAAATGATCAAATAGGTTAAAATATATGTACATTATGGAGGAAAAATTCATCATTAGAATTCATCAACAGTCAAATTTAAACACTATTAGATACAAACCTAGTATACATGATTAGATGGTGTGGTTCTCGAGGTATATCTTCGTGGTGGCCGGCGTCTACGTCGAGGTTGCTCGTCAAGTTCATCACCATCATTAAGGTCCATTTGCACCGGAGGAGTAGAGTATTGCCCGGGAGGAATAGTGTATCGCGATGCCTCATCAAACTCAGCCTGATATCCTTCCCTATAGTATTGTGGTGGCTCGTCAAATTGAGGCTGATATCCTTGGCTTGAGCATTGCGGTGGCTCGTCAAATTGAGGCTGATATCCTTGGCTTGAGCATTGTGGTGGCTCGTCAAATTAAGACTGATATCCTTGGCTTGAGCATTGCGGTGGGTCGTCAAACTGAGGCTGATATCCTTGGCTTGATGAGCTATGCATATGTGATGATCCCGCAAAATCAGGACGATAAGAATCATCGTCATTCAATGCCTCTTCATTATTTATATCTTGTTGCTCTGACACTGGCTGTGGCTCTGGGGCAGGAGCTACATGATAGGGGCGATCTTGTCGAGACATGTATGGGGGAATTATCATCGATGAAGCACCAATCAAATATGGTTGGCCAAACTCAATGAACCATTGCATGTACTGCACCGATGGCTGTAAATCCGGAGTGTACTCCATCGGAGGTACTCGAGTCATTCGGTTGTTCCACACATAAACATATTGTCCATGCACACTCCCCCAATCACAATTTGCTTTCCCCTTCTTATCCATCCCATGGATAGACCCTAATTGGAATGGCGATTGCGGGATACGCTGTTTACAACCAAACTGCTGGAGTACTCGATCCCCGGCATACCACTCCATTGTTTGAAAATTGATTATCGGTGCGTTAATGCACCATTGGTCTGAGTGGAGGAATGTTGAGGCGGGAATAACAGCGGTAATTTCTGGCTGTATATATGGGGTCCAGATGAACTGCACAATTAATAACATGTCAAAATATTAATTAGATTAAAGTAATATAATTTACTAACATGCAACCATATTAACACGAGTCAAGTAATATAAATTAACATGTTAATGAATAACATACCCCTTCCCCAGCATATTGCTCTAGCATCAAACGATACATGGGAACTGTGTACTGCCTCCCGATCCCCGATTTTGTTTTCCATCTAAGAAAACAAACAATAAATTGTTAGATTAATATAATTAATAAAATATGTCAAATTATTAAAATTTAGGGTATATGGTAATCACCTGTTAACGAGTGGAAAAACATATGTTTGGTGCCTAACGGATGCCAAGAATGACATCCGATATAGTGCCCAAGATTGCAATAGCACTAGGCATCCACCTATATCCCGAGAAGAAGGGTTTGTGGCGCGACAAAGTTCTCGGTATAGCATGGCATGCACCGCAGATCCCCAACTATATTCATGAATCTTTCGCAAATCTCTTAGCAAAGACAAATACATCAAGTGAATCTTATTGTTATTTGCGTCCGGCATGAGTATGCCCCCTATCATTAGCAAAATATAGGCTCGAACGGCCGAAGAAACCTCCATTTCAGTTGCGTGTTCGGGTAAGTGCTGAAAATTGCTCTTCAACCATGTAAATAACAACGACGTGAAGTCATTGTTATTACTAGGTGAGCGACCTAGTAACTGGATGCACATCGTTGCCGGCTCTTGAAACGAACATTGATTGGTAGCCCTAGTTGGACCGCAACATCCTCCAATGTCACAGTGCACTCCCCACAAGGCAGATGAAATGTGTGGGTCTCCGTGCGCCAACGCTCCACCAATGCACTGATTAAATAATATCTTAACTCAAATTTTTGGATTACGGAAGCAGACGTTCATGAGGGGGAATTTAAGGCCCTGTGCACGACCCCTCAATGAACGATACGCAAACTCTTCCTGTTAATTTACAAAAATAATTAGTATAACCAAAATTAATTTTGTAAACAAATAATAATATCGTGAATGACATAATGAAAAAATAATTATTTTTTTACATTCATATTGCCTTGGTGTGTATCTGCATTTACTGATTTGGCTATGTGAGGACGTTCCGAGTTAATTAATGAAGTCATTCTGTAACTTGAAAAAAATTATCAATTAGTTCAATACATAAGTTTACTAATATAATACAAAAATAATAACTAAATACCAAAATGTGTTATTTACTAAAATTGTACAAAATATATATTTATAAACCAAAATAGTATCCACACACCATTATTTACTAAAATGGTACAAAATAATTTATTTTGTACCATTTTGGTAAATAATATGATGGGGATATTATTTTGATAATTAATTATTTTTTATATTATATTTTGGTCAATAATATGATGGAGATATTATTTTGATAATTAATTATTTTTTATATTATATTTTGGTCAATAATATGATGGAGATATTATTTTGATAATTAATTATTTTGTATATTATATTTTGAAAATTAATTAGCCAAGTTTAATTTTTTGTGAATTATTAAAACTCTCTTATTTTTATAAAATAATAAATTTTTTAATTTCATAATTGTAACTAATTTTAATTATAACTTAAAAATAGATTATTGTTAATTTTATTAAACACTTGTAATAGTTTTCTTTCACATTTTATTAAACAATCTTATGACTTGTATAATAAAGTTACTAACTAACAAAATTAAAATATTATTAAATTTTAAATCAATAAATATGAACAATATTTTTTACTTACTACTACTAACAACAAAATAAAATTACTAACTAGCAAAATTAAATTAAAGTAAATTAATAATAACATAATAACAAGCTTACATTTCTTCTTCTCCTCTTAATTTACTCACCAATTATAACAACATTAAATAACAAATCAATTAAAAATTAAATTAAATAAAACAAAAAACTTAAAATAATCAAATTAACTAACAAATTAAAATATTTTAAAATTAATCATACTTAAAATATTAACTAAACTTACCTTTCTTCCACTCCTCTTAATTTACTCTTTTAATCAACCTATTAAACAAATAAAATTATAATAACAAATCAAACACATTACCACTACTAATTAACAAATTAAAATATTTTAAAATTAAATTTAAAAATAAACACATTACTTTTTTTTTTCCTCTCATTCTTCCCCTTTTTCAACTTCTTCCTTCTTTCTTTCTTTCTTTCTCTTTTTTCTTTCTTTTTTTCTTCATTTTTCGTTGGCCCCCCCTCCCACCTATTTTATAACAAAAAATTTTATTTTTTTTAATTTTTATCACCAACAAAAAAATTCCCAACCACTCAAATTAATTTTCACCTCTTAAAAAACCCACACAAACACACACACACGGCACAATGGGGTGCTGCCAAGTGGCAAAACATCCCTGAGTGCCGCCACTTGATAATCCTCCATTGGTGCTGCCACTTTGTGTTCCTCCACTGGGTGTAGGTATTTTTTTGTCGTATTTTTCTCGTATTTTTTTGAAAAAAACCCCTGAATGCCGCCACTTTAAATCCCTCCACTAATAAAATAATATTTTTTTATTTCTAAATATATAAAAATAATAATAATAAATTAAAAAAAACACGTGTCAAAAAATACCCCTGAGTGTCGCCATTTAGAGTTCCTCCACCTAACTAAACATACCATTTTGGTAAATAATAATTTTGGGATACCATTTTGGTTATTAATTTATTTTTTTGTATTATTTAAGTAAAAAATCCCCTCAAGGACGATTATGAATGAACAGACATGAAAATCTAATCCTTTCTATCCTTCTTCCCTGAAAATCCTTCTGCTCTTTCTTCTATCTCTTCAAATCTCTATTTTCTTCTTGTTTCTTCTCAGGAAGGCAAAGAGAAAACGTAGGAGAAAGATGTAGAGACCTTATTGAAATCTCTCTTAGCTAGAACATGGACGAAACTAGTAGTGAGAAGCAAAGAATTTGTTATAATTTAATTGATCAAATGAACAAGATTCCAAGTTTCAACTCTCTACATCGGTGAGGAATATGAACTTTTTTTTTTCGGTGAAGGAATATGAACCATTTTTCGTATATGATCAACTATCAGAAAACATTAAATACCCATCACAAAGAAACCTGAGAGCTTTGTGAGCGTGAGGATTCCCGCTGGAGAACAAGTGCATATAGAAGCTCATTCCATGAATCAGGCACACCAGGCAAACACCAGTGGCTACAGTCTTGATGGTGCCTAGGATCACGGCCCAAATGATATAACGATACATGCCCGTCCTGCCTTTGATATGACATGGGAGTCACGTTCATCAGCTTTATCACTTGAAACCCTTGTGGGTGTTTTGACAATACACCAGAGACTATGTCAAGAAGTTTCTCAGTGTTATTAGGAAATGGACCAAAGTCAGGTAGCCTGAATTCATGACAATGTCCTCCAGTTTTATAGGTGCCACCTCTGTTCATCCATCCACAAATAATGGTGATTAATCATATTCATATCTTCGTATCATATATACATTTTGATCCAAAAGGGCAATTGAAAATAGATTAACAGCCATGTTGAAAAATCGATCATATAAGAAGTATAGACTGCATAAAAATATCAAAACTATAAATGCTAAACAAATTCATGCTCATTAGCTTTGAGCTTACTGTAAATACTTGTATCAGAAAGCGAGTGATAAGTGAATTATTAGAGCAATTTATTTGTGTATTTTGATTAATTTTGAAGGAAAATAATTTTAATTTCTTACATTTCTTATCAGGTACACAAATTGATGCTTCTCTAATTAAAAGCAAGCAAAAGAAGGATTAAATTGAAGACATGTGTGAAGAGATTAGCTAAATTCGAATTTAAGGGACATTGAGGACTGAATTGCAAGAAAGAAACTTTTAGTGGAAATGGTCAAATAAGACTTAGTCAAAATTGTTATTTTCTTATTTTTGTTTACATTTTTTGTTGTTTTCTTTTGACTAAATTATTTATTTTTAGCAAATGGGTAATTTAGTTGAATAGGACTTAGGCTATATTTGGAAATCCAACTGTATATAAATAGGGATTACTTAGGACTCAATTGAAGATGTACTTGAATATCTTGGGAAGCAATTGAGCAATTATCCTTTTCTTATTTTTCTTGTCTTTTGCGTCAAATTAATCTGCCATTTCCATTTCCATTTCATTTCTTTTCATAAATTTGTCCAATTGCTACATTGACCCCTTCCCTTTCTATCTTTCATATTCACAAGCAATCTATCACCATATCTATCCATTAAGCATGATTAAAATCATGCGTCACTAAAGTCATTTTAGCCTTAGTCCGGTTATCACTCCGTCAAAAAACAATCGTTAGTTACGAAACCGTGCTAAAAACCTTTTTACCGGTACTCGCTATCAGTCCAGTTTATGGGATAGTACAAATTCGCCCTTAAAGTTAATTCTACTTTCGATTCGAAAAGTGCACGTTGGATCGAGATAGGTTGGCGTACAGTTAGGAAGTCAAATCGGCCATGCTGTATTCGAGTTCTCGCGAACAAATTGACGTGTCCAAGTGGGAAAAGCTAGTTGGATTCCGTCAACGGTGGTAGAGACCGGATTTAAATGGCCAGCGCAGTTGAAGTTGTTAATTCGAGTTGGACTTTTCAAAATGCAAAGCTGTTGAAATCTTAAATCGCGAGCACGTGCGACGTGGTTAGACATTCAGTAAGGGTTGGTTTGCAGGTCGTATCCGGAATCGACTACTAGAGGAAAAGTTGGCGTTGGGACGTTCTCGAGCGCTATAACCAGCTTATCGATTAAAAATGAAAGATTAATTTTCAAGGATCGATTCAAGATCGGAGGAAACCGAGGCTGAGGCTAAGCTTATTAAATATAGTTTTTCTCATCTTTTATTCTCGATTAATTATTTTTCATCAAGATTTATTTTACTGTTTTTTTCACTTTCATTTTATCTTAATTTAACGTTTTCTAAACCCCACTCTTTTATTATTATTTTTAGGAGACAGTAACGTGTCGTGGGCACGCCCTTCGACACGACATTTAAGAGGAAAACATGAGAGTATATTACAGCAACCAATCCCTGTGGAATCGACCCTACTGTCTTACACTACTGTTTTGTATTATTTGTCGTAGGAATATTTATATTTGTTGGATTCGACACCCATCAGCAAGTCATATCTACAACCCTCTTAAGCTCAATGCTGCTCTAATATGAAAGCAATTGAAAACTTTCACATTTAAACTCGATACATGCAAATAAATATTTAATGTAGCATCGTGTAATGTAACGATCTTAATGCGAATAGCAGAAAGTGAGATGATTGTGAATAGAAAAAAAGGAACAGGAATCAGAAATGAAGCATTGATGGATAAAGAGAAAAGATGGGGGGCATACCTGAAATGAACAGGAGCATAGGTGCGAAGCATAACTTGTGTCTTCTTTGTATCTACTTGACTGGCAACAAAGTCAACTAAAGTTTCGATGGATTTTTGGAATGCAGTTGTGAAGTCCATCTTCATCTTCACCTCCATCCCTTCTTGGAAATAACAACCACTGCCACATTACATAAATCCGAAGATTAGCCAATGTGATTATAAGGAGAACCAGCAGCAGCTTTGTTAAACTAGCATCAAACAAACTGTAATCTGTTATCTCACAGTCATTTCTATTGTAACAAAGGATGGATAACTTTAAGCATATTCTCTACATTTTCCATTTACAGGCATTACACCTCAAAAACTAAGCTCCCATAATTCACCATACACACACAGAAACAAGACCATATATCATATATCATATAGCATATATCAGGTTGATGATATATTTACTGCTTTATTGTCTTCGCATAATTCCACCAATGGCCACTGTTAAAAACTAGGACATCTGCATCTTTCCACTGATGATGAGTCCAGGTCACGTGATCCAGTTTGAGAGTCATCCTAACATCTTTTGGAGACCCCTTTGGAGGACTGCCCTGCACCACTAGATATGGAGATCTGTAGTATTCAACCGTGCAGTTATAATCTTCAAACCTAAAAACCAAGAACCCTTTGTGCTTAGTAATCGGGTTCCCATTCACCTCATAAATTGAATCCTTGTTGGGAATAGCAGTAGCAAGCAAGCAAAGCATAGATTCCCATTGGTTCCTTCCAATGGAGTCACCAATAAATGCAAGGCGCCGGTTCCGCAACTTTTCCAGCATCATTGTTGCATTAAATCTGTCATCAAGATGATGAAGTCATGTTTTTTTTATTATTTGCAAAGTGATAAAGTCATGCTCAATCAAACAGAATTTCTGAATAACATAGTTAACAGTAATGGGAACATCATAAAAGGAGGCATGCTCGTTTTGGCAAAAGAACCAAGTTAAAACCAAGGTGTAAAAATGATGCTAGCGCATACAAGAGGGAATTTTCAGCTTTATTTAACAAACAGATAAGTCCACTAATCAAAATGTTAAAAAAAATTTTGGGAACATTGCCTCCGTTGAATTAACTAAAAAAGTGAAGAAAAGGAAGAAGATATAAACTTATAATGCAGTTTCTCAGAGAATACAAATTTGACGCTTCAATGAAGGATTTTTAGGCTAATTCAAGGGAGAAAAAAGAAATTGTCGGCCATGAAGAAATAAGAAATTATTTGTAATGGGGAGAACGTACCAACAGATCAACAAACTGTCCACAAACTACAATAAAATTCGAATTTAATGGCAAAGGAATAAACAAAGACGCTAATCAAGAATAAAAGAACATGAATATTAAGGATAGATAAATAAGACGTAACAAGTGAATCATCTTCCATAGACATGCCAAAATTCCAACCTCCTTCTAACCAAACAGACAAACATAGAGTTCAACACAGTTTGCTTCCATTCCTCTTTCCAGCAAGCAGAACAGAGATGATACTAGTTACTAAAAATACAGAGTCAGCAAAAGATAAAGGAAAAGGTACCTTGGCAAATCGCAACCATGAGGTTGCCAACGCCACTTGGTGTAATTACTATCAGGCCGACCATTTTCTAGACACCGGAAACCGCTATCTGCAAAAGGGCAATCTTGGCTTTGGTAAAGTGGGTAGTTATCGTCCCACACCCATTTCCCATCATAAAGGTCACATGCATCTCCACCTTCATCTAGGAATCCCAGCCGTCCATTCACATTTGATGATGGAGTAGTAGTGCCACTAAGTCCAAACAAAGAGAACCCAGGGTGGAGGACAGCCCGGTAATCCAGGTAAAAGAAGGACCCAATGAAGAGACTAGTGACTGAAATGAAGCCAATAACACCTAGAAAAGGCTGGAGGGGGTTAAAGTTGTTGGATTTCTTGGAGAAACGTAAGTGGGTGATCGTTTTGTTCAAGTCTTGCGAAGTTGTGTTCTTCGTCATTTTCTTCTTCTGAAGTTACAAAGAAAGAGCAAAAACAAAATAAACACCAACACCGATTAACGAGCTGTGTCTTGGAAGGAGATGGAATAGAAATAACCTTCTTTTAGGAAGAGGATCAACTCATTCTGTATTTTCATCATATTTATATAGTTGTTGTAAGGGATTATTGGTTTCAACACATATTATTACATATATCTTTTCTATATTTATTTTACATTTTTTTTAAAATAATATATTTAAAGTACATTCATTAAATATAAATACATGAAAGTAATGTATTTTAAAATTTTATAAATTATATGAGTTTTTTTACATAAAAAATATAAATAAATACGAAAATAGAAAATCAAGAATAATATTTACGAGAATAAGTAAATATCACAATAAAATACGGGTGTCGTCTGACCAATCAGTGGGACCACTTTTTTAATAAAAAATTGTTTTTCGAGTGTAACTTGATCAATCGGCGGCACCCGTATAAAATATTGGAAAATACGAGTTTTTTTAAAATAGTATAAAAAAAGAAGAAAAAAGATTTTTTTATTTGGTACAGCCAATGTGTCAGGTGGCATTCTAAATTTTATTTTATTTTTTTACGCTAAAAAAGTAAAAAAAAAAAAGGATGTTTTAAATTCTTTTCGAGATTAAAACATAAGCTGCTGACTGACGAGTCACATCCAGATCAATCGTCAGGCCGGTGCCGTATTTTTTTCTTTTTCAGCTTAAAAAATTAATAAAAAAGTTATATTTTTTACATTATTTTTTTTTATTTTTTTTCTACATAAAATATTAATTTTTTTACCCGGATGTGACCTGTCGGTAGGGATGTCAATTGGGCAAGGTGGGTATAAGAGTGCTCCCTCCTCACCCATCCCCGCCAAGAATTTTTATCCTTATCATCGCCCTGCAACCCGCACCAGGTACAAAACCCAAAACCATCCTCCGCACTCATCCCCGCCAAGAATTTTTATCCTTATCATCGCCCCACAACCCGCAACGGCTACAAAATCCAAAACCATCCTCACCCCACAACCCGCAAGATTAAAACTATCATCGCCCCACCATCCACGTGGGTCCTTAAACTCACCTAATCCCCGCAACATCTGCCCCACGACTCACTGCATCTAATATATTTATAAGTATCAATTAAATAAATATAAATCGATTTTTTTATGAAAAAAATATAAAATATCTTTCATCCAAACTCTCACCATATATGTGATATTATTTCAACTATCACCCATTTAAAAAAAAAAAGTTAATGTGACCCTTTAATTGATAAATAAAATATAACTTCAACAAAAGTTTAAAAATTTCAAAAAATAAAATCTTTACATAATATCTAAATGCAAATAGTGTCTAAAATATATCATAAATATCTTCAGATGCGATACAAGTGTAAAAATTCCAAAAATCAATCCATACATGTCACTCTTGTTACTTTCGTATCACATTTATCTTCTAATTATTTTATCAATTGTAAGCATTACATATCTTTAATTTCACCTGAACCTGCATATATAAGCTTCTTTATAAGTAACTTGTATTTCTATTTGACAAATAAATTAAATGTATAAAAATATATGTTACTATTTTATAAATAAATTCAAAATAAAAATATCATAAACTATCTTTAAAATCAATTCAAATCCAATTTTGAGCACACATCAAAACCTCAATAATTTCTAGTAGAAGTCAACCACAATAAGAATCAAGTACTCGACCACTAGTGTTGAAGGTAAACTCCAAAGAAACTGTAGAAACATAATGTTTAAAATATTAGATTAAATCTAATATTAAATCTTACTAATTAATAAAATATTTATCTATAATATAAATATTAAATTAAATTAATAAAATATTATTAAGATAATTATTAAATTAGATTTTTATAAATTTTTATTTATTTTTAAATATGTTTATTATATATTATGCGGGGTAGGCGGGGATGAGGATGAGGATGGGGCGGGTACAAGGTCATATTCACGTCTGTCCCACCACCCACGACGATTTTAATTTTTGTCTCCATCCTCGTCCCACTAACTGCGAAACTTGCACTCATCACCATCCAATTGGGTGCAAAATGGGATGGGGCCTCGAGAAACCTGCCTCACTTACATCTTTACCCGTCGATCAATGGCTCCTGTTTTAATACTCGAAAAAACTTAAAACATCAATTTTCTTTTTACTTTTCAGCTTTTTTATATTATTTTTCAACTTTTAATACCCAAAATGATATATTACTTTTTAACTTTTTTACATTTTCTTATTTCTCATCTGCATGAAATAATAATTTTTTATTATATAAGGGGGTTGGGGACAATTTTTTCATCTCATAAATCACATTGTCATCTCCCCTCATCCAACCAAGTATGTTCCTTCCTTCTTTACTTTGTTTTTTTAAATAATATTCTTATTTATTTAATATTATTAAAGTAGGTTATATTTTTTGTTAATTAATAAATTAGTATTTAATTAATTTTTCATTTAGAAAAATGAAATAAAAAATATGGTTAATTTTTGTAGTAAATTTGTATATTTATTTTTTGGCTTAATGACTGTTTTGGCCACTAACATTTACATGTTTTGTCAAAATGATCCTAATTATATTTTTGAGCCTTTTTTTGCCATCAACCTTTGTTTTTTTTTTTTTTTTTTTCAATATGCTTTTTCTAATAGATTTAATGAAAGTATTATTAAAAAGTAAATGGAGATGATATGAAATTTCATATATGGAATATTTTTAATGAGATGTAATTTATCACCTAGGTAACCCAATAAGATAATTACATGTAAAAAATAATAAAATAAATAAATAATACATTAAATTTAAAAAACCCCTAATTTAAAGAAAATAAACGTAATTATCTAAAAAATCAACTCAATAGAAAAACTTCTTAGTAAACAAATATATGAAAAATTGAAACCTTTTGAAAGAAAAGAAAGATTGAAACCTTGAATTTATTCATTAAAATTGTTAAAAAATCAAATTGAAAAAAAAAAAAACAAAGGTTGATTGCCAAAAAAGACTTAAAAATACAATTACGATAATTTTGACAAAACATGCTAACGTTAGAAATCAAATTTACCATTAAGTCTTATTTTTTTATATTACGAACATTTAGAAGTGTGGTATTTGCCTATTCCGAAAAAAATAATTTTTATTAAAAAAAATTGTGCCATCAATTGGTTAGGCGGCACCTGTATTTTACTATGGTATTTGTCTATTCCCGTAAATATTATTTTTGGTATCCTATTTTCGTATTTATTTATTTTATATTTTTATGTAAAAAACCCCAAATTATATCCAACGTTTCACCTTAATTTGAACTTTTCTTGATCACGCCTAGTTTATCACGCATTCTTCGAAAACCTTCAATCTTGAGAGGTTTCGTAAAGATATCCGCCACTTGATCTTGAGTCTTCACATACTTAAGCTCCACTTCTTTCTTGACAATATGCTCCTTGAAAAAAATGATATCTTGTGTCGATATGTTTGCTTCAATCATGGAACACAGGATTTTTCGCGAGTGCTTGTGCAGACTTGTTATCAATGCAAATTTTGGTTGCTCCTTCTTGTGGTAATTGAAGTTCTTTCAAACAATTCTCAAAGTCAGATAGCATGACAAGTACAAGAAGTTATTGCCACATATTCAGCCTCACAAGTTAAAAGTGTCACAATAGGTTCGTAGTTAATTTTGGCCATCTCGTTTGGCCATTACAAGACACCAATTTTCATAGCTATCTTTCGTCAAATGAGGAAATTGAAATGGAAATATTCCATTGTTGGCCATCTCGTTTCACTATCGAACCAAACTCATGATATCACTTTGTTGGAAGGAAGTGGAAGAGAAATAACTTTTTAAGAAGAAAATGAATTCACTTTATATTAAACTCTGTTTCTTTTTACTCTCTCTTACCATGTTTCATCACATACAACTATTTATATAATAGTTGTAAGTGACTATTGGTTTCAACACATTCATGTAACCTAGTTCCTAGTTAAATACATGCATGACTATTAAATACATTAAATAAACTAAATGTATCTAATACATTCATTAAATATAAGTGCATGCAAGTAATATATTCTAGAATGTTACAAATTATAACCAACACTGTGTAACACCCTTAACCCGAAGCTGTCGCCAGTTTAGGGTATCAAAGTATTACAAAATAATTTACAATCATTAAAAGACTTCCACCAAATATTTAAAATCATTTAAGTCAACCACACAACACATATAACAATGTTAATACATACGTAATTTAACCTAATTAAAAATCATACATGTCATACCTATTTCATACGTTTCATTGTATTAAAATATTTACATAAACTCAAAATTTGCTAGATCAGTGTATCATTAAATATATATATCAAGCCAACTATCATGTACTAATAATCACATTGGTTCATCTCCTAAAGACTTTTAAACATAAAATTTATCCTAGGTACATGCCAAAATAACAAAAGAAGACATCACTGACTTTGAACACGAGATTTCTGCCTTGATACTGAATTTGAATCTACTGCTAAATTAACCTATAATCATGATAAATTTAAGTACATTAGTAAATTATTTTTCACTAAAACAACCGTTCACATAGATGTATATAAATCCTGAAATAGATGCTTTCATTTGACAATTCATAATTTTAAATTTCAATATAGCACATAACACAAACAATCTAATATGTATAATACTCCAAATCAATATAATACTTACTTAATGTATATATACATATTGACAAGTCTTTCTAATAATTCATTCATTTTTGTTGTTTATAATTTCCATCAATTCATGGCACTCGGTGCCTAGCGGATAAACCACGAATGTGAGCCCAGCTCTAGTCGGTTAAACTGACAAACATTCATTTCCATAATTTATTCAACTCATACTCCATCACAACAATTCAATTCCTACCCTTTCATCATTTCAAGATCCATTACTATTTAATCACATATATACAAATTATGTTATACATGAGTCAAAAAGTTCTATAACATTAAACATAATAAATTTTAAATCACAATAAATAGAATAATAATAATAATAATAATAATAATAATAATAATAATAAGTTCGGAAATACGAACTTACCTAATTACATAATCAACAATTTCTCATTTCATAATTTAACCATTTCACAACAAATGATTATAAGTAATTTTTGATCTATTCCATAAGCATACATGAATATATATATTCATAATTTTCCATTTATATGGAATTATTCAATTACACATATAAAAACATAATTAATTCTTTATTTTCGCTTTTATTCAATTTATGCATAATACCAATGCATATGTCTTATATACCATTTCTTGATTTCTCAATGAATTTCTCATGTCTATATAATCATAATATTCACCATTTATAATTCCCTATTAACACGAATAAAACTCTAACAGATACATAAATCCAATCAACACATCGGTTTGGCACCCTGTGTCTCATTGGATAAATCCGAAGTAATAAATCGCGCTCTACACTAAAATAAAGTTCAAACCCAGTGTCTCATCGGATAAACCGAAGTAAATTGGCACCCTGTGCCTCATCGGATAAATCTGAAGTAATAAATCGTGCCTTGCGCTAAAATAAAGTTGACACCCAGTGTCTCATCGGATAAACCGAAGTAAATTGGCACCCTGTGCGTCATCGGATAAATCCAAAGTAATAAATCGCGCCTTGCGCTAAAATAAAGTTGACACATAGTGTCTCATTGGTTAAACCGAAGTAAATTGGCACCCTGAACTCTTTCTATCCTATGGCATGCCCTCTATATTCGACTTGACCTGAACAGTATCAGATACTACTCCTGTTTCAATCGCTCCGTATCGAATGGCTCCAACGGAACTTAAGGAACAGTTACAAGAGTTATTGGATAGAGGTTTCATCAGACCTAGTATATCGTCGTGGGGTGCACCTGTATTATTCGTAAAAAAAAAAGGACGAATCGATGAGATTGTGTATTGATTACAGGCAACTGAATAAAGTTACGATTAAGAACAAGTACCCGTTGCCGCAAATTGATGACTTGTTCAACCAATTGAAGAGAGCTACTATATTTTCAAAAATCGATCTTAGATCAGGCTACTATCAGTTGTGAGTTAAGAATATTGATGTACCAAAGATAGCATTCAGGACGCGTTACGGACATTACGAGTTTTTAGTCATGCCTTTTGGGTTGACAAATGCTCCGACGGCATTTATGGATTTAATGAATCGAGTATTTTAGCCACATCTAGATCAATTTGTTGTTGTCTTTATTGATGACATCTTGATTTATTCCAAGAGTAAAGAAGAACATGCTCAACACTTAAAGATCATTTTACAAACATTGCGAGAAAAGAATTGTACGCTAAGTTTAGCAAATGCGAGTTTTGGCTTTTGGAAGTGGGATTTCTCGGTCATGTGATTTTAAGAGAAGGGATACGAGTAGATTCAAACAAGATTTCTGCCATTTGAAATCGGAAACCTCCACGGAACGTGTCAGAAGTATGGAGTTTCTTGGGATTAGCTGGTTACTATCGGAGATTTGTTAAGAATTTCTCGATCATAGCTCTACCTATGACAAGATTATTGCAGAAAGATGTTAGTTTCGATTGGTCAGAGAAGTGTCAAGAGAGTTTCGATCAACTAAAGAATATGTTAATAGAAGCACCAATTTTAACTCACCCAGAGTCAGGAAAGGAATTTGTCATTTTTAGTGATGCCTCATTGAGTGGTTTGGGTTGTGTATTGATGCAAGAAGGAAAGGTTATTGCATATGCTTCTCGACAACTTAAGCCTCATGAAAAGAATTACCTTACTCATGATCTTGAGTTAGCTACAATCGTGTTTGCTTTAAAAATCTGGCGTCATTATTTATATGGCAAGAAATGTCACTTGGTCATAGATCATAAAAGTTTGAAATATTTTATGACACAAAAAGAATTAAATTTGAGGCAACGAATATGGTTAGAATTGTTAGAAGATTATGAAATTGTGATTGATTATCACCCAGGTAAAGCTAACATAGTTGTTGACGCGTTAAGTCGTAAAAGTCTTTTTGCACTTCGAATGATGAATGCGTGGTTAAGTATGAAAAATGATAATTTCATTTTAACCGAACTCAAAGTTAGATTGTTGTTTCTGCGTGATATTCATGAGTTGCAACTTGTGGATCCCAATATTTTAGCCAAGAGGAAATTGGTGGAAAATGGTCAAGTTTCAAAATTTTCGATCGGCGAGGATGATAACTTGTATTTTCGCAAAAGATTGTTTGTGTCAGATGATGCTAAGTTGAAGCAAAAGTTGCTGTCAGAAGCTCACAATAGTATGTACTCTATCCATCCAGGTAGTACAAAAATGTATTGTGATTTAAAACAAATTTATTGGTGGCCAAAAATGAAAAGGGAAATTTCTGAATTTGTATCAAAGTACCTTGTATGTCAGCAAGTGAAATCTGAACATCAAGTTCCATCCGGATTGTTGCAACCAATTATGATACCGGAGTGGAAATGTGAGCATATTACGATGGATTTTGTATCAGGATTACCTATTTCACCAAAGAAAAAAGATGCTATTTGGGTTGTTGTCGATCGCCTGACGAAGTCAGCACATTTTATTCCGGTACAAATGGATTATTCACTAGAAAAGTTGGCCGAATTGTACATGTCGGAGGTGGTTAGATTGCATGGTGTTCCATTGTCAATTATTTCAGATCGCGATCCGAGATTTACTTCCAGATTTGGAATATGTTACAAGCAGCCTTGGGAACTAAGTTAAAGTTTAGTACAGTATTCTATCCTCAAACTGATGGTCAATCGAAGCAGGTAATTCAAGTATTAAAAGATATGTTACAATGCTGCATAATTGAATTTGAAGGCAGTTGGGAGAAGTACCTACCGCTGGTTGAATTCGCCTACAATAACAGCTATCAAATAAGTTTAAAGATGACACCATATGAAGCTTTATACGGACGAAAGTGCAGAAGTCCCTTGTATTGGACAGAGTTGAAAGAAAGAAATATTGGTGGAGTTGATTTTGTTCGTGAAACGGAAGATAAGGTGAAAATCATTAGGAACAATTTGAAAGCCGCCTCTGATCGTCAAAAATCCTATGCAGATTTAAAGCGTAAGGATATTGAATTCCTTGTGGGCGAAAAAGTTTTTCTAAAAGTCTCGCCTTGGAGAAAAGTGTTACGCTTTGGATGTAAAGGAAAACTAAGTCCTAGATTCATCGGACCTTATGAAGTTCTAGAGAAGATTGGACCAGTGGCTTACTGTTTGGCTTTGCCTCCTGAGCTTGATAGGATTCACAATGTATTTCACGTTTCCATGCTTCGTCGCTATAGATCAGACCCGTCACATGTGTTATCAGTGGAGGATATTGAATTACAATTTGATTTAACTTATGGTGAGGAGCCTATCAAAATTTTGGCAAATGAAGTGAAAGAGTTGAGAAACAAAAGAGTTGAGTTGGTTAAAGTATTATGGCATAAACACGGAGTAGAAGAAGCTACCCGGGAAACAGAAGAATCCATGAGATCGCAGTATCTGAATCTCTTTGCTGGTAAGATTTTCGAGGACGAAAAGTCCTTCAGAGGGAAATAATTGTAATAGCTTGATTTCAGTGGTAAAGGGAGTTTAGATTTAAAATTTTAACTACATTTAGTAAATTAATTTATTGAGTAAATTACACTCATAAGGTCATGTGAAGTATGTAGTCTAAGAAATTTTATTAATAGTGATAATTAGTATAAGGTATTAAAATATTAAATAATATGTGAGTGGTTTTTGGTGTAAGAGTTTATAAAGGTTATTATTATATATATATATTTATAAGTTAGTGGATAAAGTTGAAAGGAATTATAAAATTCTATTTTATTTTAAGTAAGAGAAATAAAAGAAATTAAAAGAAGATAAGGACGAGAGACACATCATCATCTTATTTATTTTCTTCCTTCTTTGATCGAAAATCCAGGGAAGAAAAAGCTTGGAAATTGGGTTGTTTTGGAAGCTTTGCTTGTAAGTGAAATTAAGGGTTTTACTTAATAATAGTTGTATATTTATGATTTTTTGGGTTTGGGCTATCTAATAAGTTAAGTATTTGTGAAAACCACCATGAGAGATTTTCATGTTTAGTTATTACCATGGTTAAGAATGAGGAATGATGAGATGTCTAAAAAGCTTCTTGGGTTATTGAAGAGGGTAGATTTAGCTTGGGGATTTAATTGATTAAACTTTTGTTATGGAAGGTTATTTTAGACAAATAAACTATTTTGATGCTATAGAAAATAAGGATTTTATATATATATATATATATATTGTTGTTGTTTTTCTAATAATTGGTTAAAATTTAATTATAAGATTAGGGTTCATTTTCTTTATGTGAAATATCAATTGTGGTTATTGGTATAGTAATAAAGTGGAATAATCCATGAATTGAGAAATTGTTAATTTATGTTATAATTGGATGAGCAAAAGTGATAATTCTAAAAATAATAACTTAGTGTTTATATATATATTAGATCAAGGAACCGACACTTTGAGGGATAATCGTGGAAAGGACAAAATAGTTGAGTGATCCTTGTCAAATATCGATCGTCACTATACAAGTAAGTTCATTTCATTATCTTATAATTATAAGTTCATTTTAGAAATGTTAGAATTGATGTATAAATATGTGTTGTCATATATAATGATTTTTGTTGACATGTATAATCCTTTGAGGATTGATTTGCTTACACAAATTCAGGCTATATGCCTAGTAGGCTGTGTGACGGTATTTTTCAAGCTATGTGCCTAGTAGGCTGTGTGCCGGTGTTTTCAGGTTATGTGCCTAGTAGGCTTCGTGCCGATGTTTTCAAGCTATGTGCCTAGTAGGCTGTCGGTGTTTTCAGGCTATATCCCTAGTAGGCTTCGTGCCGGTGTATTTGGCCTTTATGCCTAGCAGGCTTTGTGCCGGTGATTCAAGAATTATGATTGGACTTTAAATTATAGTAATTAGTTATTTTAATACATTACCACTTGTAATTCAAACTTACTAAGTTTTAGATGACTTATTATGTTTGATTTTCATGATTATAGATCTCGAGGAATCTTAGTATCGATTGGACCCAGTCAAGAGTGCACACTATCATCTTCATTTTCGGTAGACTTTTGGATAATTCGTTTTGGGTTTAAGAGTGGCATGTATATAGGATGTTTTGGTACTTATGTTGCTGATGAGTAGTTTATGTTAAGATTTTGGTTATGAGATTGATGAAGTGCATATTTGAAGTGATACTGGGTCATGAGTTTTGTGTAATGAATGTTTGTAAATGTATATAAGATGATTTTTGGTAAACACGGTATGTTAATATGTTACTTAAGTATTAGTTGATAATGCATGTTTATGAATGATGAATGTTTATTGTGAATGAATATTAGTTTAGATAGGAAATTTGTGATATTTTGTAGATAGCTTTAGACATGAGAAAAATTAGGATTGAATTTTAAGTATCTGTTTGTGTTATGTTGGTACTACGTTGTGTAGTATCGGTAGAAGTGCAGGGGTTTTGAATTTTTAGTTACTGACTTAATTCATTTTGGTAGCAGAAATTTAAACTACCGGTAGAATTATGGAAGCAGTATCGATAGAATAATAGATGTATCGGTAGAAATATGCCAGACTTGCCAACCTTGCTCTCTGTAAAATTTAGTATCGGTAATTAGAGTAGAAGTAGCGGTAGAAGTCTACAGGTTAAGTGATAATGCTTACTGTGATTTTAGGTACCTGTAGAAGTTTATTTGGTATAAGTAGGTTTAGACTTTTGTATCGGTAGAACTTTTACAGTTCCGGTAGTTTATTGCTATGTTTTTATTTAATTAATTTATTGTATGTTCTACTGATACTTATCTGTTCATATATCGGTAGAAGTATAATTTCATCTAGAAATTTTGATGAATGGATTTCTGTTCAAGCATGTATTGTTTAACTCTATAAGTCTTATTGTTCTGATATCTAGTTATTAATATGTTGAAATGTTGATTTGTTAATCAATTTAAGGAATATTATTTGTAATGAATATTCTTTCAACATGAAAGTTTAAAAAAAAAAATAAATAAATAAAATTTTATCGGGTTAATTGTGTCACATAAACGGCTGTAAAACAAAGTCAACGGCTAGCTAAAAACTTTAACTTTTCCTCTCGATTTAAGTCTGGTCGCGATGTAACTTGGTCTATAAATAATTTTTATTCAATTAGATCATTCAAAACCAACTTGATAATTTATTTGAACTCAAAATTCTTTTTATGATAATTTACTAAGTTACCCTCAATACTTTAACATTTATACAGCTAAGTCCTTAAATCTAAATTCATCATTCAATCACCTTTCATGAAAAACCAAACTAATCTTCTTCTTTTTTTATACATACTATGACCTTGAAACAGCCCCAATATATTTTCTTTTATTCAATTTAGACCTTAGACCCTCAACTTGTAAAATTTACCATTTTTAAAAGAACACCATGTTAGCCATTTTTTTCTTAGGGGTCTAAACAGCCCACATCTTTCACCAATCCACATTATTTCTCTTGAATTTTTCTGTTTTAACAATTTAATCTCTAACATTCAAAATCACTAAAAATCATTTAACAAAATACTTATATTTGACCATCAAACACAAGGATCTAGTAAATAAGTTCACAAATACAACTATCTCAATCATGGTAAGTCCCCAAACTTTTAATGATTTCACAAATCAACTCCCGGGTGAGCTTAACTAAATTAAAACAATTTCAAATACGTAAAAATCATTGAAAAAAAACTCAAAAATTCACCAAATCAAAGGGGGAAACTCAATCGAATGCTCCTTTGTTCAACAATGGGGGGTTTTCACGTTTTTGGAAGAAGGAAAATATAATAGAATTCTTTTTATGATTTCTTTTTCCTTTTAAACAACTAATATATATCATTACTTTATTTTTCACCTTTCTTTAATTTTTTATTCTAATTTCAAAATTCCAAAAATTTTCTAAGCCACAAATTGGCCACCTAACGGCACTAATGTTTTCAAAGGGAAATTTCCTCCTTTGGTCCTTCCTACTTTATTCAATTAAAAATCTTTTTATAAATTACACTTTTACCACTTATACAAATTAGTCCTCACACCTAATTAAGCATTACATAATTAAAATTACTTATTCAAAAATCAATTATTCTACGATTTTTTTCTGTAAATATTTACAGGTCCAATTTAAAGTTACCGAATCTCGAAAATATACTTTTCGACACCCTCAAATTCGGGTCGTTACACACTGTGTTCCCAAAAATTTAGAGAAAAACAGTTGGTTTTAAGGAAAGGTTTCAGAGGGGAACAAAAAAGGAAAGGTAGGGTCTTTCGTCTTTCTAAGGAACAAACTGCATTGAAGGCTTAATATGATTCTTTTTCACTTTATTAACGTCTTAATTGAGGAAGAAAACGAAATCATTCAAACAATAGAAAACATTTTAATTTTGCTCTTAGCTTTCACACCCCGAAATATAAAGTTCAAAAGCTTGACAGTAATAGAAATCTTTCTAGCATTCAATACGTTTTTCAGCCTTTAATTCTGCACTGAAACGTGAAGAAGACAAATAAATACTCCTATCATCCTAAATAATATAGCAATCACGACCCCCAAAAAAAAATGCTTTTGGCGTGCTGCTGTCTTAGCCAAAGAATCCAGAAAGATTAGGAACTAAGTTGTAAACTTAGAAGAAAACTAAACCAGAGTGAAAGAGAGAGGGGATGTGTGTGGGAGAGTGGAGATGGATAGTAGGGAAAATTGCAGGCAATGGTTGGAGTCGGAGTCTTTGGGGCTCAAGCGGTCATTCGTGCGGTCCGGACTTGTGTGGACCGTGATTTTTGCGTGGTGGATATAGAACGTGGCAAAACGAAAAAATATAGGCCCCCGAGAATAGCATCGCCATTGATGGCAGGGGAGCTTCAAAAAGTGCAATTATTTCAACAGCATTCAACTTTCCCGGGGAAAACATCATAAAATCTGGGTCAGCTTATTTGTTGATAAGTGACGTTAAATTCCATAACTTATCAAAAAATAAAGAAAAGGGTAAATTCTACTAGTAACTCAATTATTAAATATTTTTATTTGAAGCATTTAAAATAAAAAGTTTATAATTTAAGAATTCACAATATACACTTTGATCATTTTAATCATTTCCATTAAAATCACAAACGGTAAATTGCAGTGATAGTTAAAAAAATCGATATAATAACATATCTACCCTCAATTTTTATATTATATCAATTTAATCATAATTTTAAAAACTTAACTCTCAAAATTTATTAATATTCTAATTCTAAGAAATTCAAATAAATATATAAAAGTACATAAATATTTTAAAAAATATAATAATAAATTTAAATTTTACATTAATATGAAATCGATATATTTATATTAATATTAAATAAAATAAATATTCAAGGAATCATCTTTTCATAAAAAAATAAAATACACTTAAAAAATAAATTAATAATTTATTACATCGGATGGATTTTTTGGCTTAAAACTATTAAAATGTTTAATTATTTATAATTTCTAAAAAAAGTTAATAAAAATTAAAATATATTAAACATTTTTATAACAATTAAATTATACAATGGGTAGAATAAACAATGGTGATAGTTCTGATGCATAGAACCATTAAAAATGTTGGTTTAAAAGGTTGGAAATTATATTTGAACAAATTGTGAATTGTTGCTTTTATTTTTTATTTTTTTTCTTTTAATCTTAGAATAGGGGGATATTCATAGGAAAATTAGGGCTAAAGTAGGCCCCTCATCACAGGATTGCCTTTTTGGTAGACTTTAATTTAGACCTAAATAATGATATAATCTCAATATATCTCAATGTAATTATGAATCGTAACCATTAATCGAATTGATCTAACGTGACATTTGTCCTTAATGGCATAATAGTGAGGCTCTCTTCATGGCACGAGATGTTTATGCATGGAATGGACATTAAAAAGGGAGTTTTTGACATTTTTGGCATTAAAGTATCGATACTTTGACATAAGTATCAATATTTGACATTTTCAATTAGTTCTTCAAACAAATAAAATGTCAAAATGGTATCAATACCATATTAAAATATCGATACCTATATCAGGGTACCGATACTTTACAAGGCTATTGATACACTTATAATTTGATTTGTTTTATAAAAGAAACAGAAATGTAAAACTTTATTAGGTATTATCGATACTTCTTAAATAAGTATCGATATCATATGATAGATATTGATTACCGGTGATTCAAATGAAAATTTTTAAACATCAAAGCTAAAAACAATATCGATACTTATTGTGGATTTTTTTTTAAAAACTTTGCAAATACGTCCTACTTAATGCTCGAGTCCTCTTAAGAGCCTTTGTAAGCTCAATTAAATCTCAAATTTTACTGTTTGTCATATTGTGTATGAATTTATAATTTGATTGGATGGATTTGTGATTTACCTTCATTGTATTTGACGGTAGTTATTTCAGCAACGAATGTGATATATTGTAACTCAAACTTGATGACCGGGACAAGTATCAAGACGTTACATGAAATTTTTTACAAAAAAGAATAATTTGCTATTTAATTTAAAACGTAAAAGTTAATTTATCCTCTTTATTAATAAAAAGAATAAAATAAAATCCAACTCTTAATATAAAACCACCTTTATACTTTTACCTTTCCCTCTGGTTGAATCGGAAGAGAAGAAAGAAAGTCACCTTTTTATTACTTGGACCAAAATTAAATCTTTACGTCGAAAGAATGAAAAAAGTTCAGAGATTGTTAGAACATCCCAAGGAAAGCTATGGCGGCTTTGACGTCTTTCTTCTTGAGTTTCAAAGCGACGTGGCCTCGTCGAATGTATTCATGATGCGGGTTAGGGTGTACGTGTATCTTCCACTTTTCTTTTTCTGGAGTCCACTTTCTCTTCTCCCCATGCGTGGGTTGGGCTTAGCCTTGGGCTTATGTATTTGCTTTTCTAGGCTTTTGGTACTGGCTCATTGGGCTTACCGTTGCCATCCTCGGGTTTAGATCAAATTGTTCAGTTATATTGAGAGACTTTGGTGAGATCTTCATCATCTTTTATACCTTCACCCTCTCATCGAATCGGAAGAGAAGAACGATTGTAACCTTCTTATTACTTGGACCAAAATCGAATCTTTATATCAAAAGAGAGTTCAGAGATTGTTAGAACATCTTTTAGGAAAGGTGCTAATTTAAAAGCAGCATCAACATTTACAATATGTAATACCAAAACGTGACAAAAGCAGCAATGCCACTTAAGATACAAAGTCTATCTATCCTGCTTTCGTTCCTCATCTTTTCCTCCTTCAATTCACTCTGCACTTTCGAGTACAGATGACATGACTCTAGAACCTCGCTGTAGTTTTTGCTTCTCCTGCAGCTTAGAGCTTCTTTCAGAATAAGCAAACTGTTTCTTCCGTTAACATGCGCACCTTCCACATCTTCCAGCTGCATGCTTAGCTCCGTCAGCTTGAGTGTCGTCTCCATGCCGTCCCCTTCTGTGTTTACGACTCTGAACTTCATTATCAGAATGCATTCCACTACTTGACATGGAAGGATGTCCTTGGCAGGAAGCACAGATCCAAACCTTATCACGAAATCTTTGTCCGTTGGCCAATGTCTCTGTCCGCCAAGAGGGCTCCAGCTTGCAAGGTTAGCAGCTTGTTTAACTTTCCGGTTTACAACGATCCAACTAAGGCGAAGGCCGTCTCGTAGCTCCTTCCATAGCTTCCCATCTTTCCTTTCCTTTTCCATAGAAGTAATAGGTGGCAAGCCATCAGAAACTGAAAGGGTAACCTCACTTTCACTATCATCATCTCTAGCTGCATAATTGAGAAGATCGATCTGAAACGGGCAGTTGTGAAACCAACTATTGGATCCATTCGCGTTAGGAATACCCCACAGCACTTTTGAGCATATTGTTTTATCTTTATACCTGATATCCACAATTGAAACAAAATCTAGTGGTGAAATACTTTCTAGTTTGACAGTGTCGCCATAATACTCGGCTTCCGTCCACTCTTCGGGGTTCTCAAGATAGCCATTCCACTGATACTCTGTTACTTCCTTATTAACAATAAGCGGAAAACAATCCGCATAGAATTTTCTGAACCCACCAATCAATGAAATCAAACTTTTCACATCTTCCCTGTTGGTTGAAGGCCACATAGAAGAACAAACATTTTCCCATAATCTCTCCTCTCTAGAGATAGAACAAAACGTTGCACAAGCACATGCTGCGGCAGCCAAACTCGGACCATCAAGGCGCCTCAATATGTCGTAGAAAACATCAGTGCTCAACGATGCCATGCTCTCGACGGGTACCATTGACATAGCTCCAGGCCTCTAATCTACAGAGAACCAGATAAAATGGAATTGTTTATAATTACTCGACCAGATAAGTTGAAGAACACCATTCAATTAAGCTCAAGGAGAACTTCAGTGCATAACCACTCAATGTGGAACCCCTAAATGAGTCCAAAAAGGGCTTATTCAGAAATCAATAAAAGCTTTTTTATCCCCAACAGAACAGCGTTCAATTCAACTCTATTCAGATTAAGCTATTGTAGTCTAAAAAAGGATTCAAACCAGAGTGTGTGAAATGATCATGTTTGCTTTGATTAGCAGATCTGAGTGAAATTTAAACTTCCTGTTTAATGCCAAAAAAAAAACCCCTAACACCCACCAGATTAACTGAAAATTCCATTAACAAGTCATAATAACGCTTCATAGAAAGAAAAAAAAAGTACCCTACAATCAACCCACATGCACATCATTAAAAAATACCCCAAAAAAGAGAGTTAGAGTTTTTACAAGTAAGAGTCAAAACCCAGATTCCGAACCCAATTTCAGATGATCATAACAGATCACTTGAAAAATTAGAAACACAAATACAAACCCAACCATTAACACCAAAAATTAACCTTTTTTCTGGGCAGTTTCATCACCCTCCTCGTTTTCTCCCAGAACAAAAGAAATGCAACCCCAAAAAGAAAAAAAAATCGATAAGGAGGAGATTACCTAAAATTGGGCATGCAAATGTAAGAAACATGCAGGCGAAACAACGTTGTAAAGGGAAAACAGGAACAAACGAAGGGTGCTGTTTTTGTTGTTGCCCTGGGAAGGGAAGTGGGAATCAAAGTCAACGGAAAAGGAGCAATATGGGGATTGGATTTCAATGGTTAAGAGATGAAAGTGGTGTTGAGGTCGCTTTCCGCTTTGCCTTTCTTTGACAGCTTTCTTGGGCACTGTGTTGTGTCCGTACCTTCCCAGTTCGTCATGTTTCAGATATTTTTTTTCCTTCACTACTTTACCCCTTCATTTTGTTTTTGTCCGGTGCTTATGGTACTGTTCTATCACTCCCTACTCATCTCTTGCCACGTCTCATTACGTTTTATTTTATTTATATCCAATGGAAAAAAACAGCTTTGAAAAGTTTGACCATCCTCATTCCTCACCTCGTGAAAAAGAAAAAGAGGAAAATCAATTGTCGGTATACACGGGTGAAGGAAATTGATTTCTTTTCAGGGCATTTAATATAGGTTGCTCTAATCATTAAATAAATGTGAATTAGATAAGGAGTCATATTTAGTACCATTCTGGGGTTGCTATAACTTACACCATAAGACAACAAAGAAGAGCTTTCTGGAAGATAAGATGGAAGATGTTGATATTTGAATATTGGAATTACAAGTTAGCAAAAGGGTTTGAAATTTTGATGATTCTTATGCCAATTTGTTACCAGTTATCCATCTCCTAGGCCAGCTGATCAGTTGAATTGGCCTTTTTGGACTGTCTACGAAGGACCCAAATAGTGGAATCTTTAGAACTCTTTTTTTCTTGGAATAGAGGCTAATGCAGTAATAAGAGAAGTTTAAAAGAATGATTGAAACACAATGATTTCATTTTATGCAAATGAAAACGACGTTTGAGATTTGAACCATTTTCATTTATGGGTTGGCTACTGGCTAGTACAAAACTGGAAGACAATATTGGGGTTGGAGAAATATGAGTCACATATGGCCACGTGGGTGATTTTGCATCGATTGCACCTCAAAAATGAAAAAGAGAGCGAGAGCGAGAGCGAGAGCGATTTCCTGAAACATCGCACCAGAGCCATAAAAAACAAGGTGAGGTGGTGGGGCTGAGGGCATCGCAGGATAATAAAATGAAATAGAAAGATAAGGGAAGTTTTAGGTGAACTAAATTGCTTTAAGGATCACCAACATAACGGGTTGGTTGATATATGTTAACTCTTATTCTTTACCTATTTAAAAGTCGGAGGCCAATTTTCGATTTTTTTTCTTTACATGTTGGAAATTAAAAATAATAGTGAGGGTAAGATTAGTTATTATAGTAGTGAGATATAGTGAAATTAAAATCAATAGTAAGCAATGTGTCGAGAATCAACTACAATCGTAGCAGTAGGTGAAATTATAAAATGATTATTAAAGACATTAAATTAAATTACATATGTAAAATAACTAATTATATATTTTTTTTGGGTAATAAAAGACATAGGACAATCTTAGCAATAGAAAAATAAATTAACTGCTACTTTATCTTGAATGGAAATAGTATCAGCTTGCATTAATGTGAGGACTGCATGAGGAGGTTCACCCAATAAAAGCAGTTGTCCAATCGACATGTCGCTCCTCCTGGTTAAATGATCAGCCACCGTGTTAAGCTTACGATGAATACTTCGAATTTGGACAGACCACGCTCGACAGCAGAGTTCATAGATTCTTTGGATGTCAGAGAGTTGACTGATAGGTGCTAACCCGGAGTGTAAAATGTCAACCAGATGCGCATTATCACATTCGAGCTCACCCTTCTGTACCTTTTGTGCCAAGCAACTTCTAGCCCAGCAACAACAGCCACTGCCTCTATCTGTGGACTTTCAGCAGTGAACAAATTCATTTTAAAACCAAAGAGCCAATTACCATTAGCATCTCTCCCTAAGCCACCAATGGAAGCCGATAGACCATCACTTGATAAAGAGCCATCCACATTCTGTTTAATCCAGCCCCCCTGCGGTTTTTGCCATACATTCCGGGACATAGTCGTAGCTGCCCAGTTGGTTTTAAAGTTTCACACTTGAAGAGATTTCGTCCAAGCACTTGTTGTGGAAATAATAACTCTTGTTGGTTTATGAGAATGAAAAAAAATGGTCTCGTTCCTATTATTCCAAATAAGCCAGTAAATAATTCCAAAAGCAGAACCCCAATGACCCTCAAACCCATCAAATCCTCCTTCATTATCCATGTTCCGAAAAAGCTAGTTTTGAAGAAAAAGATTAAAGAAACGGTCCCAAGCATGTCGAGGCACTACCCGATGCCAAATTGGTCTTGCATTAGCACAATCTCGAATGGCATGTAAAGCCGACTCAACCACCACCCCACAAAGATCACAACAAGGAACATCACACATGCCTCTTTCAACTCGAACCTCGTTAGTCAGTAGAAAGTCCCGGGGCAATAAACAAATGAACATACGTATATTGAGGCATCCCAGCTTTCCAAACCTTTTGTGCTAACCAAGATACCTCAACAATAGTAGGCTTAAGAAAATGCTTGTAAGTTTTAGATGTTAAGAAGGTGTCTGCCGCAGACCACTTCCATTTAATGAAATCCTGAGCAGCACTCAGAAAAGGGGGCATGAGTGGGAATATGGTTCACAGCAGCTTTAGGGAGGACTGTATTCAACCAATCAAAATTCTAGCTTTCATCTCCTAAAATCGCATTACATACCCGAATAGTGAAGTCGATAGCACCATGTCCTTAGAAAATAACTTCAACGGTCTAATCTCTCGAATCCAGTCGTCATTCTAAAAATTTATGGTTTGGCCATCCTTTACACACCAAATGATACCCTCATTAACCTTATCCCAAATCTGAGATAGCGATCTCCAAATATGGGAAGCATTAGAACGCTTGATATCCGAAGGAATCATGCTCACCACCTTATACTTATTCCTAAGGACTTGGACCCATAAAGCATTGGTATTGACAAGTAAATTATAGCTAATCTTCAAGAGTAACAGCTGATTCTGAATATGAAGGCTCTTAAGCCCCAACCTGCAATCCTCCAACGGTGAACAACACACCTGCCAGCTTGCTAGAGATGGCTTCCCGGTAACCTGAGAGGAACCTCATAGAAACATATGAGCCAAACACTCAATCTCATTACAAACAGTGTTAAGAATTTTAACAGTGGCCACGAAATAATTTGGAATGGCCATTAAGACAGATTTGACAAGAATTAGTCTTCCCGCCAACGATAATTTGCGCATATCCCAACTAGACAACTTGTTACGAACTTTGTCAATCAGAAATTGGAAGGTACTAACACCAACACGACCAAGAAACAAGGGTATCCCCAAATAAATACCTAAGTTTGAAACTCTTGTAAAGCTAAGATTACCACATATCCGTTGAGCTACCGCCTCATTCACATTCGAAAAGAAATATATCTGAGTCTTTTTCTTATTCACCCTATGCCCCACAAAGTGACAAAAAAGATCAAACGTTTTCCTCAAGCATTCAGCCCTAACCTCAGAAGCACGACAGAATAACAATAAATCATCCGTGAAGAATAAATGCAAAATACAATGACCATTCTTAGATAACCGAATTGGTTTCCACTCTTTCTTTGTAATAGCATCCTCAATTAACTGACCCAATCTTTCCATACCCAAAACAAATAAATACGATGATAATGGGTCACCCTGTCTTACCCCCTAATGGGAACGAAATGAGCAGACATGGAACCATTCCAAAGCAGCTGCATAGTGACCGAGGAAACACAGACCATAATTGCCCTTACCAAGGAATTAGAGAATTTTGTATCAACCAAGGTATCCCTCAAGAAATCCCAACGCACCCTATCGTAGGCCTTCTTCAAATCGACATTTACAGCCATCCACTCATGGCTACTTTTAGTCAGTTTCATTGTATGAATAACCTCTTGGGCTATAACAATATTATCAAAGATGTTCCGTGACGGAATGAAGCTCGACTACTTGGGTTGCACAAGATATCGCATCAACCTACACAACTGTATGACAATTGTTTTAGTAATAATTTTGTACGCAACAGTACACAAGCTGATTGGTCGAAATTGACTCATGCAATCCACTCTAGCAGTTTTTGGAATTGGAACAATCAACGTCTTATTAAGTCGTGGATCCAAAAAACCATGGGTTAGAACATCGGACACCATTCTACAAACGCTATCTCTCACAACCTTCCATTGCGACTGGAAAAACATAGCATGTATACCATCCACCCCCGGAGCCTTAAGAGGATCCATACTAAAAACTGCTTGACAAACCTCTTCCTTGGTGGCCGAAGCTGAAAGAGCAGAAAAATCCTCTTGTGCAATCTTAGGAAAATAATCTTTAATAGGGAAATCTCTAATGGTATAATTATCCACAGAATATAATCTAAAAAAATGTTCAATCGTCATGGACTCAAGACAATCATTATCACAGCACCAATTACCATGCATATCCTTCAAAGCTGTAATTTTATTATACTTACGACGAGTTAAAGTACGTCGATAAAAAAATTTAGTATTCTTATCTCTATCAGACAGCCACTTATAACGAGCTTTGTGAAACCAAAGTAGTTCCCCTTGCTTAAGAATTTCCTCAACCTGAAGACGTAACTCAGATTCTCTTTGAATCAATCGAGGAGATGACCTCACCTCTAGAATTTTTTGGATGTTCCTAAGCTCCCGTATGGTTTGACACTTGCGGGAAAAAATATTGCCAAAGACCGTGGTATTCCAATCTTTGACCAAAGTAGAGAATTGTTGCAAATTATCCAATACTATGCCATCCGTATTCCACGATCTCAAAACTACATCTTGAAACTCCAGATGTCCAAACCAGCTGACTAAAAGACGGAATGGACGTTCTTTCCTACCAACATTAGGACGAACAGTAGATATGAAAATTGGACGATGATCTGATTTCAATTTATGCAAGTGTCAAATTGTAAGGTAAGGTATTTCAGCAAGCCACCGATTATTACCCAAAGCCCGATCAAGTCTTTGGAGAAGACAACCTCACTGCCACGTGAACTTCGGACCGTCAAAGCCTAGGTTCGAAATATTATTATTGAACATAAAAGCACTAAATTTATGACAGACAGAATTCCTTGCTTTTTGACCACCCTGCCGTTCATCGACATTTAAAATAACATTAAAATCTCCGGTAAAAAACCAAGGCTCATCAATTCTCGATGATAAAGCTCCCAACTCAGCCCACAAATCATCTCCTCTAGACTTATGAGGACTACTATAAACAGCAGAACACAAAAATAACTGCCCCCTTGAATAAGATCTAACACGCATATGAACATATTGACAATGCACCCAAAGAATCTCAACATCAATACTTGGATTCCATAAAATTCAAATACCTCTTGCATATTCTGATGCTTCCACCCGGAACTAAAATTCAAAACCAAGCTTAGACACTACAGACTCAGCCTTATCGCCACTAATATGGGTTTCGAATAGAGCAACGAGATCAGGATTGACATCCCACCTATACTCCCTCAAAATACTATTGAACCGTGGGTGACCACACCCCTGGCAATTCCAAAAAATAGCACTAAATAGAGGAATCATTAAAGAAATAGTAAGAGAAGAGAGGACCCGAACTGAGACCATACTCAAACGGTTACATCATCCATGGGTGCAGTTAAGGAATCCGTGCCTTTTCGGTCAATGTTAGCGACTTTTCCCACTTCAGTATAGAATCCAGCAAGCACCTCTTCCATGGCTCGATCAATAAGGACTAAGCCATTATCTACCCCTTCCACATTCGAAGGAACTTAGCCAAAATTCTCACCACTGCCCATTAATTTAGCAACCCTTGGGTTGTCCGTATGCTTCCCAACAACGAAACCCCTTACAAGATCATCCGAAAATTTCTCTCCCCAATCAAATCCATTACCCGATTGTACCCGAACAACCACATGTTTTGCTGAGTGTAACCCATACCCAACTGCCTTGAATTTAATTGGACCATAGGCCTTCTCTACATTTTTTGGACCCCATCTTTGCCCCATCATCAAATGGGTTACCTGTTCCAAAACCTGACCCAATTGAATTATTGGATTTCAATGCATTTACTTTGATTTTTTGCCCAACAAAAGACCACCACCCTTTTACCTCTATCTTTACCCGATTTTCTCTTATTACCATTTAATGCAAGATTCCCTTCCAAATTTTTCTCTGAGGCAACCTCTTTCCTCATCTCTATCGAAATTTGCTTCCTAAATCTCACCTCCATAGATTCCCTCGAATTTTCACTCAATACTCTAAACCTAGAACCACTTCCCATAACTGGAGCATCCGAATTTAATGTCTTCATCACCGTCGATTTAAAAAGCTGATTCTTCTTCCGGTCGACAACCATCCATGGTCCATAGAGATCATCAGTTACTCCCTCGGTCGGTTCCGCTGAAGTTTTACCCGTGGTTGCATCCTGCGTATTCGTGGTATCATTCTGGGAAACACCATGGGAACAAAGCTCTCGAGAGTGCTCGATTCGCCCACAACTAAAACAAACCAAAGGTAAACATTCGTATTCAACCCACTGTGGTTTACCATCTATCATGATCCTTGAGACCAACGGTTTCTCAGTGTCAACTACACAGCTAGTTTAGCAAATTGACCCCTCGTCTTACTATCAATAGTACGGTCAATCTTCGCAACCGGACCAACTACACTACCAATAAACTCTAACAGATTCTTGGTATAAAAACTCTCCGATAACCCCGGAAGACATATCCAAACTAAGAGATCTGAAGGTTGTCTTTGTGTCGTTGAAAAACTTGGAGATCAAGGATGAACTGTGAGATAATTCCCAAAAATAGTCCATGGCCTGCCTGAAAGGGCATATTGATAGTCATCCTCATCCACAAACTTAACTGAGAAATAATCATTCTCAAGATCAATGACTTGAAATGGTTTAGTAGATCCTCATAGCAACTTTAACCTATTCACCATAGTCGAATAAGTCAACTTCCGACCTATTAATTTAACAATGACTGTATGAGCCATACGCTTCGCAATGAACTGATGGACCCTATCAGAAAAGAGGATCGATGGAATGCCATCGACCAGTACCATCCTAGCATCTCCGTCAAGTAAACGAAACTCCTCCTCGAATTGCGAATTGATCTC
The DNA here is from genome assembly GCA_039519145.1 of Kokia cookei. Taxonomy (NCBI): domain Eukaryota; kingdom Viridiplantae; phylum Streptophyta; class Magnoliopsida; order Malvales; family Malvaceae; genus Kokia; species Kokia cookei. Next base: position 4,744,830 of record CM076908.1, on the reverse strand, counting down.
ATCAACCGAAGAACCTAAAAGCTTATCTTTCCAAGAGACCTTTAGTGTCTCTACGGGATTCACCTTCATACGTCTATCATCAACAACTGGATCAGTCGTATCCGATGAATTCTCCGGTCGACGCCATAATTTTTTCGTATCCCTTCCAAGAGCCCCATCACCAATAGCCTCCCTACTACTACCACCACCTATGCAATCGTCCGACATGATACTCTATTTGAATTTTGATTCGAATAATTATAATTACGATTCAACTAATTATTTTATATTAAATAACAAAATATATTGAATTTTTATTTATGTTCTAATTTTATTAATAAACAATTACTTTTTATTGATTATATTTGTATTTATTTTTTTATTATTCATACACCTACTTATTTATAATAAATTCATGTAAGTTTTATAATAATAAAATTTATATATTTATTATTATAAAGCCAACATTATATATCACATAGTAAACATAATAAATTATTATGACCTTTGTAAATATTTATTTTAAAACATATTCGATTTGATATTTATTGTTGAGTTAATATGTAATTTATCTATTGAATTTGGTTAAAAATATTTATTGACACTGAAATATTCTTTAAATCTAATTTAAACTTAAATTATTGTTTTGTCACGTGTTTTTGTTTTATATATTTAAAAAAATAAATTTTATTTATATTTATTACACGTATATTACAATGTAATTGGTTATCAATACCATATTAGTATAAATTAATGATATTAATATAAAAATACCAAAATATATGACAAAATACAAGACCGAATTCTTTCAGATAAATTCAAAAGGAAACTACCCACCGTAACTTGATGATTTAAATTCAGGGTTTAACGAGAGATTGCATTGAATTGAAGTACCAAACCTTAGTCTAAAAGTAAATACTCAACTTACTCTTACCAAAACTATTATTTATATATTAAAACTGAATCCTGAAAAGAATTCAGTGGGTACTTTTGAAGAGAGCAGTTGCACCTTTTTTTTATTTGAATTTGGAATAAAATGGACTTTGTAAAATGATGTGAGAAAAACGGGGTAAGAGGAGAAATGAAAACGAAAGAGCGGTGAACCTCAGAATTCATGATTAAGCTATTCAACCCAAGCTAATAATCACACATAACAGTAAAACACCAATACAATTCCTTTAAAATTCGTAGCATCGCCCACAAATTCTCACTACAACAAAGCTGCTTACACATCCAGCTGTCACAAAAATTTGGAAACAGATCAACATATTTAACGGCCTCGACCGCGCCCACGTCCACGTCCACGACCCCGACCACGTCCCAGAGGCCTGCCTGAATTTGGAAATGCATTACAAAGGTAAATACTACAAGAAAACAAATTTATTAAAGTAGGGCATTCAAACAGAGAAGATAGAAGCCAGGAAGAAATGAGAATACCAGCTGTTGGCTTCTTGGGCTTCACTCTTGGTGTCTCTTCAACCAGCAATGTCTCAAGATTTAAGCTGTCAGGCAGGATATAATAGCGAATATTATTACCCCTCACACTGAGGTGATCCAAACTCACTGGATTTTTCCCCTTCAATGTAAGTTTCACTGTTTTCAGATGGGTGTTCATGCTGATATCCACGCCTAAAACAAACATATCAAATCCAATCAGTCAACGAAAAATACCTTACCAATATGTGTGTATGTTCAATCAGAAAATCACTAAGACTATTTAACTGTCTTTAAACTCTAATATTTACGGTCCAAACAGATGCTGCCAAAGTTAGAAACATATATAAAAAACTTTGTATTATAGAAATACAAAATAAGAGGGAGTGAGTGACATAGCAGCACACCTGTGAGCAAGAAATCCAGTAATGTAGGAGACTAAACCTATCATTGGGAGGCCAGAAGGAACACATATTACTAGCTACTGCAAAATGTGGATGCACATGTTTATGTGAAATTCGATCAAAGTCAAATAGTATATGCTCTTAGAAAAAGACTTTTCCTCTTAGCAAGATATCATCACACTATTTCTCCATCTATAGAAATCATCATGAGCTTAAAGTGTCCTAAGTGATGATCAGTTGTGTCAAAGAAAACCATTGCATCTTTTCCAGGAGGACAATGGCTTCAAAGTATGTGTCATTATTAAAGTTAGGCACAGTAACTATAGTGTTCTCATCAGTGTTGTCTGAACTGGACCAAACTGGCTGGTCGGACCCAAAACCAGCCTGGGGTACTGGTCTGGTGAGAGTATAAAACCAGTTGACCTGAAAACCGGTATGGACCAGTTGAACCATTTTTTAATTTATAATTTTGAAGTAATTTTTTATCTTTTGAATTTTGCTGATTTATTTACTTTAAACCGCCTCGACTGGGAACCAGTGATCTGATCGGTTCCAAAAACATTGGTTTTCATGACATAAAAGCCAAAAGTATATTCCTGATTTGAGACGTTAAGCAGGTAAACAAATAAAGGAGCCTTTTGCCAAAATCCTTTGGATGCACTAAAACAGTAAATTAAATAATGTATTGTGGTTTCCATCAAAATATAATAATAACGCAATGTGGTACCAATAGACATTGCGCAGATAGACATGAATTTGCAGGTGTCATTTGACTCTTCAAAAACTCAGCAAGCCAGAGAGTAAATAATAAGAACTAAGAAAATAAACAGGTCCTTTATTAAAACTACACAAAGTCATCTAATAACAACAAAGAGGTAAAAAGACATTTGTGCACATAGTAATCAGTTAATTGCATAAAGAAAGTCCACAATTGACCCAATTTCATCTAGTATGAGTAACCAACTCATAATAATACATCATACCTGCAAATTCAATAAGCATAATAGTCAACACTACAGCATACTGAGTGCAAAACCAGTTCATCTTAAAAGGTATAACTAATGGATAACTGATATCATGCGTGATCACTTAAATCTGTTCACAGTTTTTAAAGAAAGTAAAATAACAAAAGGCTATCTGCAGAACGGACAATCGAGATGGGAACTAGGATTTTAATTGGCATAACTCATTTTAGAAAAAAAAATAATGTAAAAACAAACCCTCAACAACTATGGCATATTGACAATAAATTATAGCAAACAATTTACAACTTAGCCAAAGCGCAGGGGTTAGGGTTTAGCTAAACCCTAATGCAAGGGGAAAAAAGAGGAAGAGAAGGAAAATAGAGGAACCTGTGATGGTGCCGTGAACGACGGTTCCGTTCTTGAGCTCAATCGATACCGTTTCATTGTTCAACTTCATCAAAAACCTGCACATTGTTTGTTCAAACCGAAACCGTAATGAAGAGAATCTAAAAAGTTGTCTATGTTTTATGAGAGAAAACTGAAACTGACCTGACAAGCTTCATTTTGAGAAGAGAGAAGAGATGTAGGGTTTGAAGCAAAAGGCCAGAAAGCAAGTCGAAGGAAGCGGGAAAGAGAGGAGACGGAAATGGACCTGTGTGCTGCTTCTACCAGGTATCGGAATCGGAGGTGATTTAGGGCGCGGGCCACTGCTAAAAGGCCACTTTTGACTTCATAATGAAACGACACCGTAGCTAGATCAGTTGTTAAAATATTGGGCCATTCATTTACTGAGGTGATGGCCCAACACTCTCACCACTCATCCATTTTTTAAAATAAAATAAAAATATTTTAAAATTCCTTGAAAGTATTTATATACATAACACGCTTAATTATTCTTTTAAAAAAAATTAATTTTTTTTAAATTTTAAATTAATGTTAAAGTGTATATAATTTTTATTGCATCAAACAAAAAATTAAAATAAAAACCTGAAATTAAAAATAGTAAGAGAGAATTATTTAACTACAAAATAATTTAATAACTTATTTAATAGTTTAAAGTTTTTTTAATATATCGAATTAAATATATTAAAAAAATGGAACACATAGTTTTACTGGATTGAGCGTAGTGTAGGGCTAAAATAGTAATTTTATCATACCCATCACCATTATCTGCTGGTTGCTGCCGAAGTGTTCTGTTATAAGTACGTATAGGCTGGTACTCTGTGCAAAGGTGACAGCTAAAGAACCTGCCCCTATTTTTTCTCCCCTCCCCCCCTCCCCCCCTCCCCCCCTCCCCCTTCTCTTAAACCCCATTTCTAAAGCCTCTCCTCTGATCACCAATGTAAGTCGTTCTCGATTTTCATTATGTAAAGATTCATGAATATAGGTTAATAATGTTTTACTATTTATCTATAGCGATTTGCCATGACTATTCATGGCATTGCCAAAGCATTCTTCAACTTTGGATTTTACTTTTTTTTTGTCATTTTACTTTCTAAATCTTTAATAGCAGGGCGAAGATGTTGCCTCTTTTTGACCTTGTTTGCGCCATGAATTTCTAGTTTACAAGCTGTTTGTCATTGTTTGTTGGGGGTTTCTTTGCTTTGGCCTGTTGATTTTTGAGAAATCCTGCTTAAATTTTGTTTTATTTTGTTGGATTAGAACCAAAGATGGAGAACATGATTAATCGGTCTTCTATATCGAAGTTTTGCTTTTTTAACCCCTATATATACTTCTCTTGTCATGTTGAGTTTTATGAGCTCTTTGGTGCTACCTTAAACCTTTACAACTTTTTCTTGATATAAATCATAAAATAAGGTAAAATCTTCTTTTAACATGCTTAGATTTGAAGGCATCTATATGCAAGTCATGGCTTTGCGCTGTTTAAACTTCTCAAACAAAATTTCGTTCAAGTTCAACTATTAACTGAAAAACATATTCTTGGGTTCTTAGTATAAACCAATAATGGATGGTATTAAGTCTTTGATTGAATGTTACCATGAGATTGAATATACCTGTTGCACTTCGTCATAGACTTTTACTTATTTCGCCCACTTTGTTTCCACCTTCATCATTCCCGTTTTCTGATCAGAAATCCTCAATCATCATTATTATCTGTTCATACAAATGATGATTGAATTATAATCATGCATGGTCCAAGTACCTCCTGATGAATTTGCCGTGCAATTTGTGTTTGCTTGTGCTTCAGTTCCAAGAGATGCAACTATAAAATTTTTGGGTCTTGGCTGTTGCTATGATATTTATGTTATATTTTTACTAAGAAGCCTTGGCAATAGGCTAAAATATGCTCCAGTGTTCACTTTTCAGTTTGCACTATGACTAAGTGTCGATTTTTCATTCTTCTTGCTGCAGTATGATGATGTGCTATTTGTAAGTATTTTGTCCTAGTAGTAATTGATTGTTCTTTATCTTTTACTAGTTAAGGGCCAAGTAATCTTACTTCAGGGGATATGGATGGACAACCTGGTCATGAGAACCCCTTGATGTCGCTGAATTCTGGTGGGAGTGTCAATGAGTTCTCGTATGACTATGTAGATGATACAAAACCAGTCTTACTTACGGCAACGGGAAGAAACACGAACCAGCCTAGTCTCCAATCATTATCTCAGTGGATTGAGTGTCCCAAAACACTTCACCGTTATGTTGAATTTCTGACAGAAAATCTTGAAAAGGTTCCTACTGCGGATGTCTTACAAAGCATTGGTTCTCCTATTGGTGATATATATGCTGTTGATGGGGTCTCCGAACAGAGAGAGTTGCTGCATAGCAATGAAGGAAAGGCTTTCAGCTCTGGACTAGATGGCTATTCCCTGGAGTCCGAGCAGTGGAATCTAAAGCTATCTGCTTACCCCACTGAAATCAACAATCATGAAGCTTCAGCAAGCGTATAACAAAACTGCCTCATAAAAAATTATTGCTCTTTTCTTCTTTCTTGCAGGATTCATTTCTGATAAAACTCCTTTGCTATTACCTTCAAAGGACTTATTATATTCATGTCTGACAGGAAAGATTTTTGAGGCAACATGATAGAATACCTGTGAGCAAATTTTCAAGCTTGGAATATGAGTTCCATATACAGGTCACTTCTTTCTCTATCTTCTAATCATGTTGCATCCATCTGAGCCTCTTGTAGCACAAACTTACTCATAATGCAGCTTTGTGTCTTTCAGCAAAATCATGCTTCCTGGATGCAAAAACCAAAAGCAGAGGATTGTAATGTTTATCACCAATCGAAAGAAACCATTTCCGCTCCCAGTTTTCAGTCCCAACCACAGTACCATGCACCCAAATCAAGAGCTTCTGCAAGTGATCGTGTAAGTATATTAGCTTTCCTAGCCTTCAAACATACTAGTACTGTACTGTGAATCTGAAATGCACGCTTCAATTGTTATTACCCTTGCAATTTTGATATATATGAATTTGGAATTTGGATGTTGTCTCATTATTTGATTTTGGATTTTTCAAACATTTTCTTGGATAATATCTTTTCTATATGCCCAGCAACGCAGGCTACGAATAGATGAAAGTATCAAGGCATTGCAGGAACTGCTTCCTAGTTCTGATGAGGTAATTTATTTCTTTGTGAACAAGAAAAGAGCCTAGGTGAAAGCGTACTTTTTCCATTTCATTTTATTCATATTTGTCTTACAATTTAGCTGCTTAACATGAACAATAATAATAATAACAACAACTCCATAGAAGGAACCATGGAAGAGGTTAAGCAGCAATGGTACTTTTCCTAAATTATTTTGTTAAACTGAGGAGCTTTGATCCCTTGATTTATCACATTTCTCTTTTGCAGCGTGGCCTAGGAAATGCACTGGATGATATTATTGACTATGTCAAGTTTCTGCAGTTGCAAGTCAAGGTAGTGTTTACTTTTATGTCCAATTTCAATATATCCTGCTGCAAGTGCCTTCATATGCATATCACATCATGTCGTTCTTTCTTCTTTTAAACTGCATGCTTGAATAGAATTATTTTTACTTTACGCCAATGCTTTACAATCATTTTATGAAGCTTGGATGAAGTTTGTTCTAACGACTAATCTTCACTTTTGAGTCATATTTTGGATGCTATTGGTTTCGCCCATCATTGTTGTATAAAGCCATATCATAAAACATTTCTTCAGGTTTATTCAAAGATCCAACTGATTAGCTTTGGATTAAAAAAACATGGGGTCAATTACTCCTAGGTTGTAATACATGACATTATAATATATGTTTGCATTCAAGTGGAAACTCTATGGTGCAGGAATTAAGTCAAAGCAGACTGGGGGGTGAACCAACTTCTAATCCTTTTGTTTTCTTTGAGGTAATTGTCACATGTCATGCCTTTACCATATAAAGCACTTATAGAAGGGAATCGTGGAAATGTTTTCTGAACTGAGTAAAACTGTGTGTGAAAATCTGCAGGGATATGGTCACTATGTTCTCCATGAACAGATGATAAATGAACCTCTTGAGGAGATGATGGGGAAGTTGCTAGAGATAAATCCATCAGCAGCAACTCAGCTGTTAGAGAGCAGAGGCCTTTACATAATGCCAAGGGCACTGGTTGATGACTTTTGCACTGAGTCACATAGATAGTCCACACTCCACACACCACACCTAACTGTTTTTTCTGCTCGGCTTAAAGAGTAACTTTTAACTACATCAACTTAAAGACTATATGATCCACATTTTCGTTTCTTTTGTGGACAATAGAACCTAAGTAGTACTAGTAGTTTCAAAACATAGTTTTGCAGAACAATGGCTAGTGTTCTTAAGATTTAGGTGAATGCACTTTTGAAATCTCTTACCTGTTTGCTTGTAACTGCTGAACAACCATTTGCTACCTACTTTTTTAAGTTTTAAAGCTACTGTCGGCTTTGGGTGGCCCTGGATCCAAAAAAGAAAATCCAAAATCCATCACGAAAAGAGCTTACTCCTTTAAGACTCTTGTCTCTGGTTTCTCTCACTGGACAAGTCAACCGTAATTAAGAGAGGCTTCTCAGCATCCATGGGAGAATGAGACTCTGGCACAATTGGGAGCATTGCTGGGGCAATGACTCTCCCTGTTTTAGCATTGGTGGCAGCCAGTGCTTTCTCCAAAGTAGCCTTGGCACCTTTAGTAATCCAAATTAGCAGAATTGCTGTGAAATAAAGAAGCAACAACAAAGCAAAATTATGTCAAAAACACGATCCATCACCCTTTTAAATTTCTTACCTATGCTAAATGCTGTCAGGTTGGTGGAAACTTTGATAGTGATAAACAGAAAAATTGCTTTCCCATGTAAGAATACAACTTTTCAGCCTCGTTCCTTTTCTGAGTTCAGTATAAATCTAATCCTCGCTCCAATATATCCCTTCTCCAAGCTTTAAGTAAGAACTAGTTGGCATAATCTGACTGAAAATCATGTTATATGGTCCCCTGCTTGTTTCTTAACCATAAAAACTAGTAAGGACAACTAGATTGGACCTTGGACCAAACTATTACACAGGTTGAGAGAAGTTAGCTTCAGATATGCTTTTATCATCCAACAATAATTCTTGGTTAACCTAAAAGGGCAATAGGCACTTACCAGATGCACAAAAGCCGATTGCCATAAGAACCTGTATTCAGAGGCAAAGATCAGTATGAGAGATAAGGAAATTAAGTAATATCCTAGGAAGAACCAGAAACCTCTAATCCAATATAAATCATTATTTTACGGGAAAGAATATTCAAATCCTTCACTAACAATAACCAAGATAGAAAAATTTCAACATCGTGAAATCCCATCTCCTGTAATGGCTGCTAAGTGCATGTTAAGGATCAAATATCTTTTAAAAAGTTAACATAAACTGGGTATAATACATACCTGATGAATTGTAGAAATCTCATTCCATCCATGTGTGACATCTGAAAGGTCCTTTATTGTAGTCCCGATATATGCCAGGCTGAATATGGAAGGCTGTAATAAGAAGAAAGCAAGAGACTTGACAACTTCAATAAAAGTTCAACCAAAAAAGAACTAAATGAAGAAATCTCAAAGCAAGGAGAAGACAATGGTAACATGTTAGCCAAACAAGTACTAAAGGTTATAAAAAGAACAGCATCTTGCATGATGAATCATCTTCGATAAATGAAACAGGAGATAGTTAGAGGAGTAACTACCATCATTCCTAACCAAGATGCCAACACGTACACACCGAGATTAACTGGAGTCACGGAAAGGAAGTAATTCAACAAGGTGAACGGCAATAAAGGAACAAGCCGAAGCAGAAAAACCATCTGCTGAGACCAAAAAAACAAAGAAAATTAACCAAAGCAGAGAGTTCCATGATACAATAGAAAATGTAGAACGACCTACAAGATTTCAAAATCTTTGTGCAGTAAATAAAAAATCCAATGTTCAACGCATTTTTGGAAGCATATAAATAGAATTATCAAGCAAACGTAGTTCCTGGAATTCATTATATGGTATTGGACTGTACAGTACTTCAAGTCCCATTTTCTTAAAGAACTATTTAGTGACATGAAGCATATATGGAGAGAGTTGTCAAGCCAAAGAAGGGGATTCCAACGCATGAAGAGGCATAAAGTAACACATCCACACAGTTAAACATAAAGCTCCTGAAATGATTGCATCCAGTGCCATTGAATTCTAAATTCATCATTGTCATTTAAGTAGTTCATATGATAGCCTTATTGTGTATATCCTAAGATGATGAAAATAAATTAAAACATACAACAAGAAGCGGACGCAACATATTCACCAAGCCGTAATAGTTACAAGCAGGCACAATCAGCTAAGAAAAGACGCAAAACTCGTGCCTTAAAACTAGATATCTTGATTGCATTAGCAACAGCCTGGAACTTTGAGTAATTCCTCAGTTTGGAGATCAAATATGATTTTCCTATCTGCCAGAAAAGCAAATGAAAGACTTTAAAAACTTATTCTTGCCCGAGAGGGAGAAAAAAACTAAGAAATATTCAATCAATGAGTAGAACTACTTGATCAAAATCCGACTTTAGCAGCTCAATATCAAGAACACGTTGTGCATGCTTATATTAAGAAATGATCCACATCACACAGTAGCTCAATAGACTCACTGTTCGGCCAAGGATGAATGCTGCGGTAGCCCCTAAGGTAGCACCAATTGAATCAGCCATAAATCCCACAGACATCCCAAACAGATAACCTCCCCCTAGCTGCTAACCAACAAAAGAACGAATTTGTCTCTTTCATAGAAAGCATACGAGTGCTAGTAGTACTTCTTATATTGAAACAACTGAATGAGGTTTCAAAACCAATAATATAATTATTTTAATCTAAATGCAGAATGCAATGAGAACCCACGGTAAGAATCGAAGCAGGAACGACAAGGATCGTGAGAGGAATATACGATAAGGCCCTGCAATACCAAGAACGATATGTCTGATGCACGCAGGTTGAAGTTTAATAAACATAAAAAAAAAAAAAAAAAAAGGGACATTTCAACTTATGTTCAACACAGCTTGAACATTAGAATAAATCAGAAGAAAAATCAACAATGTACACATCAATGCAGCAAAACTGAATGACTTATGATTCAGCCAATCATAAATAAACAGTGCTAACTTACAGCACAAATGGACCCCATTGCCCAAGATCTTCCTTAACCCAGAACAGGAAACCCTTCACCATCTGCATCACCAATCCTTTCAATTAACAAAGTTGCTGAGATGCAACCATGCAAATATGAAATAAAACACAATAAAAATAAGTTTTAAATATCGAATTGTTTAATTAAGTAATATATGTATAAAACAAAATTTAAAGAAGGCGGATGGAAAAAAAAAAAAACAAAGAAGGAAATGCCTTTTCAATGGGAAGGGAAAGGAGGACGGAAGCGGTGGCGACGAGGAAAAGGAGAGAAAATACGATTCTAAAAGCTGAAACCCAGGTAAAGAAAACATCCGCCATGTCGGGAAAACGAGAACAGCCTTTGCCTCCAGAGGCTCCAGCGGTTGTCGTTTCAATGATGGTGGTCGTTGGCGCCCCAGGCAATGCGACGACGATCGTGCCCTCAATTCCACGATCTTTTTGCCGGAATAACTAACCCAAAATTTCCACTTTTTTTTTTTATTTCTCAAGGTATCAACCCAAATTTTCTTTTTAACAGAAAGGTATCCATATTTATCTAAATTTAGATAATTGTTGCTACAATTAAGAAAAGCTCTTGCATATATATAGTATACATATTTAACGTGCATTTCTCTTTCTGCTCCTCTTTTATTGAGCTCGATCATCAAAGGTCCAGCAACGAGACAATCTGTTTGCCGTTGCTCACACTTCACATTCATGTTTAGTTGTAAGTTTAGCTTATATCTTTTGGGACACACAAACTTTCGGAATTTAGAAATAAGAAGCATCCAAGATTTTGCTTAAATCGATTTTGACTTTTATCGCTGTGTATTTTGCACGAACTTCCAAGGTTGAATGGATGCATGGCATCTGATTCTAAAATGGGCTTTCAATGGATTTCTGGGTTTCTTCTCTTAATTTTGATTTGGGTATGAGCCCTGAGGGGGTTCTCAGATTGTGCTATTTGGACCAAAACCATTTCCCATAAATCTCTTGCAGTTATTTTCGTTTGCACTTGCTTTTTTTTTTTTTTTGTTCATAATGACAACAAATTTGTATTCTCTTGTTATTTCATGCCCTCAAGAGCAACTATCAAACCATTAAACTGTGATTCTTCAAATATTTAGAGATGATCAAATAGGATTAGTAATAAAATTAAGAGTAAACTATAAAAATAGTCACTTATGTTTGTCTCAGATTATATTTTAGTCACTTACGTTATTATTTTGTTACGAAGTAGTCACTTTGCCGTTAAGTTTCGTTACCTCCCTAACGGCAATCTTAAATAGCAATCCAAATGAGTTTTAAATGCCAACTTGGATGTCCAACTAGGAGGATAATAGTTTTTCAGTCAAAATGAAAAAGAAAACTAAAAAAAAAAAAAGGAGACGAACGGTTTTTCTTTTTAAGTTCAAGGTGTAATTAATTTAAATTTTTCGATTAATTAAATTTGTTTAATTAAAAACTTATTCTTGTCCCAGTTTGACATTCAAGTTGAAATTTAAAACTCATTTGAACTGACACGTAGAACTATCGTTAGGGAAGTAACGAAACTTAATAGCAGAGTGACCACTCGTAACAAAACGATAACATAACATTCCAAATATAAGTGACTAAAATGTAATCTGAAACAAAAAAAAAAAAAAAAAAAAAAAGTAACTATTTTTATAATTTACCCTAAAATTAATTAAAAAATCATTAATAAATTATAAGTTGATAGTTTAATAACTTATTAATGATTAGGATGCCATGGGAACTAAATCTCCCAAATGAGTATAGAATATAGATCCTTCAAATATGATTTTTTTTTTTTTCATATAAACATAAAAAATATCCAACTCAAAACTAGTGTAAAACCGAAGAATTAAACTTTGTGAATTAATGTGACTCTGAGTAGGACTAATTAGGAAGCATCTAAAGCAGCCAAAGTTTAAGTCAAATCAATATGATTGGAAATGATTAGCACAACCCACTTTCCCAAGATCAGACTGAATTAAGGCATGCGGCCATCAAACGGCCATCAATCAAAAAGGGCTGCCCAGTGCCCCAAAGGGTCATCCTTCAGTTAACTAGGTCCTACCTCCTAAGAAACATGCCATGTGTCCTAACATATATAGGATATCTATGTATACTTGAAGCCATTTCCGCAGCACACAGACTTCATACAAGAAAACGAAAACTAGCCTATTTTGTACCAGCCTGCCACTTAATTGCATATATATATATATATATATATATATATATATAAATCTATAATCAGCATGGTAGCTAGATTGGCTTGATATGGAAAAACAAAATCTCCCCCTTCCAATGATTGAACCGTTACCTTTTTGATTGATGCATGCTTCTAGAGTTGCGATATATTACAGATCGGCATGCTCTTAAATTCTTATCACTTTGGATAGAACCAAAGAAGAAGACGTAGGTGAATTAAAGTTGCTTTTTGAGTTTTTCAACTCATGTCTATTCAATATATACTGCTAGGCAAGCAGCAGCAACTTCTTGGTAAATTTGACAAGATGTATAGCACTTGCATCACAACTCCATGTATATATATGGCTCGATTGTGACTCAAAGCTACTCCTCTCACCTCTCCAACTTCAGCTTTTTGGACAAATACCTGACTTTCATAGACATTATCCATCTTTTTTAAGGATCGAGATTAAGTAATATATTTTTATTGAGGTTAAAATATTATTTCACCATTTTATATATCTTTATAGTTTTTAGAAGAACTTATCATTTTGGGTATCAAATTATAATTTTATCATGTTTTAACTTAAAATTTTATAAACTTTAAAAGAACTAAAGCTAAGATCTCCCCCTCCCTTAACCTCGGAACGCATTTAACCATGAAAAGTTTTATTCATTCTTTATTTGAATATATGTATATTGTTGGGAGTCAATCCGTATAACCAATGAGATAATAAAAGTGGAAAAGAACGAACACAAATATTTTACGTGGAAAACCCTCACAGAGGAAAAAATCACGGAAAAAAAAAGCTTCGGCTTTTCATTAAATGAGTAAACAAACGATAGTACAATATGAAAAAAAAATAAACCTAAATGTACTAAACGTACATTACCAAAAACCTCGAATATAAAACTCAAAATCTCAAAGAGAAAACCGAAAAGTAAAATCTTAAATCTAATAGGCCACTCACAAAATGGGTAAAAAATACTCTCCATAATTACCATGAAACTCTCACCAAAAGTCATATGCGACTACATCTTGCCACCCAAAAAAAAAAAAGCCTTTTTTTCTTATCAGCATCTTAAAACAAGGATACAATGTCCATTTAAATAGGCTAAGATTAGAGTTCTAACCTTACTAAAATATTCCTGAAATAATTAGAGTTTAACTTAAAAATAAAATTTATCTGGGAAAAAATACGAGGCACACCCCACATATATTATCCAATGATCTACAAAATTAAAACATTATCTAATAATTTAATTTACATTAAAAGCCATCACCATTTTCTGAGCTTCAAATATAGTTATTTCTTCTCTAATGCCCATTGGAGGGGCGGTAGAGTTGAAATTTGAAATGCACTCCCTTTATAGTGAGATCCAAATGAACCTTTAACTCTTAAGCATATAGTCCCTACAATGTGGTGAAAATAATATTTTATCATCTGTTTTATTTTAAAAGAAATAATGATCATAGTTAAATTAGGAATGGGTTATTGATGAGAAATTATATAGTAGTCGATAGTTTTAAGGAAGTAGATTAATTGTTGTGTAGAAATAAATGATTTTTATATAAAATTTAAAATTACATAGTTATTTCTATTTAATTACTCATAAAATTTTGGTATTACGAATTAACCAAAAAATAACTCAATTAAAAATTTATCAGTTCATTAAAAATTATAAAATTAATTATTTTCTTATAAATTTACTAAAATTTAAAAATTAAACTAATTAACTATTTATTTTTCTCGTTGGGTGCAATGATAAGACACATTATATTTTAAAGGAGAGAATATAATTCAAACATTTGAAACGACATTATTAGAAGGAGAACCAGAACCCTAATCATGAATAGTAAAACAAACATAGAAAATACCAAAACTACTTAATAAAAATTAGTATTTGGTACAGCAATGTACTTTTTTAAATCACGGGTAAATTTAAAATGTTGTCACGTGTCTCATTTTTTTTTATACTCTAAACTCTTGCTCATCGTCATTAACTCTATTTGTGAAGCATAAAAACTCTAATAACAGTATACCTGATATTTTCTCATATAATAATATATATACTATCAAAAAAGAGATTATATTTTATCGCTTGTTACAACATATGCTTTTCTTATTTTTAACCACCAATTAGTATTTCATGTGGTTTCCTAGTTTCTTGTATTTTTCTTAATTTAAATATTTTAATATTTTCATCAACTGAATTTGATTTCAGTTAGAGGAAATAGATTTTACTATGATAAAGATTTTATTGTTCTAATCAAATTCCAAGTCAATGGATAAATAGAGGGTGAGATCACAATTACTGTAACTTTGAGCTAATATAAGACGTGACAATTACCAGAAAAAAAAAAAAAAAAAAAGGAAAATCATGACACAACCCTAGATGTGTTCGATATCTCTAAATAGCACAAAGAAACTGCTTATCCAGCTTGACATTTTTTGAATTATATTAAAATATTATTTTCTATAATTATATTTTTAAATTAAAATAATTCTATTAATTGAATAGTAAACCGAAATTGGATATTGCATTTATATGATTTAATTCGAATCAAAATAATAATCCAATAAATACACAAATTTGGATAAATAAATTTAGTTTCAAATTAAAGCTCAAAAAAAAAAAAATATACCCGTATGAAGAATAAACAATTGAGCAAATGTCAAATATGATCGAAATCTTGAATTGCGAAATGATTAGGATTTGAGATCCTATAATTACACTTTCATTTAATAGATTGATGTTTTTACTGTATTTGGCAAAGGAGTTCTTGTAGGGGCGAGTAGAGAATAGTTATACTTGATTTAATCAGTTCATTCGATTAAATCGGTATCAATTAAATCGATTTTAACGATTAGATTAAACTGATTAATCCTGGATGAAATGTTAGGTTTGTCGTTCGAAGAATAGCGAATTAGGCGAAGTTGGAAGTGTTGTGAGCAGCGAGACATAGTGGTAATCGGACAGAATTGTACAAAGTACGTAAACATATTTTCATCTTGGGTGTCGACTGTCGACCACCTACAACCTAAAACCGATGAAATCAAATTTTAAAATTAGGTTAGAGCGATCCATCACTTGATTTTGCCCAACAAGTACGTGGGGGGAAGACTTTCTTGCACAATCTGAATTATTGATATGCAATACAGCAAAGTTAAATAGTCCCATCCTTTCACATCCATCCCTATTCTAATTGGGTTCTCTTATTTTCTTTAGAATCTAAGCCTGTATGTGTTAGATATCAATCATTCACAACTGCTTTCTTCTGTTCATCTATTTTCTTTCTTTTTTTAAACTTGTTCTGTTAATTCTAGTATATAAAAGATGAGTGGGGAATAGAAGATTCTTGGTAAAATCATCAGTTTTATTAATTAACAGTCAAATGACATAGTTAAAGCATATCGACTAAGAACAGCACATGATTCTTACTTCTTTTTCCCATTAATTTCCATGATCAAAAAGGGGCAAATCATTGTTAAATATATATATAAATGTCACACCTCATTGACTTATTAAGGCAACCATGCTGTTGTTGGGGAGTCCGATCATGGAGATTCTTTATGATCAACCTTGCACTTTCCATTTCTGAATCCCAACCCTCCATTCTCAAAAGAAAAAACTTTGATACCCTTCTGTTGGCTCAAAAATAAGGGAAGGAATGAAATCGTGGACAGCTACGTTAATAATTATCAGATGATTGATTACTTGCGTAATCTGTCATCGGATTGACGTCTTTCTCTCACCATTCCACCACTGACAGCTGTCTCTTTACAAATGGTTTACAAACTCAATGCCATCTGTCATCGGATTGACGTCTTTCTCTCACCATTCCACCACTGACAGCTATCTCTTTACAAATGGCTTACAAACTCAATGCCATCTTCTTCTTCTTCCTTTTTTTTTTTTTTTTCAATAAGGATTCGATTTTGACAGCATTGAGACCCCCCCGGGGGGGATTTCGCATCAGCCGTTCAGAAAAGTCACCTCACTTCTTAACCATTACCACTTGGATGAGGGAATCATGTGTTTGCAAAGGGAAAGCGCCATTCGCAATAGAGTACAGCTACAGTCCACCCTTTAACATTCCCTTGTCACTGTAAGAATCTATTAAAGTTCCTTTTTTTTTTTTTAATTCATTTTGTTTTTTTTCTGCGGGAAAGGTTGGAAGTACACATCCCCCATTTGACTTGTGCATATTGCAATACAGCTAACGGTTTTCTTTGGAGCCTAGGTTAAGGTTGAAGATTTCATACATTTTCGTTTTCTTGGAAATTAAATCTCAAGTATTATACCTTTTTTATTAACAAACTTGATATAGTGCAAAGGACGATAAGGATTAAGGATTAATCTGCAAAGATTTTAATTTTGGGTGGGATTTTTTCATTTTTAATATCTTATCTTCTGCAATCTGCAATCTGCAGTAGCAGGCGTGGAAAGGCAGCTAATATGGTCACCATAGGACAAAAAAGCCTACTTAAAAATCATATTTTTTCAGCAATTTGCTAGTACTATAACCATATGTAGAAATATCAAATCACCAAAAGAAACCCATTTCAACATTGTTTTTTTTTTTTTTTTTTTTTTATATAAACACGACTGTGCCTTTCCCTGTTATTGGAGGGTCCAATCCAACACATCGGATATAAATACAAACAGACCTTAATATAAAGCAATTGAATTTTTGAAGGCATATCATAAAACTACTTTTTCTTTGACTAGAGTGGGGGATCAGAAAAGTAGACTGCAAGTTGACCCCTTTGGCACATTTCCCGTTGCCTATAAATAACATTGCTCCACCTTTGTTGTCACTCGTGTAGTTGTCTTAACTTACTGCTTTCTTCACATATAAAATTCTCTGATTTTTAATTAGTATATCACTCTTTGGACCGTCTTATTGGATCTCAGTTTGCTGCTGCTGCATAGACCCTAAGGTAAGGTTTCCCAAAAAGAACAGATATTTGCTTGTTTCATTTATTGTCATTCAAATGGAATGAAAAGATTAGTTTTCAACTATTTTTTACTTAAAATGTTGCTGTTTCTTAACAGGTACCAATCATGATAGTTTCCCTGTATTTGTGCAAGCAAACAATGTCTTTACTAGACATACCTTCTGGGGTGCTCAAATCCAATTTATTTAGGTCAAGGCTAGAAAAAGAGAAGGTTGTGATCCTAATGGGAGCGACTGGAACCGGCAAGTCCCGGCTTTCCATCGACCTTGCTACCCGGTTCCCGGCCGAAATAATAAATTCGGATAAAATTCAAGTACATGCCGGACTAGACATAGCGACCAACAAGATCGCTGAGGAAGAACGGTGTGGGATTCCACACCATATGTTAGGTGTAATAAGTCCCTACGCAGATTTCACAGTAACGGATTTTGTTGACATGGCTTCACATGCCATGGATTCGATTTTGTCCCGCAGCCAGGTTCCGATCATAGCCGGGGGCTCCAATTCATACATCGAGGCCTTAGTTGACGATGAGGACTTTCGGTTCCGATCTAGGTACGAATGTTGTTTCCTATGTGTAGATGTAGCAATGCCGGTGCTCCATCAGTACGTATCGGAGCGAGTAGATAAGATGGTGGAAATGGGGATGGTCGATGAGGTAAGGAGTATCTTCGACGCCAATGCCAACTACGCAGTGGGGATTAGGAAAGCCATTGGAGTCCCTGAATTCGACCGCTACTTCAGAGCCGAACCATATTTGGACAAACAACAACGTGGTAAACTGCTGCAAGAAGCAATACAAGAAATCAAAAGGAATACCTGCAAATTAGCTTGTCGGCAATTGGAGAAGATTCACCGGCTGAGGAACAAGAAGAACTGGAAAATACACATGGTGGATGCCACGGAGGTTTTCCGCAGGCGTGGTAAGGACGCAGATGAGGCATGGGAAAAGCTTGTAGCAGGTCCTAGTACGGAGATAGTGGCGGAATTTCTATATAATTTCAGCCCTCAGACCCTGGTCACTAAACCCAACCTTAGAGTGCCTTCACTGCCTTGTGGTATCATGCTGTAAAATCACATCTGACAGACAGTAACTAGTAAATTGATACATTCCGATGTTTTAAAATATTTGAGATATGCTACTTAATGGAACTCAGTTTTCTGGGAAAACAAACACAAAAGAAAGATGCTCAAATGTCATGGCCCCTGCCATTTAATGATATAAAAGCATTTTTTCTCTTCTCCTTTTTGGTGTCTTATAGTGATGCAACTGTGTTAACTGGTTTCCGGGATTGTAAGTTGTAATGCAATTTTTTGGGGGTAGGGACCCATTTCATTTGTTTCTTCCCCCCTATTTCCTTCTAAACACATGTTAACGACTCTTAATTATTATGAACAGCAAATAACTTGTTCAGAAACACTGCCCAGCAGCAGCCCAAAAAACCTGCACTTTATTAAGGGCCGTACAGTTGGATTTTGGAAGCACAACCCAATTCAGCCTGTTGGGCCGTTTCCTCCACTGGTCTAAAATGTACGAATGTGAGTTTAAGGGAATGTTTGCTTGGTATAAATTTATACATAGGTTTAATGTGCAAATTTTTCACTGTACTTTAGGTGAAAGCGGAAATTCGCAACTTTATTTTGAATGATATTTATTATTATACTTTCGAGCTGAAGATAAATTTATTACTATATTTTAACTTTATTTCGAATTTTGCCGCTTTACTATTATTTGATTAAATTTCGTCTTTTTCTATTCAATTTTAATTTAAAATGAATTGAAGAAAAAATTAATATTTTAATTTATTGCTTAAAATTAATAATTAATAATTAATATAAAAATTAATTAACTTACAGTTAACTATTAAAATAAAATATTTCAAATAATATTTTTTGTTAAAATTTATTTTTAAATCATCAAAATCAATATTAAGGCTATGTTTGGTGTAATAAAAAAATAAGTATTGAAAAATTAAGTTATAAAGTTTGTTTGGTGTATTACTTTTTTTTTTTTTTGAAACAAAACACCAAGCTAATATTATTTATCACAACGAATTACCGATAATAAAATTATGGATTTCACTCGGGTAATTCATATTAAAAGTCAAATTACAACAGTCTCTGATTACAATTTCATTGAGACGAACCGCAAATTTATTTCTAGCGTTCTCAACCCAATTGAATTTGAAGTTCTAACCATGATCCACCAATTCTTTAATTTTGGTGATAGCAAAGCCAAGCACAGTTATGTCCTCTTTCTTGCTGTTCAACTTGTTAATAGTTAAAGCATAATCGCTTTCAATTATAACTTCAGTCAAACCATAGTCTAAGGCCCAGTTGATCCCAATCTTCACCGCTTTTACTTTTGCCCAGTAACACGTAGGAACATTTTCCACATAACATGTGCATCCCCCAATAATTAGCTCATCATTATCGCGTGCCACGATTCCAATACCCGTACTGTCACCCTTCCATGCAACATCAATATTAACCTTGAAAAAACCTTTCGGGGGCTTTTGCCAATTAACATTGTTATTATCTCTCGAAATAATGGGCGGGTAAATCAAATTATGGATCCTGAATTCATCCAAGAAATTTCTCGTCTTTTCCCAAACATTCCTAGCTTCCTCGTCCTTCCATTCAAAGATCAATTTGTTTATACTATTCCAAATGTTTCAAAGGAGAAGAATAAGACTATCAAAAGCAGTTTTATCAAGAAAATGCATCGTCTCTTCCAACTATCGATGCATAAATCCCAATTCTTCTTCAACAACCTGCCATCAACATTACTTAACACGAGGATATCCTTAACTTTCTGACAATTACGAATTGCATGGATGGCAGTCTCAACCTCCAGATTGCATCTTGGGCAAGTCTTACTAACTTCCACATTAACAGAGGCAATTTTAATGTAGGTTGGCATAATCTCATGACCTAGTCTCCATGCAAAGACACGTACCTTAGGAGGTAAACGTAATTTCCAAATTTGCTTCCAGAATAAACGATGAGGACCCATCCCGACCCTACGTAAGATAAGCCAAGAAACTATCTTTTGTAGAGTAACACCCATCATTAGCATGAAACCAAATAATTTGATCCCGCATGCCATCACAAGAACAAGGGATCTTACAAACCTATCTCCAATCTCTTCACCATATAAATGACGAACACAGGTTTTATCCCAAGTACAAGTTCCAAGCTTCCAAAGATCATACACCCTAGGAGATAAAGTATCAACCCTGGTGCTAATCAAAGATGTCTCGTTCAAACCTTCAAAACCTTAGCGATCCTTACAAATGTTTATTCTACTGCCATCCACAACTTGCAAACCAAAGCCTTTTTTAAGGTGCATCACAGCCATGCGAATACCGTTCCAAGCGAAAGAAGGTCTATCCACATTTTTTGCTTTGAAAACATCTCCCTCGAGGAAGTATTTTGAGCTGAGAACTTTGAAACAAAAGGACTCTTTATTATTTATAAGTCACCAAATCTGTCTACCAATAAGAGCAATGTTGAAAAGTCTCATGTCACGAAAACCCATCCCTCCCATTCCTTTTGAAGTGCACAGACTTTCCCATCTTAACATAACCCATCCCCTCCCCTGCTTCTTGCTCTTCCACAAAAAATTATTATCTTCACAACCAAGGTATCCATACACACTTTCCCATCTTAACATAGCCCATCCCCTCCCTTGCTTCTTGCTCTCCCACAAAAAACTTCTTATCTTTGCAACCAAGTATCCATAGTTCCCTTAGGCAAAAGAAATATAGAAAGTAAGTGAGTTGGAATGGATTGTAAAACTGCTTTTATAAACACCTCCTTCCCCCCAAAAGATAAAAGCCGTTTAGACCAGCCCTTAATTCTGTTAGAAACTTTATCAATGATTTGTTTAAAAATATTTGTTTTATTTTTCCCAATAAGCAAAGGTATCCCTAAATAATTATCGAATCCATGCAACATATACCTAAAATATTACAAAAAAGGTTACGTTGATCTGAAGGAGTCTTGGGAGTAAAAAATAGCATAGATTTAGAAAAATTTATCTTTTGACCCGAGGCTCCCTCAAACCTAGATAAAATATCTTTAAAACAATTGACATCCCTTAGTTTATTTCTAACAAAGAAAGAGCATCGTCGGTAAAGAAGAGATTATTTATCCGGGGATCGTTTTGACTAGCCCTAATTCTCCGTATAACACCATCCCTTTGAGCATTTAAAAGCATACAAGATAAGGCTTCCATACAAAAAAGAAAAAGATATGGTGAAAAAGGATCTCCCTATCTCAAACCCCTCTCCAGGCAAAACACATCCGAAAGGCGGGAATTGCATTTGACAACATATTGTATAGAGCGAACACAATTCATGACTTTAGTGATCCAACGATTAGGAAACCCCATTTGCACAAGCACAACTTCGAGAAAGTGTCATTCTACACGATCGTACGCCTTGCTCATATCAAGCTTGACGACAAAACCCTTATTTGGCCTATTCTTCATACTCTGAAGATAGTGCATAAGTTCATAAGCGATCAAGGCATTATCATGTATCATCCGCCTGAGAACAAATGCACTTTGGTTTTGGAAAATATAACAATGAAGAACAACTTTTAATCTATTAGCCCAAACTTTAGAAATTATTTTATAAATCACCTGACATAAACTAATAGGTCTAAAATGTGTCATATCCTCAGGGTCAAAGATTTTCGGGATAAGAACAATCACAGTATTGTTAACATCATCCACCTGCCATCCCCGTTCAAAATATCTCTGCAAAATTGGATCACATCATTTCCCACTACCTCTCAATTTTCTTTGTAAAATAATCCCGATAATCCATCCATCTCAAGGGCTTTTTCTTGGATCCATTTGATCAAAAGCTTCCATAATTTCTTTGTCAGTAGATGAACTATCAAGCAAAGTTCTCATGGAAGAAGTGATACACCTTGGCACTTTTCCAACAATATCTTCAAAATTACCATGGCTCTCTATAGAAAATAAATCTTTAAAATAACTAATCACATGACATCACATACCTCATTCTCATTAGTCGTCCAAACCCCATCCTTACACTGCAACTTATCAATTCGATTCTTCTTATGTCTATGTGAAGCACGCACGTGAAAAAACTTCGTGTTCTTATCCCCCTCTTTCAACCACTTAACCCGAGCTCTTTGAGACCAATAATTTTTTTTCACATTATACAGCCGCCTTAACTCAGCTCTAGACTTACACAACTTCTCAGTAATTGTATCATTTATTGCCCTATCAATCATTTGGTCGATATCCCTAACTAAGCGACTTATTCGACTCTTACTGGTATTATACTGATTATGGTGCCACGTCTCAAGCTCAGCACGTGTCATGCGGATCTTCTTCAAAACATTCTCACCACCTCTGTCCCAAGCTTCCTTAATGACCAACTTTGCTTCCTCATTATGTGCCCAACAAGCTTCAAAACGAAAGGCAAGCCTTGGGTCAATTCTCCCATCCCTGGGTCTTCTCCCCATAGTATCCAAAAGAATCACATCATGGTCTGAACTAGCCTGACGCATGACCATAGTAGATAAAAAAGGAATCTTCCTAATCCAACTTGCAGAAACCAAATATCGATCAAGCCATTCCTTCACCAAATTACCCCCTCTTCGATTATTTGTCCAAGTAAACCAACCCGTATCAGGTTTTATATCCACTAAAGCGAGCCCGTTAACCACCTCTTTGAACTTTTCCATAACCGCTCTTAGCTTTCTTCTACCCCTATTTTTTTCATTCTCGTCCATCACCTCATTAAAATTACCACCAATGATCCAATCTTCTCTAACAGATCTACCAATATTTTTTAGCACCTCTCAAGAAATATGACATTGATTTTGCTCAAGACAACCATAAAACCCAGAGAATCTAACCTAGTCCAAACCTTTTAAACAAACTAAAGCATAAACATGATTGGTGGAGAAGCTTTGGATCTGAACTTTAACCTCTTCCTTTCAGAAAAGAGCAATACCACCTTTTTTACCAATAGAGTTAACCACAAAACACCCATAAAGTCTGCTTTTCTTACGAACAATATCAAACTCATTAGCACGTAATTTCGTTTCATAAAGAAAAATAATATCTGGATCAGAAGCAACAACAAGTTACCGAAGTTCACTAACTATTGTAGGATTAGTTTCAACAAAAAGACTTCATGGTTCCCAACGGGACTGCTCGACAACCGTCGCCTCGAAAGGAGGATTTCCTTCCATGATTTTCCTTCAAACCAAACGTAACGGACTACCCTCAAAACCATCTCCAATTCCATTTCCTTTCTTTCTTTTTGCCCTCAACTTTCCATCCTTATCCTTAAACACACTGCCCATTCTAAAACTCGAGGGAGAGACAGAATCATGTTTATCCTAAACCCGTCGAATTTTTTCGCGTTTGTATAGTTGTATCATTTTCCCTCTTTCATTCTCAATGTTATCTGAACTTCCGTCCTTAGCTTTTCCTTTTTGGTTCCCCTGTAAGTTTTCAATACCACTTCTTCACCTTCTTGCCCCTTGAAGCCCTTGTGAGATTTGAGTCCGCAACCAGCTACCAAATTAATAATCCTCTGTATTCATCCCTTTAGTATATTGACCACAGTGTTGAGTATTATGACTAATAAGCCCGCAAATATAGAAAAACGAGGGTAAATGCTCATATTTTATGCCACAAATAAATTCCTTGCGCTCTCTATTAACCAAATAGACGATTTTGCGCAAAGGCCTGGAAGTATCCAACCTGATGCGTACTCACATATATTCCGTCCAACAATCCTCACGATCTCTCCAACCTATCGACAGAACCTCTCCAACTGCCCCCTCACTTGCAGCGCTATATTTCTGTCCATATATTCCAAAGGAACATTATAAATTCGAATCCAATAGGGAACAAGATATCTGAATGACTTTTATCTCTTTCAAACGGCATCATGCACAATAAACATTGATCAAAGAGCCAAGGCGCCATACTCATAATCTTCTCTCGATCATCCACCCTTCCAAACTTAACTAGAAAAATACCATCTTCCAGTTCCACAAAACTCATTGGCTCCTTTGTGAACCATAAGGATTTGAGAACCTTATACATAGCTTCTTTATTAATTTTTCCTTTTGATAGTATCTTACCAACTGCCCATGCTTCATACCCATCCATTCCAGTTTCTGTTCCTCCATCACAAAACACCCTCTTCATTTCTTCCTTAGTAAATTTAAATTTTTCCATGAGTCTCCTCTTCCATCTTTAAAAATCTCCAGAATCTCACAAGCAAGAAAAACCAAAATAGAACCCCCAAGTCTTTTTAATTTTAAAGAAAGAAAGCCCATGCAAAAGACGTCCAAACCATGCAAGACACGAAACCCAAGGGAACAATCAGAATAAAAAAAACCACCCCACGACACATCACAAGGAAGAGAAAAAACACCAGAAAATGGTCCCTCCCAAACCGATAGGATTGAAAAATGAGCTGAAAGCTTAAACCCCAGAATAAGCCAAACCCCTACAAAACAGAAAAAACACCACAGATTTTTCAAGAAAGCAGATAAAGATCAAGAAGATCAATACAAAAACACACCAAACCTATTAACAAAAAACTAAACCAAGGAACGAGAGAACCTGGAGAAGACAAGAAACCCTTCCGGCTAACACAGGAACAAGAAGCAAAGCACCAGAGCACTGAGTCCGAAGAGATAACCCCCACGGGGTACGAGAACTCAAACAAAACAACAGCCAAACCACCAATCTTATCCCCGAGGAGCCAGAGATGGACCAAAACAAACCACCATCGCCCAATCAGTTAACCACTGAAGGCAAACTAGAAAACCAAGGAAACAATAAAGCACATTAATTTTTTCTTCTATTACGTAGTAAAAAGCCTAATGATTTGATTGTTAATCAAGTGAAAAAGGATTAAATTATGTGAGCTGCAAAAGTTAAATTCTATTAACTAAAAATATCTAGCAATCATGGAATGTTTGATGTATTACTTAAAATTATATATTGAGTATAATTTTTTTTGAATATATTGGTATGATTACATTTTCTTAACCTTTTGACAAGACACACACACCTTGCACACATATGTGCAAATTAATTTTTAATTGAAATTTTTTAACATTTAATCAAACAAGGCATCAATGATAAATTTAATTAAAAATCAAAATTAATTGAAAATTTAAGTAAAATACAAAATTTAATGATAAAATTCAATAAAATAAAAGTTGTATAGCAAATTGAACCATATTTTCAAAGCATACTGATAAATATTATTCAAAATAAAATATAATGCCAAATTTCAATATTCACTGATAGTATGGTAATAAATTTCATTTTAACCTTTATGCATATTACTTAAATTTTAATTTTTATATTGTTATAGAAAACATCATTTCAAACTAATGTTGTTTATTAATTTAATTAATAATCAAACTTCAATTATGAATAAAAAATTTATTACTATTGTGTTTGTTTCACTAAAAATAAATTTATCAAAGGTAAGATATTTTATATAAGATATTTTATACAAAATCATTCAAACATCGAAATTTTTTTTTTTTTTAAATCAATACAATTTGTAGAAATCATTTTTCTGATTACAAATTATAAGTTAACGACATGATTTAATAAATTAGGTCAAAAATATTTTTTAATTATACACTAATGACACCATATAAAAGTTCAAGGTGAATCGTGACAATAAAAAAGTATTTTTATAATATAACCCGATCTGATTCAACTCATTAAATCGAATGGTTAAAATTCAGAAACCCATGAGTAGCTGCCAGCAGCTCAAGATTCTGATGGCCACTTGTCAAAAGAAAAACACAGAAAATATGTTCTTAAGAAGAAAAAGAAAATGCATGAGAGGCGATCGAGGAAGACGAGAGACTGTAAAATTGTGTTTAGTATAATGGCTGGATACTGATATTCGCCACTAACAATCAATGCTTGGTCCAGTTTATATATAAATATACCTCAACATATGTTCACCTATCACATAAATATGGTCATTGGTCAGTTCTCGAAAGTTTTAAATTTTAAATCATTCTTCAAAAAGCTTGTAGCTTTTAGCTTTGATTGTTTTACTTAAAGCCCATTTTTTTAATTAAGGAATTCTACATGCACTACTTTATTTTTTTTAATTTATCCATGAAACAAAAGAATCATTTGAAAGTTACTTTTATTTTATTTTATTTTATTTTATATCATTTACGTGTAGTTTAAATTCATATATAAGTGGACTACAAATATATTTTTTTTAAAATTCAATTAACTTAGATTCTCAATATATGATTGTTTTCTTCTACTTGTATTATGAAAATGGTAAGGGAGAACCAAGTCTGCACAAACAACAAGTTGTTGGTCCCATTAGTCACATATATACTTAGATTCCAGTAAATTTATATAGATTTATATCACAAAGGCATAAACAGTCTCAATTTATCTTTACAAAAAGTGCTCATGACCTATAAAGATAGCCAAAAACAAACAAACAAAAAAAAAATGAACACTTCCTTTTAGCATAAAATTTTAAAAGGATGATATCAACTTTTTTCTTTCCTTTTTTTTTCAATATTCTTACTTGTTACATAAATTTCTCGAGGGTTGTAATATTATATTGAAAGGTCGGTGTTATAATCATTAAATTTAGCATGGTGATTATTCACTTTTGTCTTTTAATTGAGAGTTCCATCTTTACTTATCAAAATGAAATATATTTTGTGATCAATCATTTATTTTTTTTTATAAATATTTATGAGAAATATCCTAATTCCAATGAGAGAAAAAAAAGACTGTTCATCATCCAAAAATTGTTTTGGACTTCCATCCAATATTTTGAAAGGTGAAAATTATTTTCAAATAAATTAAACTACATGGTTGATCAAAAATTAATAATTGTTTATTCAAAAAACTAAAAAATGAATTGAATTATTGAAATTTGAAAAGGACTAAAAATAAAAAAATTGGGCCAAGAGGAATGGCTGCCCCTCCTCTTCTGATCGTGACCCCAGTGAGAAGAAACTTGAAGATTTCATTAAACGACACATGGATTGTGCAGACAGATGCTTTAGAGGGTATATGCAAAGTTGGCAAGTGGTCCAAAAATTTGGTCTGGAAGTGGATTATTAAAAAGCAGACAAAAAGGTTGAGGGACATGGAATTGAATTATGGAGCAACATGAAACCGACTAGCTAACAAATAAACGCGTTTAAACCGAACTGTACGCCACTTATTCTGGTTTTCCGGAAACTGGAATCAAAAGCCAAGCCAGGAATAATAATATTTTTATTGTTACTACTTTTTATTCAATCCATCCATCACCACTCTCAGTAAATTTCATTCGGAGAGGGGTTGTTGTCGTCGTCGAAAAGATGTCAAAAATATTCTCTTCTTGGATATGATGGTAACCTTTGGGTATCCAATCCCATAATCAATAACCTCTAATGTTTGCTTTTCCCTGCAGGCATGCATGTTGTTTTGCCCTTTCGAATGATTTCTGAATCACTCTTTCTCTCTAACCTTCTCATTCTCAACTGCATACACAGTGGCGGAGTCTAAATTTTTTTAAAACCGAAATTAAATGGTATATTTTACAATAATAAAAATATAATTTAATCATTTTAATAGTTTATATTTTATAATTTTTAAATGGTTAAATCAATCTTTTATCATTTTTTAGATTAAAGTATAATTTTATCATCATTAATTTAAATTTTTATAAATTATATAAAAAATTTAAATTAAAATTTACCATTTTAAGAAGACTATGACTCTCCTAAATCTCTACTGCACTCCACCACTGTGCATACACTTACTCAATAATCATAAACTTCCATTTTCAGGGAAAATTATAATTATAGGAATGTTTTTTTATTTCTTCTTGAAAATGTTTCACCGTGTTCAACAACACCTTATTTAGGATTGCAGTTTCAACAGTTTTCCACATTTAAAAAAAGAAAAAAAAAAAACTGTTTTTCACAGTAAATGTCATGGTAAAACATTTTAATTTCTGCAATTAAAATCATAACTTGGCGGGAAAAAAAAGGGGATAATGTTGGCATTTGTGTGAAATGATTGGATTATGGGTTCTTATAAAGTGGTAAAATTGTGGAATACTCTCTTTAAAATTTGTAAAATTATAACTTAATATAATGATAAATCACTTTGACTTTTCAATAATTTATAATTTAATTAAAATAAGCAAATTACACTCTAGGGTCATTCAATTATTGATAAATTTACACTTTGATTACTCAATTTTAAAAAATTACAAGTTGATTACTGGTCCATTAGCTTGGCAATGAACGTACGTGGAGACAAATAAAATTTACAATTTGATCAATTTAAAAATTTTACAAGTTGGTTACTAAACTATTAATAAATTTACATGTTTATCCTTTAGTCGCTCAATCTTTATACCATTACTTGTTAACTTGATAAACCAAAAATTATCAACAACCCAAGCCCCAAACCTTAGTCATGCCACTATCAACTCAATGTCACACCTCTAGCCCAACCAACTCGGTAACCTTTCTTTCTTAACTCACTCACTATTTTCTCTTTAATCAAAATCATAATCTAAGAAACCCACAATCAAACTATCCACATGCCTTTACCCTTAATCAACAAGCAAATATCACCACAACCACAATCACAAAAAAAAAATATATATCAAAAAATAAATAAAAAGAAAGAAAATCTCATGTTTCACCATGCCCCCAAACATGACTTATAGAAGCAAAAGGGACAAAATAAAACCAAAACAAAGAGAATAAATATTAAAAAAAAAAATAGAGGCTCAAACTTACTTAATTCAGTCAAAAGTTAGTTGGAGAGTTCCATGCAACGAAAGCTCAATCCAAAAGATTAAGGAAAAAGTCTCGTTGAAAAGGAAAACATATCAAAGTTAAGCGGTCATTTGATAAAGATGGACAAAGATCATAAACCTTTTTCATTAAGGCTTCAAGTTTTAATTAATGAAGTTTGATCAAGTCATTTCAAAGAAAATTAAACCATAAAGTTTTTTTTAAGGTAAACTAAACCATAAAGTTGAAAGAGGAAAAAAGTTTTTATGTGTATCTTTGCAAGAGGTGGAGGTTGGACGGTGGTGATCTTAGTGGAATACAACTGCGAAGGAGGTTTTTATAATTTTAAAATTTTTTTTGAATAGTTTAGTAGCCAACTTATAATTCTTTGAAATCGAGTGACTAAAATGTTAACTTATTAATAGTTGAGTGACCTGAAGAGTTCATAGTATGATGAATAGAGAGTTAACAACCACGTCTCACATCCATTACCAAGTTGACGAACTAGTGATCACAGTGTAACTTTCGAATAATTCAATAATTAATTTGTAATTATTTTTTAAAATCGAGTGATCAAATGTACATTTACTAATAGTTAAGTAGCATTAGGTGCAATTCATCCAAAGTTTTCTAACTTCTCCTAATATTATTCTTACAATTTTAGACTTATATTTGTTTTAACATTCCAATATCTGGTAACTTTGTTTTAAACGCATTTTTTTCGATCCAAGCTTTTTGTAAACCAAACTTTTTTCAACTTAGTATTATAGGTAAACTACATTTGTAGTTACTCAATTATTAATAATTTTTTTTTAGTCAATTAATTATAAAAATTATAAAATGATCACTCAATTAATTAATTTTTTTCTTTTTTGGTCATTAACTGTTAAATAGCTGATGAAAAGATGACATGGAAGCTTTTATAATTGGTACAATAATAATTTGGCATAATGATAAAATTAGCTCCTAACATTTGAGTGTTTGGTCACTTTAGTCCTTAAGGTTTTTTTTGGTTCACTTTCATACGTAAGCTTTTTTTTGTGATCAAATTGATAAATTTTTAACGATCTTGCTGACGTGGTAGTTAGTTGACTAACGATGCTGACGTGGCAAATTTTTTTCCACCTAGGCAAGTCCACATATGCAACTGCTGACGTGACACTATTTTGTCTTATATGTCACGTCAGCAAATAATTTTAAAATTATTAAAATTATTTTTTTAAAATATAAAATTATTAAAATTATTTTAAAATAAATTTAAAATTATTAAATAATTTTAATTTTCAATTTCATCTTCTTCCCCATTATTTCTTTCCCAATTTCATCTTCTTCCCCATTTTTCTATCTAACACCACTTCTTCTTCTCACCATTTTTCCGTCTAACACATTTTATGTTCCCAAATCTGTACCAAATTTCGAACCAAACCATGGTTACTTCTCCACTTGGATTCTGAACCAAACCATGGCTTCTTCTTCTTCCATCACTCTCCCAACCCTTCAAGTTCTCTATTTTAATCTCATAACCATGGCCACTTCTCCACTTGGATTTTGAATCAAACCATGGCTTCTTCTTCTTCCATCACTCTCTTAACCCTTCAAGGTTCTCTATTTCAATCTCATTTCTTAGGAAAAAGCCCCATCACCCATTGTTCTCATAAACCATTTTCTCGGCTGCCAAACAGCCTAAAAAAGCCTTTTATGCCAAGTTTGATCTATTTGAAATCTTGAGAGGTATGGTTCCCAAATGGTGAAAAGGAATTGAAAAAATTCATTGAGGAAAACTCACCACCGACGAAGCCATCAGTTTCTCATCTTATTTTTATGGATTATTTGGTAGTGTTATATGTTTGGTTGCTTGGAAACATCTGAAAAATGGAAGAATAAGAACAAGGAAAAGAGTAACTAAACTCACTTGAAAATCTCTTATTCTTTGCTTCCATTGCTTCTTTCTTGTTTTCTCATGTTATTTTTTATGGATTATTTGGTATTGTTTATATATTTGGTTACTTAGAAATTGTTGGGAAATGGAAGATTTTTTTTTCTTTTAATCAATTTTGCCCAGAATAGATTGGAGTTCATCGGGGAGCAACCCACCGGAACAATTCCGGTTAACGACCACAAAAAAAAGAAAATAAGGGGAAGAGGAACAGACAGAAAAACTCAGAAAAACCCAGAAAAATACAGAAGAACGGGATGATGATGATTAAAACATTAAAATAATTTTAATAATTTTATATTTTTAAAAAATAATTTTAATAATTTTAAAATCATTTGCTGATGTGGCATATAAGACAAAATAGTGTCACATCAGCTGTTGCATTTGTGGACTTGCCTAGGTGGAAAAAAATTTTGCCACGTCAGTATCGTTAGTCAACTAACGGCCACATCAGCAATACTGTTAAAAAATGATCAATTTGACCAAAAAAACAAAAGTTATGTATGAAAGTGAGTCAAAAAAACCTTAAAGGCCAAAGTGACCAAACACCCAAACGTTAAGGGCTAATTTTGTCAATATGCCTAATAATTTTAACCCTCAACGTTTACACATTGTGACAATTAATTCTTAATTCTTAAAAATTTAACCCTCAATGTTTACACATTATGTAATTTGAACCTTTGTTTTTCAATTTTGCTTTTCTTTATGACTCTTTCACTTAAAAAACTAAAAAAAGAATCTATCAATTAAATTTTATCGGAAATATACCAAAAATGAAAACACCTAAAAATCTGATAATAATTTTCATCTTTTCTCATTCTTTTAAAATTAATCCTCAATGTCACAAATAAAAAGTAACATTACAAAAAAAATACACAATATGTAAATATTGTGGGTTAATTTTTTTTAGAATCAAGACTAAATTAACATAATGTACAAATGTCAAATTTAAAAGCTGACAAGTGATTCTCTCGTTATAATTTATCTGGCTGGTGACAAAAAAAATAAATTCAAATAATTAAATAACCAAAAAAATATCAAATAATTAAATGACTCTTTTATAATTTTTTATAATATAATTGGATAAAAAAATAGACTAGCAGTTGCCCTGCTAAGTTAGCCCAAAATGCTAAAAGGTCCTGGCAATAAGCAGAAAGAATGAAATGAAACAATGAACAATACGTAAACTTGAGCTTTAATTTTTATCTTGTCACTGCAGGCACAGAATTCTAAAACTAATATCTCTCATTAAATCTGCTGTTTGGGCATCAAATTTGATATTCCAAAAAGCAAATAGACAAGATTTTTTTTTCAATAATAAAGATGGACATGATTTCAATTACATAGATTCAAGCAAAATCAGAAGAAAAGGAGGTTGTGGAATCATGGTACTATTCGCCCCCCACATGAATAATTGACGGTGCAGGTATCATCAACGACAACGGTGTACTGATGATTAAGCCTAGAAAGGAAGGCGGGCAAGTGAACCAAAATGTCGCACACACACTCAGTGTCCAGCTGCTTTAGCCATTGACAACAGTAGTTTTGCATGTCCGTCTCACGGTTCCCGTGCCTGTGCCTATGCCTGCGACTGCGACTGCGACTGCGACTGCGACGGCGGCTATGGCTACGGCTGCGATTACGAGTAGGTGGTGGTGAGAAGTGGGTTAATGGGAGCGCTGCACACGCATAGTTGACAAGGGAAAATTGTGAAGCACAAAGTGGGCGGGGTGGTGCCATCAGCAGTGGCCTTTGTGGCAGATTAACAGGCATGGCTACGAAAAACAATGAAAAGAGGCATATTATTGCAACCTCCACCTTTCTCATTCCTATATCTCAATCTTTATGCTGTTAATTATTAATATTAGGTAATATGAAGTAAAATAGATGGGATTTTGGTACATGAACATGTTTTGTATAGTTCAATTTATAATGGGGATCATTCATAAATTTTCTGCTTTCTTTGTTGGATTGAAAATTCACCGGAGGCAAAAAGAATATGAAATCATGCATGGCCAAGAGAATGAGGGCTCTTGAGGTTTCTCAATTGGGTTTGTTTATTCATTTTGCTTCCATTCATTTAGTGTGGTAAGACATTGTTATTATGCTAAACTAGATCATTCTTCCAGGAAAACTACAAGCAGCATGCGATTTGGTTGGTTGTGGCCTTCCATGACAATAGGACAAGCTTTTTTGTTTTTGATATTTCAAGGGCAATTACAACTTTGCTATGCTAACTGTATACCTCAGTACTTGGGGACCCGACAAACAGTGGTACATTGATTCCATAAGATTAGGGAATGCTGAAAGTAGTAAGGCCCATGATCCAAGCTATGTTAACTCGCACACAAAGGCCCAAATTGTAACAAATTTTCAAATGCAATGTGATATAAAGACCCAAAAGAAGGAACCCGGCCCTAGTAAAGCTGAGTTCTGGGCTTCTGGCCATTGAACAACAACAACAACAATAACAAGCTGAAATAGAAAAACTCTCCTTAGATCCACTCAGCCTTTCGTTTCGCAGAACACCACCTGCAGAGGCCATGCCAGTTGTTGGTCGTCGCTCATTATCAATGTTCAAAATAAATGTCCCCCTCAGTGGTTTCTTCCATCCAACGATTCTAGGACCCCATGCAATACTAGCCACTGTTGTGTGCTTTGCAAATATCCAGTGGAAATCTTTTTGCATGAGCTAGTCGACATCAATTAGCCCTGAAAAACACATTTATTGTGACATTTCCAAGGACCCCATATAATAGTAGAAAAAATAACCTCTCCCCATGGAATTTGAAAATTCAAGTTAATAGTCTACTTGAAGTTTTCCATGAGGCATGGCATGTTTCAAAATATGAATTGAAAAGGTGAAAATCCGAACAAGAGGCATTAACTGTCATATTCTTTTTGCATTCATACTTCCAAACAAACCATATGAAGAAAGAATACGTTCCGGAACACTTAATCACCCTATCCAACCAGACTTAATGTCACCATAACAGCCTCTCTGTTCACCCTAAGCACTCTTTATATCTGTTGAAAGCTCACTCGACAAGTCATCAATAGAAATATAATCTAGATCATAACCATTCACACAATGTATTAATTTGATGATGATTCTAAAAAAAAAAAATTAAAACAATAAATAAATAATAACTTTTAAAAATTCTATAGAAAGTATTACATGTTAAAAAAAATTCAATAAAAATACTTTAAAAATTGTGTTAATGATATTTGAGTATTGTTAGAACCAAAATAATCTTACATTGAAGACCCAATGTATTTATTTGTTGACCCAATGTATTTATTTGTTGACTTATTTGACCTGGGCCTTCACAACTGTTTTCTCCGTAGGCAAATGAGTTTCAAATGGAGTTTTATTTTGCCCCAAACAATGGTGATCAAATTTGGATTTGAAGAAATTATGAGATCGACGTGTTATATCTCATAAGGTTTATTTTTATCTTTATCCGTTAAATTAATTATTTGATGATTTATCTGTTAATTTTACTTGGTTTTAAAGCTTTTATTTTGAACTAATTATTGAAGATAATTTAAGCTACAAATTAGTGTTCGAGCTGCATTTACATTTTATATAAAAGTAAATTAGATTTTAATCAATAGATGATTCATAAAATTACTGAATAAAAATTATTTATTAAATTTATTTTTCTTATTTTCTCATTTTTGAAGTTACAAAAGTTTTTCAAAGTTCAAGTAAATATATGCATTTTCAATATATATAAAATTTCATATAAGCAAACTCTTCTTTTAATTTGATTTTTTTTCCCTACTAACAAATAGAGTATTAGTTTTACTGAGGAATGTTCGACTTTTTTAGGAAGAAGTCTACAAAGTTTTATTCATTTAGAGTCGACGGATCCAAACATGTTCGATATCATCGCATGAATGTTTTGTCTTCAGACTTTGTTGAGAGCTTAGATTTTTGAAAAAATGACGATAACAAATTCACAAAACAGGATCACCTCACCCATTAAAGAAATCTCATATTTGTATTCAGTTGGATTTGAACTCATACTAATTGTTAGGTATTATGCTACTACTTGGGCAAACTCAAGTGATAGCATTCTCACCCAATTGTGCCCTATAAGCTAGAAGGCAATGGGTATGAGTACAGCCATGTGCAACACATGTTTTGTCTTATCAAGCACCCAATGAGTATTTTTACCATGCGAGCCCATCACTGGTGCCTTTTTAGCATTCAACAAAGTTAGGAGATAAAATCTTCAATAAGGATAATATCGCCTCATTGAGCGATTTTATTGGCTCCCGATAGACTACATGTCACAGAATTGACGAAGTTGGCCTCTCCTTAACAAAAAAAAAATGTGTACTTTTTGTTGAGAGATTTTCAACTCATGGATAAGCTACCGAATCTTGAACGTATTTGATATTATCTCTGGTAAAAATTTTATCTTCTTACTCTTTCGAAAATCGGAATCCTAAAATGATGATAGTGAGTCACAAAGTAGTAGCATTTTATCCAAGTGGTAACACACTTACCCAACATTAAGGCATGATTCTAAATCCCACCAAGTGTAAATATGAAATTTTCTTGGTGGGTGAGGCACTTCACCTCCAGCTTTGTGAACCAATCATGGTTATCTCCTCAATATGTAAGCTCTTAATAGTCTGGACACAAAATCGGCGTTCCCTCAGACAATTTTCTTCCGGTTTATTTAATTCGATGATCCTACCAATATTTTACTAATTGTATGTTGAAGAATATTGAGCTCAACAGCTAAACGAGAAAAGTAAATGGAAAATGAATTCAATTCATACCAGAACAAGTTACAAGTAGAATTCTGATTTTCTATTATGCTTTTGAGTGATACGAGAAAGAGAAGCTTTGGGGAACAAAAATTTAAGTAAAAATCTATTTACAAAATTCAAGGAACATGTCAACTTAATAAACGTTTTCTTTTCCAACTCATGTTAACGACCCTAACCAGACAACCCCTTCTTTATCCAAGGTAAAAAAAAAAAAAAAAGTCCCTCTCTCCTAATTGAAAATCTGATTGCATGATCTGAGCTTCTAAACTACACAATACCCACAGAACTAAGAGCATCTAAATCTTGCAGTGTAATTGAGAAGTGGGTACAAGATTGAACTGCAATGGAAGTCAGTCATGCCAACAAAGGAGTAACACAGTACATCTCCATATAATATAAAGCCGTCCCCTCTGTTCTCTAATTTGCTTTGAACACCTTTGCCATGATCGACCTTTCATACTCCTCATTGGGAAGAAGCACCTCACTGATACTACTTGTTTAGTGTTAATGTGCAAGTAATGTGAGATTTTCTTCCGAGTTTGAAAGGCTGTGGAAGAATTTGAAGCTCCTTTTATAAGAAGGAAAGCAGTTAAAGATATGAACATGTGGTGGGTGAGAAACGATTGCCCCCCCCCCGGGGCTTGGGTCATCTCGTGCATTATGTCCCACTGTTTTTAAGGGAGGAGATAAGGTGGAGTTATTTAGCTTGTCTGCTTTACAAACGATCTTCAAAATGATTTGTCATCAATTTCATGGAGGGTCATCTGTGTCTCCCATGCATGCTTGTATACACCACCAATCCTATTCATGCTTTACCTTAACTTATCTTTACCTTTATTCATGCACTTACTGTTAAAAGTTTTGTAGTAGTTTTTTATCAGTATTTTTTTTCCAAGATGAAATAAGTCTCATTCCGCATTTAGGTTTTTTTCTTTTAGATTATACCAAGACCACCAAGACAGACTAAATAAGTAAATAAATAAACACAAGGATAATCAGGTGACTAAGTCCAAATAAATATTATATAAAAGCTATAGTTTAGAACATGGAATTTATTTCAGCTTTTATTTAAATCTTGATGTAGAACCTAAGAATTGATGAATGGTCCAACTACAAACCTACTATTCTCCGGGGTCACGTGTGCAATGTCATCGCTAGGGCCAAGCGATAAATAGTGGTCGTCGTCAATCAGACATGCGGGCCAACTATGATTGCCGGCTTTAACAAACCAGTAGAAAGTCGGTTTTACACGCGCCTCATGTTTATTAAATTTGGTGTCCTGCCTTGTCCTGTTGGCCATAGCCATAGTCATTTTCGCTCCTCTCTGAGTGATCACTCTTTAATCTCAGCAGCAGCCTCACACACCCTCCTCCCATGTCACCCATAGGGTGAACTTGTAGGTCAGAGTAAGCCACAGTGTTAAAAGCAAGTGGATAATACCATGCCACGTTTGTTCTTGAAAATGGAGATGACCGATGAGACCGTATGCGGGTCCAGCTGCCCACGTAAGAGAGTGTCCCTTTTGTGGTAATTGTTTGGGGTGACAGATTTGGAAGAAAAAGGGTACTGTTTAAACTTATCTTAAGGACATAGAAAAGAAGAAAAAAAGCAAAATCAGAAGACACTGACAAATATGCAAATTCTTGCTGAATTTCATTCGGATGCAATGCAAGCTATGCCCAAGGTGGACTGGTGATGGATGATTACGATATGCACACATGAGAAAGCCAAAAAAGAAGTCAAAAATGGTTGGAAGCATGAGAACGTCGGCAAACTTGATACACTTCACTGGAAAAAAAAACATACTGTCGGGGAGATTTTGTTGCATTGTTTATTGTTAATACGGGGATACATAGGCAGCGAAAAACAAATTATAAAAGACTCATAAGTAGTCAATAAAAAATTATAAACACCTACCAAGTAGTCAAAAAAAATTATTAGACCAAACATTTCAATTAAATTCGAATCTTAGAATAATCAAAACTTTATCTAAATATCAACCGGTTGCTATTTTGTCTAAAACAGTTCTCAATTGGTGCTACTACCCATAGCGCAATAAACAGATGTAGTGCAAAATGCATGGGGTACACGGTCAAGCTTTGCTTGCAAAAGATATAAAAGCTCCAAATCCCAGATTTTTAATAATCCAGACAACATGACAGTTAGGACAGCCGATAAGGGTGCCCTAAGAGAAAATTCTTGCCCTACAGTAACACCTTCACATCGTCTTCAAATAGGGTATGTAGTCATCCGTGGCCCAGTACATAATAGAGTATACCCATAAATTCTTCAGAAATAACCACATTTGAATTAGCCACTGCTCTGTAATCTCAAATTAAAAAACCAATAAATCATAACTAACCCTCGAAAAGAATAATATTATTCCCTATCAAGAGCACCACCACAAACTATACCATAAAATCAATGTTAAAAGCACAACTCAAACAAGTTATTATGATCCGAATTTATTTATAGTAAAATATAAAAAAATTCTAATTTTTAGGATAGAACTTAAACTCTTTCCTGCAAATATATAAAAACAGTGTTCAGTTCAACAACACTAAGCATACAACTAGATTCATCCAGTGAAACTCTGCCTGCCTCCCACTGTACTAATAAAATAGCACTGTTTACAGCCAAGTATAGGGGAAAAAAGTTTTACAGGGAATGGCCCGATTAAAAAATTGCTAAAGGTCTTTAATTGGGGCGATGATGAGAATAAATTATGCAAAAAAAAAAACAAAAAAAAAATAAATTTTTGATACATGATGATAGCCTAACTCTCCCATTCTTGCTGTCCTGCCCGGTGGTAGATTTTACATATTTACAAAACCGGTATCAGCAATGCCGACACGCTCATCTTTGGCTCAACTCATCCTATTATCTGTTCATTGCATGCAAAAACTCTCGACTGTTTTCAATATGCCGCAGAACCCATGCCAAAAGATAAAAAAGGGGGGGGGGGGGGGTATACCTATTCATAACAAGAAAACCAGTGAAAAAGAGAACTTTTGAATGACATAATAAAACTAACACTAAAATATAACATACCAATTAAAGCAGCTGATTAGTATTCGGTCATCTTGGCTGCCAAATGCAAGGAGCTGAAACACATAAAAGAGATTTCAAGTATCAGGCCCCACGTAAACCTAACTGAACGCAGGGTATCTAGCAACCGCAAGTATGCAAATGCAAAATGATACACGCACCTATATATATTTACATAAAATATACAAGCTCTGTCTCTACTTTAAACCACAATCTCACAGGAGAAATGCAAACCTCTTGATCCAATGGGAACAATACCTTCTGCAGGTGGTCTGCCGGGAAAGAAGTTTCGGTGATCCATTGGAGGAGGGTGGAAGCCCCATCCTTCGTTTGGAAACCTTGTTGGCTCACACTGCGGCCCACCATAAGAAACATGGCCATGGCCATATGATGAATTGGCGTTATCAGCATACCAGGGTCCTGTTAGGAGAAAATAAAAAAAAACATATATAATCAGGTGTCATCAGACAGAACAAGCCATGTTATCAGTAGACTGGAACAAAACATGATTCAAGAAACTTACCAGAGAATGGTGGTGGAGGATACCTCCAGCTCTCTCTAAGTTCATTTGGGGCCAGTTTCATTCTCTCATGGCTATTATAATAATTTGCACCATCAAAGTTTAGTGAAGAGTATCTGTCAGTGTATGGAGGAGGTGCATCCCTCATCAAATTCACACGCGGACCCGAATTAACATATGCAAACTGATTTGCTGGTGCAGGATGAAGAGGTTGTGGAGGGTAGGGATTGTGAAAGCTAGGGCCATCAGGTTGTTGGATATTATTAACTGGAGGCACTGGGCAACTGTTGAAAGCAGTATTACAATCTGAAACCTGCATAACAGGAGGATTTCTAGGATCAGGCCCATTATATGGGACTGTATTGGTGCACACTGTTGAATTGATTCTGGGTGCAACTGATGGTGGAACTATAGATCTCAAATCATCTTGCCTGTTCTGCAAATATAATAAGAACTCAACTACATGAATAATGTAATTCACTATTACATTATCATCATTGTCATAACAATAATACGAAACCAATGAAAGGAACTCAAACAAGGACATACTTGTATACTTGTATGAACAGTTGAATCGACATTGTTTGTGTAGGGACCAGAAATAGGACGATGGATGGGTGGAGGAAGAGGAGGCGGTGGAGGGGGTGGTGGAGGTGGAGGTGGAGGTGGTGATGATGGCAGTGGTGGTGATGATGGACGCACATCGTGAGGTAAAGGTGGGGCAAATGGCAATGGAAAATGCTGATCACAATGCTCTTGCAAAGTTTGAGCAGGATTGATTGCAGCAGCACCAGTAGTTGAACTCGTTTCAATCTCAGGTGCAACATCCTCCATTTCAAGTTCACCATCAACATCTTCCAAAATATGTCTGCGCTTTTCACTTGCAGGGTTTGCCTCTTGTTCTTCAGGAACTCCAGAATAGTGCTCTGGAGTGACAGCCTCAAAACTTTCTCCATCAGAATCACTACCCTCATCCTCCTCACTGAGCATTCGAGGCATGCAAAACCCGGGGAGCTGAAAACTTGAATTGCTGAGGCAAGA
This sequence comes from Kokia cookei, assembly GCA_039519145.1. Lineage (NCBI taxonomy): Eukaryota > Viridiplantae > Streptophyta > Magnoliopsida > Malvales > Malvaceae > Kokia > Kokia cookei. The sequence goes on along the minus strand of CM076908.1, from coordinate 4,704,126 downwards.
AAAAACAAATCTCAGGAACAAATATCTAGAATGTTTAAAGTAACCATAAGTTAAAGTGATCCTGAAATATAGACCTGCCATACTCATCAACAAGAATACCCTCCATGTCTCTAATAGGATCATCTAATGGTCTCTCTGTTCTAGCTGAACGTCGAGAAAAGACACCAGCAGAAGATGAAACACTAAGTGAATCAAGTTCTCGTATATGGTGCCGAACAACAGATTCTGGAAGGATTCTTCTTTCCAACCAAAGTCTCAAAACCTATATCAAAAGAAAAAGGTTGAGAAACCAACAATCCAAATAAAATATAAAGACAGACATCAAAGTCACCTACCTTTAAGCACTGCCGACAATTTTCCTGTGCATTAGGTCCAGGGGGAGCTGCAGCATTGAGTAGACGAGGGAGTGCTGCTTGAATAGCTGAAGGGTAGATATCACCAACATCGCCTGGATACCAAACTTGGTAAGCACATAGCCATGACTTACAGACCAAACGCCAAACATGCTGCTAAATTATAAAAATACAAATAATACCTTTCAAACCCCGGGAGCACTGAGTAATGGAATCCACAAGAAAGAACAAATCCACCCTTCGGTGTAAGCTTGACTCTCTTTCCAAATTTCGAGCAATAATTTCCACAACCTAGGTTAAACGAAGAAACCAATGCATTTCAAATAAAAGAGTAGAACTTTTGCGATAACAGTATATCATCTGTACATACTTTTAGCAAACACGCTCTCTTAGTATTCAGCATATACACTATTAGTCTAAAAAGAAATCCTAAAAGGGGAATGAATAAATAATGTTAATGCCCAAGTTTATCTATGACGAATTTTAATTCAACATGCAAATAAGTAAAAATGCCTCTGATAACTTAAACAGTCCACAAAAAGCCTTTATCTACCTTAGCAGAAACACCAAATTTGGCACAATCAATTGCTATACGCGTTGCACGAGCAATGCTCTCCTTTGTCCTCGTTAAGATCACAAGCATATTTTCAAAAGACGACACAACAGCTTGTGCTTCACTGTAATTACTGCATTTACTGACAGATTTTGGTCGTTCAAAGGTCACAGAATCAGCTTTACCTTCATCATCAGCGTTTGGAACACATAAAACTTTGTTGGGACACAAGTGAAGATTTGGACTACAATACCCATTGCTTGGAGCAATACTAGCACTCTCCGAGGTAGAAACATGACAAAGAGAGGCATTTGAAGGAGAGACCCTAGCCGGAGAATCTACTCCATCAGCTGAACATGGACTTAACTGGACAACTGCAACATCCTTGTCTGAGTTGTCATTATGATTAAAACTAGAAGTTGTCTTCTGCCTCAATTCTGGTTGAACCTCTTCCTCAACGTCACACCTACATAAATATGAGAAAATTCTGCAAATCAATAGCAGAAAGAGCTAAAACACACACATAAGCAGAAAAAAGAAAAAGAAAACTGAGAAAAAAAAGCTAAACAGAGACCCCTTAGTGAATAATTTCTTACAAGATTTACATTAATATTAGCATCACAATTATTTATTTTGCTTACAATAAGCTGTTGTCAAACTCCAAATTCTGCAAATTAATAACAGAACACTCTCATGATTGTAGGTCCAAATTAGGCTGCTAATGTGAAATTTTATGGCATACTTTCAGGAAAAAAAATTCTCTATTATTTTACTTTCTCAATATAGTTCACATGATAACTGTCATAAAAGCAAGGAAAATATGCTTACATGCTGTTGACTAAGCTGCTGTCATTAATTTGGGGCTTCAGTGGCTCACTTTTGGAGTCATCCTGAGGTGAAACTTTACAAGTTTTCCCGGTCACTGTAACAGGATCAAAACTCATCTCAGCATGTTCTGAAGTATTAAACCGTTCATCAAGATTTTCAGCGCTGGAATTGCTCAAGCCAGCAGGTTCAGCATCCAAATCATCATTTGAAGGGAACTTTTCATATAAAGAACCACAATTAGATCTGAAACTAGCTAGGCATTCCTCAGGATTAGGGGATGAATGTTCTAAACATTCGATTTTATGAGTATTACAACTAACTTGGTTCATAGGCTCCACAAAGACATCCTCGTGTAATTCATGCTTTTGATTCTTAGGACTCTTCACAGGTTGACAGCAAACAAGTGGTTCCACAGAAGATTTGACAAACTTATCTGAAGGCATTGAATTTGATATGAAAATGATGCCAGAATCACTATGAGAAATCAAATCCCTGCCATGTTGCTCCAACCCATTAGCTTCTTTGTCCTCAACAGTTACATGAGAACTCATTCGAGAATCATGACTTTCACCATCTAATATTTTCATGGTTGTAGAAAGTTCAGTAATTGCCTGATCTTCATCAGCAGCATTAGCTGACATAGCTTCCAAAGCACGATGGAGGCGTTTGGATGGAGGCAAGGCAGCTTCACCACCTGCCAAACACCCCAACTGATTTCTCAAAACTTTTGAAGATTCCAGCCCGCTCCCTCGAACTTCACTGTCACCCTTTGAAGGTGATACATTAACCAAAGCACCCTTCAACAACAAAGAGTCTTTCTCAGTAGCAGAATCATCGTTACTGCTTGATGGACTCATCTGCGGCAATAAATTGACAGTACCTTCATTAAAAGGCTTTTCTTCCATTGCTGAAGAACTAACGAACTCATTGGCAGCTAACAGTTTACCCATGCGAACCCTTGCTCTTTTCGACAAGGGTAGGTGCTCATCTCCATCATCTTTGGAATATCTGTCATTTAAATTTTCACAAGTACTCTGCAAATTTTGTCCAGTATTACTGATTCCTAAATCCAGATCTGCCTCTGCAAGAGGCTCAGCAGAATCAATGTTCGCTCTCTTTCTAACCGGTTTCCTTTTTCTCTTCATGAGAACAGCCTTTATTTGGAAATCAAGCCCTTTGCTCAACTCAGCATCTCCCTCCAAACACTCAACAACAGTCTCAGAGTCTTCTGGTTTACAACTACAATCCAGAGAACTACCCTCATTGAAACTACCAGCATCAGAATCAACAGTAGCAATATCGGACCCATCATCATCAATTTTACCATTCAGCATTAACATAGATAAGTCCACATCATCACTCTCAGATGCATCTGTAGACTTCTTGACTTGTTTATTCTTCCTTTGGGACCCATTCTGGATCACATTTGTTGATACATCAGAGACACTCCTAACATCATTAGACGACATCATAAAGTTCTGGAATCTAGAGGATTCCACCCTTGTTGAGCTTCTACCTCTTCGAACTGGTGATGCCTTCTGCTGTCCAATAGATTTTTGAGATCGTACATTTCCAGATCTTTTTCTTGATGAGTATGTGGTCAAAACAGGTTCTTCTTTAACTAGAAATGTATCTGAAGGTTGTCCCGAGACAGATTCTTTTTCATGCAGAGCATCTATTCTTGCATCAGCTTGAGCAATCTCAGTTGCCTCGCAAGTGTCAGTCAGATCCTTTGACACAGATGAGTCCCCTGAGTTCCCACAATTTGCCTGAGTAACTCCATCAGCAGAATTATAGTTATCAACTTGATCCTGCTTCTTTGACTTCTCATAACTGTCAATAATTTCCTGGACTGCGCGAACAAAATCTGCACCCTTTCCCTGACGTTTGGTCAAAAGAGATTGTTTCTTCTCTTCTGTAAATGCTTCAACGTCAGCAGGATTACAGAATGCTCTGCGTGAAAGATACCCATAAGTGAACTAACAGAATGCAAAATAAGCTAAGTTGAATTACTTTTGGACAGGAAAAGAACAGACACAGTTACAACCACCAACAGACAATTATCCACATAAAAAAAAACTGTAAAAGATGTTTACAGTTAATATGGCAGCTATCAGAACTTCCTATTAAAATTATAGGTTCTATTATGCTTCCATGAATCTAATCCCAAGGGCAGCCCACACACAGTTATTTAGATAAGAAATTAGGACAACATTCTTATCATACATACAGGTGCTGCTACATATTAAAAGGAAGCATTTGTCTCCTTTCCCCTACCATTTTCATTTATTTAACAGGTTATACAGAACATACACATCAAGAATTACTGATGAAAAATCACTAGTTCGAAGAAAGTTACAGCACAGCTGATTGATATACCAATGAACTTCAAAACCCTCGTTATCAAATAACGACTTAAATCTTTGCTGGTCTTTAGAGAATCTAATTTTGAAGACTATATCTTCCTATATATCAGCATCACCAAATAACTATTGAGACTTCCCAAAATCTAAAACCAATACCAGGAATGTTTCCAGCTTTCCTAACATGTCTCTATTATGTACAAAAAGGTCATGGGAAGAAATGTCACACCCACATACAGGAAAGTAAATTAGAATGATAGCATCCAACTGAGCATACATCATGTGTTCACTTGTCAGTCTCCAAAAAGTCCATTTCAGAACATAACTCTCTACACCTTGAAAACCATCTATCAGTTCTCTGAATGAGAACTGTAAACCTATTATCAGTTAGCTTAAGATAAAGTGTACGGACTAAAGGCAATCCAAATAAAGTATACAGTGTTAGATAACAACAAAGAAAATATCAAATCTACAATCTGAAAAAGATAGCTCATGTCACCGTGAGGATACTAAGGCCTTAATAAGACTCCCTTTTAATATCATCCAATGAACGTACAACAGCTTTCAACAGCCCAATCCATGAATCAATAATTGAAAATTACAATTAGGAGTTTCAACTTTATGTCTAGATGCAGCAATGCTCCAGTAAACAGTATTTGACATTACTTAAAAGAAACCAACAAATGAAAGGTTTACCCAACCAACATAACACAACATAATATGAGGTAACTGTTTAATGCAAGAGAAAGCAAAGGAAACAGTTGAAGCAACAGTGAACTGGGAGGAAGTTGCTTTTCCATTCTTGGGTTGATTTAAAGAGATTTTTTCGATAGCTATTCAGGAGCACCTCTTGATAATGAGGTTTTCAGGAAGCAACAACACTGAATAATGGAAAAAACTCACTAGTCATACTATTAATTAATTAAAAATTAAGGTAATTTAATCGATAAAATGTAATATAATAAACGAATGTTAAGTTTCCTCAACTAATAATAATAGACAAAACTAACTTAAAATAAATAAATTAATATTGTTAAATGCTAATTGAGGGAATATATATGGAAAAAAACTGGAGAGTTTAATTCATTAGTACTTATTATTCATCAGTCTTGGTTTTAATAAAAATGGATCAAAATCATTAAGAATGAGGGTAAATTAGTAACAAATCTTATGTCATCAAAGTAATATAAGATTGTGTTGAGAATCTTTGATAGCATTAAATAGTATCTTCAGATATTATAGCTGATTTTTAGAGATTCTAATTAAGAGATATTATTTTCTTAGTTGATTCAATGCTACATGTATATATAGTTAGACATATTTCTAAGAAATATATACTTTGAGAGAGTTTTTTCCTCAATACATTAGAGTATTCATCTCTAATTTCATCATGATTCATCTCTAATTTCCACTGGTAATCAACATTTCATGATCCAAACGACTCCTAAGAGAGATGCCCTTTTTTCTTCACCTCATCAAGATTCAACATTTGACAAATTCAAGTTCTCAGTTTGATGTAGTTCTTACACAAATTTATCTTTGGAATAAAACAAACAAATCACCACTTAGTAGACCAAATTCCACCTTGAGCTTTGTTTTCTTTATGTTATATCAATGTCATGCGTCCAAGGCAGCTAATGATCTATCCAGAAATGTTTGGAAGTTTCATGTACTTAGGCAGTTTGGCGTCTACTGAGTACGGTGAAAAAAATGGAAGGGTAGATAGAGGTAGGTAGAAGAATGGAAAGAAATAAATTTTGAATATACTTGGTAGGAGAGAGAAGTGAAAGGAAATAAAATAGGAATTCAGCTTGATGCATAAAAACAAATCATTCCAAATCTGAAAAATAAGAGAAAAGTCATAGAAATGAGAGTTAGCCAGTCAGGCGTGCACATTTACAAGATTACTCATTATTCTTTCCATATATCTTTTTAAATTAAAAAAGGAGTGAACAATATCTCTCATTTTTTTAACTCTACCTAACAATGGCTAGGAAGAAATTACGTTTTTTTTTTTTTTTTCACTTTTCCATCTTCCCTAGCATGCTATGGAGAATATTTTGTTTCTCTTCACATTTCTCTCCCATTTTTCCTTCCACTCAACAAACAAAGCCTTAATCTGTAATGCCATGGACTGCCTTAAATTATCAGTACTAATGAATAAACTGTTCTGCAAGCAAAGAAATGGTGAAAAACTGCAATGCCAAATTCCACACGTTCTAGACACCATAATATCTGCTTAGATCACAACCTTAACATAATATTTTATATGAGAACTAAATATGCAGAAACAATAAAATATTAAAATAGCCAACAACATAAGAGGAGAGGGTAGTTCAAATTTTTAAAATATATAGTACAGAAAAAAAAGTAACATGCACCAACCCAGTCAAAACCCCAAAACAAACTAATCCCTACCAGGTTTATAAACTTGATGATTTAACTAATATCATTAAACAAATTCTGTTTTTTGGGGTAATGAAGAGCTTCCAGTAAGGACTTATTTAGGATGAAAAGAAAACAAAAGCATGAGATGTGAAGAATATATATGCTTCCATAATTGCAAATCTTTTAAAGCGCGCCATCAACAAGTCTAGACATCTTCCTGTCCTAAACTACAAATTAATGCACAAAAGGAGTCCCATTTAAAATGTTCCAATTTTGCATTCAAGAACACATATCTGGCGGCATAAATAAGCACATATTACTAGATCGTAAACATTCAATTTAAAGATGCATATGATTCAAAATATACCTCATAGCTTTACATATGGGCAATGAAGAGAGGAAATTAATTAATTCATCTCCAAATGGTTAGCCTTTCCTTGGAGACAATAAAACATCGCCACCAGTGATATGGCTTAGGATGTTAGCTTTCTGGGGAAAAAATATTACTAAACAATGGATTCTTCATCATATAAATATACTGAAGAAAAGGAAATTAAAATAATAATGGTGATAATACACTATAGTTGAAAAGATAACCTAAACAATAATAGCTAAATAATGGGAGTGCAGAACTGTTTCACCAACAATCATAGTTATGACAATTGGAGTCTTGTCCAAGACGCAAGGAGCATTCTAGACTCTAGAATCGTTATATTTCCTCAGGCACAAAGCGCTAGCCTCAGTGAAGTAAAGTGCAATATGTATACGTGTGAGATTTTGCAAGTCTATGTGTGTATATATAATAAAGCTTAAGATATATAGTAAACTCTAAAATGTGGTCTAGTTTATCTACAAAACATGCAATTTCTGTGATTGGTCAATATGCATGATTTCCCTACAGTCAGTGCTAGTTGTTGAATGCTCAAATATTGAGAAGTATAGAGTTTAAGATCATCTTTCTTACTAGTAAAGGTATTTCAAATGAAAAAAGTGAAAAATAAAAGAAATTAAAGAGAAATTTAATCAGACTGGCTTTTTATATTTTCTATTATTTCTATAAAGTAAAATGGGTTAGGCCGGACCAGCCCAAGGTTGAAAAATATAAACTCAATCCTGGGACATGAACACCTCTAGTTGTCAATATAGTTCAATAAATCATCTAGAAATAGAATGTCAAATGCTTCTACACTTCAAGGACATCCTAAACCCAAATTATATCATCATTGTGATGATAAAAATATATAGATCAATAAATCTAGACAATATGCAACAAGGACAGATCCCATCTAAATCATATTTTATGGGGAATACTCAAATAACACTAGCCCATAAAAACATTTTTACAATATTACATTCATATCAACAAGAAAAACCAAAAACTGAGAATGCAAAGTTTCAACTTGTCATGACTTATAAACAAGTTACATAGAATAACAAAATGGGGCAAAATTGAGGTAGGAAAAACAAATCAAAAGGATAAATTGCACAAAATAAAAAAATTTGAATGCACACTTACATTTGCTGCGTTCCAAAAAAGTAAACCATAACTTTCTTCCAATTAGATGAATAGCCCCACTTCTCAGGCTCACTTACCTGCCACAAGCAATCAAAAACATAAGCCTAAAGGTGCGTTCGGTTCACCAAATGTTACATAACACGCTGCAATATCACATTCTGAAATAAGATTAAGCTGTTCTGATTTTCAACATTCCAGCCACCACGTGATCTCACATTCCCAAATAATATCAAGATGCCCTGCAATCTCACTCATTCCTGAGGTTACAAGCGTAAGCTTAACTTTGGACCAATTTCACTTGTTTTTTTTAAATTTTTTTCCAAATAAAAGATAGATAGGAATCAAAAGTAATTTCTAATATTTCTAATTTAGATATGAAAAAAATAGTACTGAGAAATCAAAAGTAAAGAAGTCAGATATGAAAAATAATAATAATAATAAATCTTACAGGAAAAAAGACAAGTCTGTCGCCTCTCTAAGCAATTTCTAGCAGAGCTGAGATACCAAGGATTCGATTTTCCCTAAAATCTATTTTACAAATAAAACTAGCGAAAAGATTTCTAATTTAATTTTCTAAAATATGCATTCAAATTTGTAATTAACAAACACTTAAATCCCCTTTGGATTCGCGAAAAGCAACTTCAGAACATATTAATCAGTAAAACAAAAAAGAAACCCGCCAAAGAATTCCTAGTGACTGATGCACTATTAACACATAAACATACACTAAATAGAAAATTTGATCATGTCACTTAATCAACAAAAGAAAGAACATTAAAACTCACATGCAACCACAAACCTACGGCAATAACATATTTCCAGCAAAACAGAGATTTAAAACAGGAGAAAATAAAAGATAGTGATACAAGTCCTGGCATACCGTAGCAGGCCAAGCAGGGAAACCTTTGACTTTAGCGAGGACAAGATCGCCGACTTTCCATTGGCGGCGAGCGGCAGCCGCCTTACTGGCGCCTTTCCTTCGGCTGGGCGCCATCGGAGTATATATTAAACAATTATCTCAAACTCAAAAGCACACCAAAATCGCCCTAAAGGCATAATACTTTGGCACTCTCTAAGATTCCGGAGCAGCAATTTTGCACGAATTATGAAGGCGTTTGAAACGCCCACTTCGATTCAAAAGTGAGTGAGCAACTCAAGTCTCTTGCTTTGTTAAAAGAAGAAAAACCCTAATATTTGGGGGTTTGATAGACCTTTTTTACCTTTTTTTCTTTTTTTGGTTTCGAAATAGAAAGATTATCACTGAAGAGAATATGCACAAGGCAAAAAGATAATTGAAAATGGAGCGGTGGGGGGTTGCTAAAGTGCACGGACAGGGTGTAGGTTAAGTGCAGAAGAAAGAATAAGGTCATTTTTTTCTACTAGTCCCTGTACTCTTTGTAAGTTGTGGACTTAGTTACTGTAATTTGCTCACTTTTAGTATTTGTACTTTTCAAATTGGTTAATTTAGTCCCTTCACTTTTTTAATTTTAAAATTTTAGTCCTAACTAAATCGCAGTAGTTAAACCTATTTGATTAAATTCTACTATTAATATTTTAGTAAACTTAAAGTTGTAATTTTAATCTATATTCTCAAATTATAACATTTAGTAGCTTTATTTCTTGAATTTTGAAATTTTAATTTTAATGCATGTGATAATTGTTAAATCTATTAACTAATTTTTTAGTTATATGTTCAAATAATAAATTAACATAGGATTATAAATATGATAATAAATTTGATGTATCAAATTTTGAAAATAGTAAAACTCAATAAATTTAATAATTTCTACTTAATCATGATTAAAATTTAAATTTTAAAAAATACATTGATAAAAATTAACCGAATTAAAATACAATAATTAAATCCATAACATGTAGCTAACGGGAAAGTACCAAACGTCGGCAAACCGGAAAGTAATTCACCTCATAATTACTAGGAAAGTTAATTTCTTATGTAGATGAAAAGCGAAAAATAATTACTAAGACAAAATTAATCTTTTTTTATTTGTGTTTAGAGTATTAACTTATTAATCATAAAATTAAAAAAAAAACACACACACACAAATTGCATGTTCTCATTTTTTTGAGTATTTATGAGTTCAATTCATTATTTCAAAGTAAGTAAAGTCTATGTTTTTTTTGTTATAAATATTTTTTAAATTGTATTTTTTCATTAATATTTAATTTTTGTATTAAGATAAAAGAATGGATCCACTTATACGTAGAACTAAAGTAGTTTATATTTTTTCTTATTTTTGCATTATTAATATTTCAATATAATTGTATTTGTTATACATGTAAAATTTTGAATCAATTCAATTTATTTTATTATATCGATCTAAAATATTGTATATATTAATATTTATTGAATGATTAAAAGTTTTTACATAAAATAAATAGTTAAAAAAATTTAATTTACATCAAATTTAACATGTATGATTTATATAAATTAAATATAAAATATGATGATTAGAATTTAGATCATTAAAATAGTAATCGTATACAAATATAAAAAAAATGTAAAATTACTTTATTTTTACATTGATGTTAGTGGATTTTTTCCCTTAATATGACTTCAAAGTATATATGCAATATGAATACACTTGAAGTAATGAGGGAAATTTTAAAATTTGTAAATATTCATAATAATAATTTTTATTTAATAATAGTAATTTTTTAAAATAAAATTACATTCTCATAAAAGTGTTGAGTGCATTAAGCATGTTATTTTAACTTTCTCGATATTTTAATTATTTTTCAATGTGTACCAAATATTGTAAAATAACATTCTTATAAATCACATTACATTGGAATCATTAGATAGGAAAACACCAAACGATCCCTTAGGGTAGTGTAGTGATTATTTTTCTCGAAATTTAATCAACTAGAAAGTGATTCCACATTTTGTATATCAAATTTTATTTAGGATGTGTTTGGATACCACATCGTAATTGGATGAATGTGTAATTACTAAGGTAATAATAGGAGTCTAAATGAGACATTGTTGCTGACATGCTACTTGAGTTTAACTCGAAAAAATTCAAACTTAATTCGATAATTATTGAGTTGATCAAACTAAATTCAAGTTTAATAATACTTAACTTAATCGGCTCGCGAGCCTTATCAAACTTTCCATTTTTTATATTATTAAATTATGTTATTATCATTAAATATATTATTAACCCTAAGCTTAATTATTGAGTAGCTCGAGCTTGAGTATAAAAATTAGTGAATGGGCTTAATAGCTCAATTATATCTTGAGTCGAGCTTGAGCTTAAAAATAGATATTCAGTCCAGTTCGACTTGAGTATCAAGCTCCAAATTTCATGCCGAGCTTGAGCTTTGCAGTATTCGAGCTTTGCTCGGTTCAGTTACATCTCTAATAGTAACTACATTCTGTTGTAATTATGAAAAATTATAATTCCCTAAGGTAGTACTTGAGAAGGATTTGGATTTCAAATTTTTAATTTTGAAATTTATGATTTATGAATTCATTGTTTTTAATTTTTTTTTTTTTGAATTAAAATAGTTGAAATTGAGGATTTTAATAAATCCAAATTCATTGTTTGGATAATTTCAATTTTAGATTTGAATTTCAATTAATTCTAATCTTTAAAAACATTTTTTTAATTTGATTATTTGGAATTGATTAAGGTATCGGTCTAAAGAAAGGTGTTAGATTGGTTAACTTAGGAATCACTACAAATCGATTGATTGGACGATTGAATCAATTTTTTTATTTTTTAAATATTTTTATTTTTATGAAATCTTTAACTATTTATTTAATAGAATCGGACAGACCGGTTGAACCAATCGAACCGGTTGACCAACAAAATGTATCTTGCTATTTTTATTTTTTTGTAATCTTTTCGGTTAAAACGTTAAAAAGGAACTCTCAACATTTTCGTATTATTTATACAAGTTATTTATACTTTGTTTACACCTAAACAGAGTCATATAATTTGACTTGTACTTAAATAAGTTCACTTATTTAAGTGTAAATTAAAAGTCAAGGGTTTATAAATTAAAATTTTGGAAACTATGGTATAAATGAAATTTTTGAATGTTTATATTGCATTAAAATAAATGCATGAAGCTTCGTCATTGTTTAGACTCGGAATGGACTGGTCAATCAGATCGATTGGATTGAAGATCAATCGGGGCACCAATCTGGAATAAAGGGTCAGATTGGTTGACTCGTGAATCTATTGAACCAGTCGAACAAGCCAAACCAACAATTGAATCAATTTTATCTATTTTTAAATAATTTATTCAATCAAACCGAAAATCAATGATTTGATCGATTTACAAATCGGTCCACTTCTGAAAACTTTGAACTTTGTTGATGATATAATATAAATAAAATGAATTACTTATTGTTTTGGTTTTGATGAAAGTGTGAAAAAAAGAAAGAGCAAAAAAGACCTCATGTTTTTTTTAATCAATCTCGAATTTTGAAATTTAAAATTTAACTCTTATAAAATTGGATTTGGATTTACCCAAATTCAAATCTAATTTTTATTTGTTATCCAAACAAAGAATTTGGATTATTCAAATTCAAATAGAATTTTTTTACCCAAATCATGGTTTCCAATCAGGTTATAGAAGTGTTTGATTGTCAAAACATAATTATATTGTAATTTCATATGTCATGTTTGGTTGTAACAATTCGTTTTTTAGTGGTGTCGAAAATAGTGGTTTCGAAATATTATTTTCGATATTCAACCCGTAAATATTATTATTTAATTTCACAAGGTTAGTATATAGTTTAATTAAAGTTTGATCCCTTAATTTTTTTCAATTAGATAGTTAATTAAGATAAAAGGACCAATTTGTAGAAGTGATAAAAATTGATTACTATGAATTTGTAACTATTCGAAGGACAAATTGAGAAATTGGATGTGTCCTAAATCATCATGGTGGATGACAACTTTCATACACCAATTTTATTAATTGTCATTAAAGTTTAATTAAGAAAATTTTAATTAAATTAATCTTAATTTATTAATGTTAATGTAAGTATATCAAATGAAAAGAAAAATAAAATAAAATCATTCTCATCATCGTCTCCATATTCACGAAACGAAAAGGGAAAAGAACGGTTTCAAACATTCGATCTGTTTTTTTTTTGGTAGATCAAACATTCGATCTTTGATTCTTTGGTAAGTGATTTTAAATTCGTTTTTTGTAATTTTTATGTTTTTTAGGTCCCGGGAGCTTGATTTAGTTAGCTCGTTTATCAATTTGCAAAACTGTTAAAGTTTTCAAAAGTTTCCATTGTTGATTTTTTTTGAAGTTTTTGGTACTAAATTGTTAGAGTTTAAGCTTAGAAGTGAAAAAGATTAGTTTGTAAAGTTTAATTGTTAATTTTTGAATATAGGGACTAAAGTGCATAAATTTTGAAATTGGTATAATATTTCTGTAATTTTTTATAATAGAGGGTTATATAAGAATGAAATTGAGATCGGTTTCAAAATTGAAGCTCAAATTTGAAAATTATAACAATTTTGGTTTTAGGGACTAAATTGAATAAAATATAAAAATGTAGGGGCATTCAGATAATAAAATTGAATTGACATATGCATATTATAGGATGTTATAACAGGATTTGAATTGAATTATTATATAGATCGAAAATTGAATCAAATTGGAGATAATTAAGGAAAATACAAAATTGCAGATTAGTCCTTAAGATTCTATTGCTTGATGTTTTGTCAGGTAAATTCATATGAAGTTTACTATTTTTGTTAATTAATATGTTGAATTGTATTTATTTTGTTTGTGAATTAAATTGCTATGAATTGGATTAATTTGGCTTCAAATGGATTGAATTGTAAAACATGGATAATGTGAATATTATGGATTGTTTCAAGGTATTGAGATGAATACTGAATTGTATATGGAATATGTAAATTAGAATATGGCTAGAAGGCGTAAAATGATACTAAATTGGTAACAAGATCTGTGTGAGCTTAATAAATGATTAGGATACAAATGGTATGTCATTAGGATCCCAATGAAAAAGAAAATTGTTCAAATAAGTAAGGAAAACGATTGTTTGATCAGTGGTTTATATGATGATTTGAGATCTAGCATATGTTGCGGATTTTCTAAAGCTTGTACGAGCAATCATTGAACATGATCTAATGATTATGTGAGCAGCTCAAATAGGGGCGGATTTAGAGGGGCTAGCAAGGGCCCCAACCCCCTTGAAATAGAATTTTTATTTTTTGACCTTTTAAATTTTTAAAAATTTTAAATTAAAAAAGATAAAATTGCACTTTGGCCCCCTAAAATGATAAAAATTTGATTTAATCCTTTAAAAATTATGAAGCCAATAGACAATTTAATTTTGCCCCTCCTAAAATTTATTCCTAGCTTCGCCCTTGAGCTTAAATATGTTAGCTCTAATAAGCATTCAAGTCCAATATACAAATTCAATTTACTTTAGTTCTACGACAAAAATGATAATTAAAATGGAAATGTAATGATTGATCACGATTGAAATGTTATGTTGCAAATTGTGCATAGCTTAAGAATATTTGATGTATTATGAAATGGTTGTATTGTTGAAAAATCGGGTTCGAAAAAACGTAACAAAAAATAGGTTTAAGCGAAAACCAAAGTTTTAATTTTTTTTTCCAAAAATAAAAACTTGATTGTGTTATCTAAAGTAATAAACATTTAATGGGAGGAGGGTTAGTGTCAGGCGACACCTAAGGGAAGAGGGCTGGTGAGTGGCGGCACCGATTTGGCAGTTTGATCGCTTGTAACGAACAAAACCACACGGTCACAGGGTGGAGGGGGACCTTCCTTCAAACAGATTGTATAGTCGTATTGAAAAAAAATGGTTTTGTGGAGGTTGAGAACTAGAGCAGATAGTGGGTCACGGTCGGGTCGGGCTGGGCTTCAACAAATTTTTAGGCCCAATTACTAGGCTCGAGTCCGACCAGAAAAATGAGCCTAAAATTTTGTCCAAGCCTGACCCGAATTATAGAAGTCAAGCCCGAGCTCGAGCCCGACCCGTCCCATATTAAATTTTTATATTAATTTATTATATACAACAAATTTAAAAAATATATAATATATCAAATATACTTAAAAACATTAAAACAAATATTAAAAAATAAACAAATTTAAAATACATTAAAATTTTTTATATTAAGATAGTTGCAAATA